>NJDC01000342.1:25911-38057 GCA_002245475.1 Calephelis virginiensis | reverse complement strand
TGTACTGTGTCAGAAAATTTTCTCAATGTAAGTAAATGTTCAAGTTTCTTATTTGAGAAAGAAATTCTTTAAGCCTTAGATGCAATTTAAGTAGCTAACAACAATGAGTGCAAGAAGACTTAGTAACAGCATAGATGGGAGTCTGCCTGTGCCCTTTGTAGGTTGAGTAGCCAGAATCATAGGTTAGTGCTGAGTGCACCTTCTGTGGAAGTCGCGGATAAATAGTTAGCAATATAACATGGTGTTAATTTAACTTTGCTTTAACAGTTATAATAACAACTTTACCTATTCTAACAAATATAAAATAGAAATCAGGTCATGAATACAGAGCGGGAGTTGGTCATCGGTTTATTCAATAAGCGTTGGTAATAAAACGGAAGGGAGATCTGCGAGGCTGATATTACGGCCGGTAGTGCTTTGAATTGTTACTTCGTACCTACTCTAGTAGAAGTTACTGTCGCAATAGTTTAAATAGACTTATAAAAGTATTTTGTATAGAAGAACAACGTGACGTGCGCTAGCTGATCGTATTCGCAACAGTGAGATCAGACATAGAGTGGGAGTAAGAGATTAAGTTTGAATGAAATTGTAGAAGTAAAAATGACCAAGGGCTTCGTTATTCGTTGGTTCCATCACTTGGAAATAATGACAGATAAAAGATTTTTTTTATGATATTGGAAGGCAAACAAGCAGACGGATTTCCTGGTGGTAAGAAATTCACGCCGCCTAGAGACACCAAAGGTGGTAATGGTGCGTTGCCAACCTGAAGCCGGGATGTTAGGCATCGAACAAAAGTAAGTTTATCGGCTACCTCCTCCAAACTGACACACGTCATGACGTTACAGCGGCAGGGACAGGTAAGGCGGTGCTACTAATCCGGGTGAGTCACTGCGAAACTCTACCACCTAGTCAGAAGTCACGGTGTTAGTGACAGTAAGCCTATGCTCGCCTCTTACGAGCTCCTGGTAGGAAGCAGATGGTCTATTCTGCAAAGGAGCCCGGACCGACACGTGGAAAATTGACCGATGTGAAAACCTGAATAAGTACACAGAGAAACCTCAGATATTCTATGACCAAATCGTTCGGTAAAGAGTAATAAATGGGCAGGAAGCTAGGCAGCTCAGGCATTTAACCAACCACGCTATCAAAAATAAATTGAAAACACGGATCAGCACTCAACGTTAGAAAGAAACTGAAGATCTTTTTTATACAGTAGCATGATAGTTAGACGATATTATTATATTTGCATTTTGCAAGTACATGCACACACACATGGACTTTTGAAAAAAACCTGTTTTACGAGTGTTTAATTTTTTTTGTAGTAAGGCTGAGATGCTTAAAGACTTTTTTATATTGTAGTATATCTGCTTTTGCATAAGCTTTGCCGCGGCAGTCTCAAAGTGCCACACATCATTTTTTCATGTCATTTATGCGTATCAATAATTGGGAAGGAACTATCATTTGAAACACAGCTCACGTTAACTCAAGCGATAGGATTACATTGTCAACATTTAAAATTAATTGTTACTACAGTAAACGATTTAACTATTTATTTATTCATTTGCCGTTGTAATAATTACGTAATATTATTACTCAAGTGTATCTAATTATTTCTTGAGCGCACCTATAAGTACCTAGATATTCAGAATCAATTTTTTCCTTCAGTGATCCGGATGGATGTCCGTTACAACGCGCCGTAAGCTCCCTCCCATTCAGTGAACAATATTTACGATGTGAAAAGATCCTAATATCGGATAAAATGCCGGTTAAATTTTATCAAAACACTATTCATGGTTTTATATCATAGGGAGCCTGCCTTTCTGGATAAAATTCTGCCTATAAAAAAAGTGGAAAAAATTGCCTAGTATAATGGAAATAAATGCCTAAAATTGCAAAGTATAGCTTGTACTTTGTCAACCCAAAATAAGTCAAATTGATGAATATATCTTCACGTCCATGTCCCCGAAGAGGCAGAGGCACAATCAGGACACCCACGACAAGCTAAAGACTCTAAGTCCCACAATGTAATAGGTGGCAAGTTTTTTTTTCATTTAACAAAAATTTCAAAATTTGTGTAAGATAAAAAACTTTTCTCTCACATTCATGTGACATAAAACCAGAGACTTAAGTACGTAACTTGTATAGTAGCAACATTTTTTTAATTAAATTTTAAAAAAAAGTTTGGCTATATTACATCTCAATTGATAATCGCAATAACATAAAATTAGAAATTATGCCAGTCATGCGAAACCAGGAAGACCAGCTAGTTTATTTTAAAAAAAAATTTACATCCTAATCTCACTGAAATGCGGTGGTAATTTGTTACCTATTATTTTTAAAATCGTGATAAAACTAAGATATATATCATGATAAATTTATCAATTAGGTCATTAATTACCCACGACCGTTATCATCCAACAATTAACCTTACCAAAAAAATTGTTCTGACGCAACTTTTTTGTGTCATTTTGCCTTTTTCTCCTGAGGCACTTCTGCATACATTTTCCCCAACTTCGAGAAGCAATCCTGTATTTGTCTTAAAAAGTGTAGAGCCTGTATTTAAAAAGTGTAACTGTAATTAAAAAAATGCATGAATATATCAGAATGCGTAAACGTACTGGTAATAAATCCACATAAAGGAATGATATATTTGACTCAATTACACCCCGCCCTAGGGCAGAACAAGCCCTTTTGTTATCCTGGAAGCGGAACAGACAAACGTGCCATGTGGGATTTCATAGATAACACACGAAATAAAGCGTTTACAAGAAACTTTCATTTACCTACTCCTCTAGTCTTCGTCTATGTGTGCGTGTGTGTGTGTCATTTCATTTTATTGACCTCTAGAAACGTTCCACAAAAATCACTGTATGTTATCATCAAGAGCGTCGCCAGCCGATGGCATAGATAAGGGCAAGTTGATACAGAGATTGAGAAAAATATAAATTGTAGGTTCAATCGGGAGTCTCGTGCCCTCGACTTTTTGACTTGCCTTACATTTCGCTCTAAATAGTAGCAAACTAGTAGAAAAAGTGCTAGAATAATTGATCAAGTCAGGTTAAAGACATAACACTGTTTGCTTTATAATTTTTTAGAATCTCTAGGGGAGAGCAGCTGCCCCTATTGCCCCCCCTTGGCGACGCCCTTGGTTATAATTCCATACTGCGTTCTTCGTGATTCTTGTTTCGCCGGACAGTATATCTTCAAGCTAGCTCACAGTGAAGTCGCAGAGCGAGCTTTAAGGTAGCTTAAGGGTTTCACAACGCACGACATATTAAGTTTACTGATTGAAGCTCCACAAAAAAATGACGCAGTAAAGAAGTTTGACTTCTTATGTGTGTACACTGAAACAAACCCACATACACACACGCATATACACAGATACACACACACACACATATACACAGATACACACACAAGCAATATGTTATGAAAAGTTTCTTATTATTTTCAATATCTTTTTGTTAGATTTTCTTGTACGATTTGACTTGCACTTGGCTAATTTTCATTAAAAAGTAACATTTAGCCTATTCAAGAGTCGTCACCGTTTATGAATGACGCTTGCTGTGAAAAATTATAATGAATTCGGAATACGGCGTCAAAAGAAAGTATAAATATTGTGAGAGGTAAAAATGGAAGAGGGCAAGATTTATGTAAATAATAAACGTCTTGTGTACAGCGTATTCTGAAAGTTCTGTTTAATATTGTATTGTGGGAATCATAACGGAAGGCACTCTGTGGAAAATTCAAGAGGCATTTGCCCTTTAGCGTCCTATATTTATTACTATTTATTAGATGCAGCTTCGCTCGAGCTATAGTTTGGACAAGAATAAACAAACGTAAATCAAAACCTTTAGTTTTACTGTACACAACTTTTTAAAATTTAGTACTTACGTTTGAAATAATGCACAAGAAGAAATCAAAATTCCTAAAACTTATAAACTATAAATATTATTAAAAAAAAAAACTTACAACCTTAGCGTAAAGGAACCATAGATGTTACAGGTTCATCGCTGTTCTGCGGCCGGGATGTCAGACCTATTGTGCAAGTCTACCGGCTGCCCTGTCCTCCGAACTGGAGCATGTCAGAGTTGTTATAGCGTGAGGAATATGGAATTAAGTCGATCCCTACCCGGGCAAGTTGCTGAAAAGCACTCTATCATCAACGGCCTTGTTGGTGATGACCTATACTTCAACCATGTCATGACGTGTTCCGGTTCGGAGGGTAAGGTAGCCGGTAAACTTACTTTTGCTCGAGGCCTAACATCCCGGCCTCAGGTTGGCAACGCACCATTACCACCTTTGATGTCTCTAGGCGGCGTGAATTTCTTAACATCAGGAAATCCGTCTGCTTGTTTGCCTTCCAATATCATAAAAAAAAACCTCGCCTCTTAAGAGCCGCCTGGTAGAGAGGCAGGTCTATTCTACTCAACGGACTTAGACTAACACGGAGAAAATACGGACATATTCAAATACTATTATCGAAAAAATCAACAATGTTAACCCGTTCCCTTGAAGTAGAATGCCCCAAGTGGCTAGCTGATCTCACAATCTTTTTCTCTTATTTACAAACTATCCTTGTGACGAAGAATAAAGCCGAGAAGGCCGATTAATCAATAGAAATGTGGCAAAACATATTAATGCAAAAGGAAATTCATCTTAAACAGGATTTACGCTCAAGACCTTCGTTTTACGCTGGTGAAGATTTTTCTCTTCTACGTTTTTCTTTTCTACTTCCCGGCCAGGTTGCTCGTGAGAGGAGAGCATAGCTTAAATAAGTCACTACCAACAAATAGCACTATAGTATAGTTCTATGCATCAACTTGCCCGGGTAGGTATTACATATGTAATGTTGCGTTCCGGAAATTAGGGTAGGCGGTAGACTTGCTCAATAGGACTAACATCTTAGCCACAGGCCATATCATTTATAGCAGGGGTGGACAAATATTTTGATAGTTGGGGCCACATTGCAGATGAAAATTTGATCGCGGGCCAAACAGTTTTTTTTTTCATATTTTAGGTATAGTTTTTGCTAAGGCTAAGAGTTTGTTTATCCACGCAATAATGTGGTATAATAAGTATAATAACTAACAAAATTGTGCGACTGTTATACATTAGATTATACTAGATTTATAGTGTTAATTAGGATTTGAGTTTATTTAATATTTTTTTTCGTTAGCAACTGTGTACTCTGTATTCAGCCCCCACGGAAAAAAGTTTGACGTGTCTGTGTGTGTTTGTCTGCCTGTATCATCATGACTTTTGACATCATAATTTATTGAAAACTAATAACACACCCACAGTAATAAAATAAGAGTTTTGTGGAAAATAAAGAAATAAAAAAAAATTACTACTATCTTACTAAAAAAAAATGTTCAAGTCATGTTTTGCTAAACACTGTCTAAAAACAGGGATTCCCATCCAATAACATGCTACATCATCCACGTGTATGTGGTAGGTATATGTGTAGGTTGAATGCCCATTTCAGACAGTACTTAATTAAACAAGCGTCTAAATTTTTCGTCTCTGTGGTCTAGCGGTCCGGTGTTGGGCTTGACTTCCTGAGGTACCCGGTTGATCCCCGGGTCGGGCTACAAAAAAAAAAACAGAAAATGTATATTTCCAATGTTGTAATAAAAATAACGTTGCCTGGGATGGATATGTGCCCGGTTGGCGATAGGCTTGCCACCTGTTACATTTTTGGACTTAGTCTCTTCGGCTAGTCGTGGGTGCCCTGGTGTGCTTCTGCCTACACTTTCGGGGATATAGGCGTGAAGATACTTTTTAACTAAATTTTTGTGTGGTAAGCCTGTAAACAGTTAAAAGAAAATATGAGTAAAATACTTATTCGTATAGGTATGGTATTCGACAGAGCTACAATATGTTGTACAGTACTACTATTTAAATTATGCGCTTCGGCTTTACACTTTATACTTTTATTTGGCTGACCTAATCTAAATTTAAGCGAAATTATCAATTATGTAATAACAAATCTATATAGATATATTTAAAATACATTCGCATTTCCGAAGCTTGACGAATATAGCCGAAGCGCATAACTTAAATAGTACTACTGCAATATAGGTACTATGTACGTACACGTATAGGTAAACTTATAATAGAACATCTAAAAGTTGGAGCACCGGTGATGTGTACAGTTTACTGGCGTTAAACTATCTGCTAACAAGGTGGTTCAAGTTTAGAGACGCCAACTGTGTTGTTAAACAAACTACTACTAACACAGATTGTTTCTACGCCTCCAGTTTTAGTAACATCAGGTCTTACCAACTCTAGTTTAACCTAATGTAAAGCAATTTGTAGAGGCTCTTAAACAACAGATTTATAATGTAAAATTTTATAATGTGTATGGTGCGCCATCTGTGATCTTTTATCATTATCGTCAATATATTTGTTTGTGTGTGTCAAATGCATGGTAGTACGTGTAATATTTTATTTTTTGAATGAATGCTCTTTATGAACATTATCATTAAAAAATATTGGCTTTCTGCACGTTTCCTACACATAAACTATAAGTGTGCCAAATTTCGTACTCCTCCGTCATCGCAATTTTCGTAAAAAGGGTCCAAAGTTTTTGCTTCACGTATTAATATTATGATGACACATACTATGCTATGACATTTTTTTATGTGATAGGTCAGCGAACAAGCGAGCGAGGTGAACACTGCTGTAAAACAAGGCGGCAATAGGTTAGTGCAGACAACAAGTTTAATGATCCATTTCGTCTGCACTGTTATAAAAAAAACATTCATTCCAAATACTGTTTCAGTCAGAAAATATCTTTTTAATTAATGAAAGATACAAATTACGTCTGAATTGTCGATACTCAGATCACAACCGAACTACCTCGACGGATTAGCACACTGAGTAAATTTATAAATACAATTTGTCACTTCTGTGGTCTAGCTGTCAGGCGTTGAACTTGAGTTCTTGAGGTCCCAGGTTCTATTCACAGGTCGGGAAAGAAAAAAAATTAAAATTGAGTATTTTCAATTTTCTAATAAGGATAACGTTGCCCGGGATTGGATGTGCCCGGTTGGTGATAGGGTTGCCATCTACCACATTAGTAGTATTGGGTGCCCTTGTTGTGCCTCTGCCTACCTCTTCGGGATATGGGCGTAAATATATTTCTTTATGAATAAACTGTAGGTTAAGTATATGACGTGTATGTATAGCATACAATATAGTGTATATATTATTTCTGTTTTTCATTAAGATTTAATAAATAATTAAGTCACTACGTATCAGCTTCGCATATACCTTTTATACCTAATATGAAATATCACATCACATCTTTTCTTTGTGTGATAAGATAACACACAAGCACTCTCCTGATGGTAAGACATAACTGTGGCCTAAATACATTATTATATATTATAGATGCGTCGTTGTCTTGTGGCCGAGGAGTTAAACCAATTGAACAAGTTTACCTGCTGCCCTAATCCCCGGACCGAAACATGACACTGTCATTGTGACAGCAGAAGTCGCTAAGGCGGTGGATACCTAACCGGCAAGTTACTGCACAACAGTCAGAACTAAAGATTAAAGTAACTGTAAATAAAGGTCAGCACTCTACTACCAGTGTTCTAGTTGGTACTTACTGCCCAGAGATGTAAAAAATGGTTTTAAAAAGCATTTAAATACAAAATTCAAAATACTTTCCAGATTTACTATTTCAAATTCAAAATAAGTACAAAATTGTATAGCGTTATGTATTTCAAATGCTAAATGCAAAATAGGTATTTTGAAAAAACATTTTCAAAGTAATAAAAAAATAAAATAATAAAAAATACCTTTTGACCAAATCGAATGAATTTTTTTTCTCCCTTATGTTTTTATCATAAGAAATAGAATAAAGATAAAATGCCAAGCCAAATGACACGATATTCATGACATTTTGTTCTTGTTTATTTTAGGCGTAACAATAAATTCTTGTTATTAATTATAATACTCACTTAATTAAAAAGTAAAAATTAGACTAACGGAAAGATAAAGATAGACATGCATGGCTCCATTTTGTGAATTGTGTTGTCATTTATTTCGGTTGATTGTGCATCTAGTTCTTATTTTATTATTATTAAACTTCACTTTTTATATAACAATTAGACGGGTTTTGTTAAAAAAAATATTTTATTGTTTTGGTATTTGTAGGAAAACAAGCAAATGAATTTCCTGATTGTAAGAAATTCACGCTGCCTAGCAACTCTAATGTGGTAATGTGGGTCTTAATGATGCGTTGCCAGCCTGACGCCGGGATGTTAGACCGCGAGCAAATCCAAGTTTACCGGCTACCTTATCCTTTGAACCAGAACACATTAAAGGCAAGCACTGACGTTATGGCGACAGGAATAGGTAAGGCGGTGGTACCACTTAGACTTGTTATTGCTCGGTCACAATAAGGATCGCTCCGTACTAGTTCAGTAAATCGAATGTACTAGTTCGGACTTCTAGTACTATTAGTTCAGTAGTATATTACAAAAAGTTACGTCTTATGATTCTCACGTGGCTCACGGAACGGATTATATTTTGATTTTCCTTTATACTTTGCAGGCTTAGGAATTTCATTCTAAAATGTTTATGAGAAGTTTTATCTGCATTTGTATTGTCATTTTTAGAATGGCGTATCTAAAAATCATAATATTTACAACTATTGGTATTTGTCCATTTTTTACATAATAAATTTTTATAAAAAAAGATGTAAAATGTGTTTGAAATATTTATCTACTAATTTACAATATTTATACAATTATTTCTAATATTTATCAAACTAATTAGCAATTATCTCTATTTCAATGTCAGTAAAGGTTAAAATAACATAATTTGTTAATCTCGTTCGATCTCATCTTAAACACCTTGTCCAATAGCAGCGCGCGTCAAACAATTCATTCTTCGTATTATTTCTGTTCTTTGCTTATGATTCCGTTCTTGATGAAACATTACGAACGATGTACTAAATGAACGATTAAGCATACGGTTACGGAATAGTTCGTTCTAGTTCTGTGAACTGAATTAATTCTTATTAGTTCTTAGCACATGAACTAAGCAAGCCTAGTACCAATAAGAGCAAGTCGCTGCGAAACTCTACCACCTACTCAGATGTCACGGTGCTGGTTCTCTTCTTGCCTATGGTCGCCTTTTACGAGCTGCCTGACAGGAATGCAGATGGTCTATTCTGCAAAGGAGCACGAACCAAAACGGGGAAAGTAACGGGGAAAGAAAGTAAGAAAGCAATAAACTCCCGACAAAACCAAAAATATAACATAACCAAAAATCACCTGGATTACGTCAGCTGTCAAACAATAATATCCGCATCAAAATAGGCCAAACTGTACAAAATTTACTGCCACAGACATACGTTTTCTGTCAGGGGTTAGTAAAACCTCTCATTTTGCGTTGGAGGTTGAAACAACGCATCACAATTGTTTAGGAGCTACGATGCAACAGACAAACGCACATACACACACAAACAATTCAAATTTACAACACCTATCTTCTATGACGTGCTTTAGAAGAACTGCAAACATTACAAAACATACACAACACAGTATTTTTAAAACTATGATCCATCAGACATTTTACATTAAATTAATTAGGTCCTTGTCGTGAAGTCCTCGTCATCAGAAAATATGAATAGATTTTGTTAAGGTGAATTGAATGTGTCCAAGCTCGATGGGTTTACCAGCAGCTGGATTCCAGGTTTACGAGCTCTCATCAGACTTCCGTTGTACTAATATACGTTAGTGTTAGGTCTGTTAGGTCCTATATATGCATAAAAGTGAAATAAATACCGGTAATGCTTCTAATATTCATTCCGATGCATACGAAAAAGCTGCAAATGAGCTGAGGATTTTGGATATCTGGAAAGATCTCAATTAACTATAGCTCAGAACCATTTCGATCACGTCAGCTTTCAAATGAAAAAAAAACACATCAAAATACGTCTATCCACTGAAAAGCTATGATGCCACAGACATTCAGACACACATGCACACACAGGAACGTCAAACTTATAACACTCCTCGTTTTGCGTTGGGAGCTAAATATAAATATCGATTTTTATTTATTTTCATCGTTTTCGTTTGACTCTCAGGCGCTTCTATCAGTCCAATTCGACATTTTGTTGGACTGGTAATGTTGGCTAAACTATTGTAAAGTATTTTCCATTTCGAAATTAATTTAAAAAATGCAAAATATCTCGCGAAAGGTATTTCAAATAAAATACAAAATGATTTTTAGTAAAAGGTATTTAAATGCAAAATACAAAATAGGTATTTTGCATTTTGTATTTGCATTTAAAATAGAAGTACTTCAAATAAGTCACATCTCTGGTATTACCTACTGCTGCCAGGCAGAGAGGCTGTTCAACACAAGAGAGTTGGACCAACAGGGGCAACGTCTCAAATACGTGATTAGCGTAAAAATGTATACATTTTTAGTTATTAAAAAATGATTAAAGTGAAAATTTATTTGTGCAAGAATTCGTCATTCAATTCATCAAGAATTTATTTGTGCAGTTTGATATACCGCGAAAAACGCTTAGAGGCTTCGATCTATGAGTACGTGTGCCGTTTCGAACGTTTTGTTAGGCTGACAATGTGATGCCTCCAGTTTTTGCAACTTCACAGTACTTTAAGTTTTGAACGTTTGTGGGTAGTTTTCATTCATATTTGTCCTTTGGTACAACTCACACTTGGCCATTTTTTGTTGAGCGTTGAATCCCTAAAATAGAATCATACTTAGTAAAATTGTTTTTTATCGAGTTTCTAAATGTTATTGTAGTTTGGAGGATGTTTTACGTACAGTCTTTAGAAAAATGTTGCATGAAATATGTTCTCATGAGAGCAGTGACTTATAACGACATTAGCCTAAGATAAGACCAGTAAAAATAGGAATACGTTAACGCTAAAATACATTTTTTTTGTGGAAAATCTATTCCCACATTACCCTCCTTTAGGAATCTAACCCGAATCTTAAATTACTAAAGGGCTAGCAGGTTTTATCTACACTAATGGCAGCGGGTTAAATTTTGTACTATTTTTTTATCCGTAGAGTGCTTTACATTAGAAAACCTGTTAGAAAATAGTAAAGAATGTCTTCTAGAGACTTCTCTTAGACAGAGATACAGGCTATTCCAAAAGGTATGACTGATCTAGGTAATTGAACTACAAAGGAATTATTTGTAAGATTTCTAAATTACGGAAGAGCTAATAAGAAATTATTTTCGAATAAAGAAAAAGAGCAGAAATCTTTGGTTGTATTAAAAAAAAATGTCGTTTGGTCAAAACTTCTGAATCTTCTTTATTATATAATGATGTAAAATTTAAGAGCAATTCAGGTATTTATGTATATAAAGTACCTTTAGAAAAAGAGCATATTTAAAAGCACACTTAATGGTCGGCTGCGCATATATGATAATACATATTGTCTTTGATAATACGGATCTGTTATCCTGGTATTGCGGATGTCCGTGGGTGGCGGTGAGGAGGTACTTACCAAAAGGTGTCCCCCGGGTCCTTACCAATTTAAGTGCTTACACGTATATGACAATATGAATTTAATTAAGCAGATTGATATAAGATCTTTATTTTAAAACAAATTTGAAGCGATCAAATGATTTCAAAGATAAAAATAGCTGCTCAAAATCTACAAATATGCTAGATAAAATGAGTTGCTAACATAAAAACCTTAGATATACGTACAAAGTAGAGCACAAATGACAGTTTTTACATAAATTTCCACCGCTACCAACAACAACGTACAATTACGAAACAGAAATATTTCAAGACTCTTGTGATAGGTAGATACAAAGAGCTCTCCCTAAAAATGAATCTCGAAAAAGTGCGTCGCATAATTTACAAAGGAAAAACAGGATTACTGGGTGATATGGCGGTTTATATGAAATATTGTGAGGGTAATAAAAGCAAACGAGAAACCACTTTAATAATTAATTAACATAAATGTACCCTCATCCATACAAATTGCATAATAAAATTTAAGTGTCCGATTGTAAAGCTTTTTACTAGTATGTTGGGTCACTCGGTGTTTTCTACCGCAAATATCACGGGGTATGTTTCTATATCGTATCCATATATCATTGGGAACCGCATATTAAATTATTTATCATGGAA
>NJDC01000340.1:190454-264453 GCA_002245475.1 Calephelis virginiensis | reverse complement strand
TAACACATATAACTTGGTTTTTGAAAGTTTCTAAAACTCCTACTCCCGTACGTCTAGTCCAAATCATCAGAAAATTCAAACATGGACTTATTGGCATGCAATAAGCTCGTCGTACTTTAATCTGACATGCACGAGTATACTTTCAAGCCAAAAAAAATTAGACAGACAACCCTACATGCGCGTCTCTATGCAGAGATTTGATACATAATGGAGTTGTTCAACAATGGTACAGGGTATCTCCCATATCTTAACCTGACGCGCCTGAGTTAGTCCAAAAATCCCCTCTTGGGCTCCCCTACTAAGATGCCTAGACGCTAAAGGCATTATATTTTAATATAGTTATAATATAAAAACTATAGTTGCGTTGCGGTTCAAACATCGATACCCTGAATTAACGTTAAAAATATCTTACTCCAAGTATATACTACTACCTCTCTAACTACCTGATAGCCTATCCATCTGACCTACATAACCTAATTATCTAAAATTACTATTATTATATATTAATATTATTATAATATTAATTATTAATCTAAATAGCAATTTCAAATTCATTCAATTAAAATTTTAAGCAAAGATTTTACTCCTACGAAAGGTTTCTTACATTATCTACTAGTAGGCATTATCCCGCTCATCTCCGAACTGGCGTTTCAGCAGAATTGCGCCCCAGCTTAATTTACTGACCGTTAATTAAACTCCCTCACCTGGACATCTCACAATATGCTGACCCGGATTTTTCCCTCATATGCTAACCACGTAACTTGATTAGAACTTGATTAAAATTATTCACAATCGCACAACGGAAACAGACGGAACCGAACTCACTTATATTCACATATGACGGAATTTTA
Source organism: Calephelis virginiensis (assembly GCA_002245475.1). Lineage (NCBI taxonomy): Eukaryota > Metazoa > Arthropoda > Insecta > Lepidoptera > Riodinidae > Calephelis > Calephelis virginiensis. Next base: position 263,602 of record NJDC01000340.1, on the reverse strand, counting down.
CATCGTTGCCTATCGCCTCTGTGTTTCTATCCTATGTTGGCGTTGAACACTTGAGATCTCGGGTACGATACCAGGGTCAAGCCATATAAAATGTGTTTTTTTTCTAGTGTGTCCGCACTCATATCAGTGGCAAGCCTTTCGCCAACCCAGCATATATCCAATCCCGGACAACGTTATTTTAATTAGAAAATTAAAAATTCAAATTTTCTATCATTTTTGTTTCTCGACCTGGGGATCGAACCCGGGACCTCAAAAAGTCAAATCCGATGAGGGATCGCTAGACCATAGAGGCGATCAATTTTGTAATAAAAATACGTTGCCGGGAATGGGATAAGTGAAAAGTTTGTCACCTATTACGAGTACGTTGTCCCGTGGGTTATAGACGCTATAGATGTGTGTCGCTGTCCTGGGACCGGGATGTTAGGTCTAACGACGTGCAAGTCTACCGGCTACCCTATTCTCTGAGCAGGAACATGACAGAGTCATAATGGCGACAGGAAAAGGTAGCGTGGTAAATCCCTACCAGGGCAAGTTGCTGTACAGAACTTTATCACCAGTGGTTTTGTTGATGTCACATGTTTTATGTGCTTGCCTATTACGAGCTGCTTGGCAGAGAGGCAGATGCTCTATTCTACCTTAATACTGTACTTACTTACTGTCCGGGTAGCGGACCCGGACCTTTAACACAGTAATAAGGATGAGGTCAGTACAAAGTTCAATCACGTTCTATATAATTAAGTTAACCACATTGTTAAAATTATTAGCCTTAAACCGTTGCCAACTTAATGTTTGCGTATCGAACATTTCATTAAATCAGGAAAAATAGTTCTGGCGAATATGACCGAAATAAAAAAAATGTAGTTTGTGTGGGTTAGTTTGTGTTTTTGTTGTAAGAATAGTATTTTTACTATTCTTATAACAAAAAAATATGTTCTCATGAAAATTGTATAAGATGCTTATGTAGACTACTGAAAAATATGTACGTCTCACCACTAGAAGAGCCGTTAATTTTTTTGCTATATGTAATGTATAATCTATATGTAAACAAATAAAACCTAAAATTAATACAAAACATTTACAATAGAATATTACATTTTAATGTATATCCAATCAATATTAGGTGACATGCCATTGAATTAATCATTAATGCTAATAATGTCGCTCGCGGTCAGGATCTAGATGGGTGACAATTTGAAATTGAATTTTGTATTCAAATTTGTGTTCAAATTTTACATTTTTTAATATTCTACATACGTAAACTCATTTCCACAATTCCAAAGAAACTAAAAATTAATTCAAGGTACCCACGACTAGCCGAAGACACTAAGTCCCACAATGTGATAGGTGGCAAACCTATCGCCAACCGGGCACATTTCCAATCCCGACCAACATTTTTTTTATTAGAAAATTGGAAAAATCCAATTTTCTTTGTGTTGGCCGACCCGGGATATGAACCCGGGACCTCATGCAGTCAAGTCCAACACCCGAACCGCTAGACCACAGAGGCGATTAAAATATTAAAAAAAAAAACAAATTAATAGTAACGTATTTTTATTTTAGCACTTGCCCTGGGCTTGGGATAAATTTTCTATATTTTTTTTAAAGAAAGAAAAAATTTCGCCCCAGACAAGATTTGAACCTGTAACCTTTCGCCTCAAGCCGACGAATGCTCTAACCAATTGAGCTAATGAGGATTCAAGTCCCGTGGCGAAATTTTTGATTCCTTTCTAACCCGTTAACGAAAGGTTACAGGTTCAAATCCTGTCTGGGGCGAATTTTTTTCTTTCTTTAAAAAAATTATAGAAAATTAGTAGTAATATGAATAAATAATTTTTGCTCTGTAAGAATACAGAAGTTACTACGTACTATTATTTTATTACAGTGAATCAATGACTAACGACCAATATTTATAACCCATCTGCAGATAAAGATAAGCCTTCTGGAGTTTTGATGCTACGATATATTTGTAAGTTAATGGAAAATAACAGCGGTAAACTGGCAACCGATCTAAAATATCACGTTCACTTATCTTTGATAGGTTATTAATATTAGCCGTAAGACTATTTTGATATTTGCATATCGCAGTCACTACGAATATATTTTGTAACCTTCGTTCGCTGCAATTTAAAGCGACATTTAAATAAATGTGACGATAAATACGCCTCACCACTAGTTTCTTTTTTTTGCGTTTACGGAACCCTGAAAAAGAGATACCTACAGTTCTTAACACTAAGTCATGCTCGAAGGTTAGTCCATTAAAATTGATGTACATTTAAACGCTCGATTAGCAGTGTTGAAGTACAGTGAAGGAGATAGGAGGCTGGGAGATAAGGGTTTCATTACTGGCGCGTCAGCTGCGGGATGGATGGCGACAACAAATCTCGCGACTGAGTTATTTGTAGCTCGTAAGGGATCGCCGACTCTTGGTACTGCCGGCCGACTGAATGGACTGTGGTAAATTTTATGTCATACTTTAAGATATTTTGTTTGTATATTTTTATTTAATCATTTATTCTACACAAAAAAAAACTTAAATAAATTTTAAAACTAATAGACTTGTCCAAAATGATATATTTAAGATATTCTGTGTTGGTCCTGGGATTCTTAGAAGGCAGTAAAAATTTGAATTAATTGGATTAATGTAACATATTTATTATTTAATCTAAAAAAATAAGTTAAAAAGTATCTTTACGGAGATACGAACGTCGGACGCATCTTCGAAGAGTTGGGCAAAGTATAACCAGCAGAGTTCAGAAGAAGTCAACATGTATAACGCTAACCGAGCACATGTCTAATTCTATGAATGTTGTTTTCATAAGAAAATTGAAAATAACATGTTTTATTTATATGTTGCCCTACCCTGGGATCGAACCCGGGACCTTATTCTAAAAACGCGCGACGGATCGCTAGACCACAGAGGCAAATCAATATCAATTTATATATAAAAAAATAAGTAAGTAAGTATCTTCTAGCCCTTTATTCGGATAGTACGGCTAGTAGTTTATTCGAAGTAGGCATAGGTTCAACCAGGGCGCACAGACTAACCGAAAATACTTAGTGCCACAATGTGATAGCCAGCTTATGTACCAGAAACCGGACACATCTCTAATCCCATATATGTCATTTCTATGAGAAATTAGACAAAACACATTGGAACCGGGTTTTGAACCCGGGACCTTATACAATACAGTCCAACGATGGACCGCTAGACTACAGAAGACATTATGATTGAAAAATTGATTAATTATGAATATATTTAATCAAAAATTTAAAGAAAAAACATATCCCTACTATTTACATTAGATAAATTTGTTACATTTTTTTCGTTAAAATGGCTGAGCTGATTTTAAAAAACAGACTTTGGAGAATAACGTAGGCTTCTTTGTGCCCTAATATGTTAGCATCGTAGAGCTAAATATGAAATAGCTTAAATACGCTTGTAAAGCTAATTAATACATAAATATGAATCCCTATATCCTTTAGTTAACACGCATGATCTGATGGAATTATTTCGCTATTTATTTCTTTCTTGTCTTATTTATTGCCACGGAAGGTTTTTATGACAAAATTGACAAACTTGGCAGGAAATTAAAAAAAAAGTTAGTAAAAACTATGCGATATTATTCATGGGTAACTAACTATTAAAAGTATCTTCACGCCCATATCCCCGAAGAGGTAGGCAGAGGCACAACCAGGGCACCCACGACTAGCCGAAGATACTAAGTCCCATAATGTGATAGGTGGCAAGCCTATCGCCAACCGGGCACATATCCTATCCCGAGTAACATTTTTTTTTTATTAGAAAAGTGGAAAAATCCAATGTTCTTTTTGTTGCCCGACCCAGGATTCGAACCCGGGACCTCATGCAGTCAAGTCCAACAACTGAACCGCTAGACCACAGAGGCGATCACTATTATTATTAAGAATAGAATAGGATAGAATATGGAATATTTTTATTTACATTCACCTTACAAGAGGCGCTAGTGACGGGTCTATATAATACTAAAAACTACCACCGGATCGGATCGGAATTTATTTAGTCACTTGTACACATTTTATTTTCAAATATGCTTATTAAAATTGTGTTAATATTGTAAAAGCAAAAATATGTTTTGTACTATATGTTATGACATGAAACCTGCTGAACTGATGTTAATTGGTCACATCCTCATATCCAATACTGCGAGGAGGCTAGTTAAGATAAAATTGCATTAAAATCAGCTGGTTGTCAGCACTGAGTACCATTGTTGTATTGTGGATATTGTGAGAATGACACGAATGGAAAAATGGGACCGTCACAAACACTAATTTCCGTCTCAATGTTCAGCGTGTGTCGGTGATGGGTGCGTGACGTGCGGAATATTAATTTTGGAATAGCGTTATGATTTGTACATCAATGGTGTTTTTATTTTGATAGCCCAGAGGGTAAAGATGCAATCCTCAAACATAAACATAAGGTATTGAGTTGATCTTCGTGTTTTATATTATTAATTTAGGTAATATTCTCACGGGTTCCGCATTGATAAATTCTTTTGTTTTAATGATATTGGAATGGCAAACAAGCCACCGGATTTCCTGATGGTAAGAAATTCACGCCGTCTCAAGACACCAAAGGTGGTAATGGTGCGTTACCAACCTGAGGCCGGGATGTTTAGCCCCGAAGTTTACTGGCCACCTTATCATTTGAACTGAAACACGTCAACAACAAGCGCGTTATGGCGACAGGAAGAGGTAAAGTGATGGCAGGCAAGTTGCTGCGAAACTTTTTCACCTAGTCAGTTATTACAGTGCTAGCGACGGTAAGCCTATGCTCGCCTTTTACGAGCTGCCTGGCAGGAAGGCAGATGGTCTATTCTGCAATGGAAATTAAACCAACACGGGAAATGTGTCACACATTATAGACTAATAAAATGAAAACCATCTATTTACGGAATATAACTTATATTAAGAAGTTTGTACCAAATAAATTTAACCGTAAGTACCAACATATTCTACTGCATTTTGGTGAATATGTATTTCCACATCCATTGCACTTTTCATAAAAGCGCATCCATTTCGGCAACTCTTGACTCCACCTTTGGATAAAACCTCAGCGATTTGATCGTGGAACATAGGTGTCCCCGGGTACATCCATCCACATACGCATAGTATGTCCGTTTGTACAAATCTTCTTGTCACAAATCAAAACTTGCGTTTCACAGTGTATACGATACACGAACAGACGATTACCTGATCGGCTAAACAGATACACCTGAGCCATGTTTATGGACGCAATTTATGTTGCAGAATTACATGCAAGATTAATTTCACTTATAATTTTCGTTAACGGCCATCTTGTAAGATTCTAAACTATACACTGAATTTAATTTATACTGGTCTTTAAAACACAACTTCACGCTCATATCCCTTAAGAGGTAGGCAGAGGCACAAGCAGGGCACCCACGATTAGCCGAAGATACTAAGTCCCATAATGTGATAGGTGGCAAGCCTATCGCCAACTGGGCACAATCCAATCCCGGTCAACATTTTTTAATAGAAAATTGGAAAAACCACATTTAATTCTTTGTTACCTGACCCGTGAATCGAACCTGAGACCTCATAAAGTCTAAGTCCTGGACCGCTAGACCTCAGAGGCAATAAACAGTTATTTATCAAAGATTCTATAATATTTACCTTTTAACCAGTATATAACATCATAAAAAATATTTATATATTTTTTTTAATAATCATGAGCGTGGAAATGTTAGGCTGTAAATCAGAAATATATAAGGCCTAGATAAAACCTAGTGCGGTGAAAAGTCAAATATGAAATCTTATAAAACAAAAAACAGCTTATTTTTTTTCCAAAATAAATCTGTTTCAATACTAAAGATTATTAAAACCAAATGTTTTTCCTCACTCATTCATCGATAATTGGCTACTGCTACGGATTTTTGCTTTTAAGGGATAGAAACAAGTAGACGAATTTTCTGATACACCACTACCTGTTAGCATTAGCTAACCTCAACAATATCAGCTTTAGCTAACCTGAACAAAGGATGAGAAGTGCTCCACTGATCACTGTTGTTATGACGTCATAAAAAGACGAGGGGATAGTATACGCATCATTATTAATATTTGACCCTATACAAAACTGTTTTAAAGTATGTAAATCTCTAAGCCTGAATCTTCGAAGAGATATAGGTCACCCATGATGAACCAAAGGTACCAATCGCCAATCAGAGTCACCAGTTTAGAACTACGTTATTTTTATTAAAAAAAATATCCGACCCGGCGAACTTCGTACCGCTTGATATTAACAGCTACTAACAATTGGTATGGATTAAAGCACTGTTTTTCCCAATTTCCTTTAACCTTTCCCGTTTTCCTTTCATAAGAAGCAACTCCTTACAATAACTAACACAACCAAAAAAATAGCAAAAGTGGTCCATCTATTCAGGTGTAATGACTCACCACGCAAAATGGGGATTAATTTTTTTTGATATAGGTACATACAGATTTAAAAGACACGTTTGTATTTGATAGAGCTGGGAATCGAACCTGGGACCTCATGTAACCAACTCCAACAACGGACCACTGGATCACTGGAGGCACTTAACTTAAAAAAAAAACTTAATTACCATCAGAGGCGATGGGGTCGTCACAACTCATCACAAAAACAAAATCTCGTCATCAGGAAACTCATCAGTTATTAGCCTTCCATAAATGTTACCAGGTGCCCATAAATCTCCAGGAATTCTTTTGGAATTAGTACACAAGGAAAAACGCGTTCTTTGCTGTAACATTTTCGTCGCGCAGGCTAACGATTCCGAAGCGAACTGTCCCATAAATCTGGGGTGGTCTGATTGATACATGGCGGTAGGTTGACGCCCATGCTGTAATTTACTGCCAACAACGCCCACCAACCGTCTGATAGCGGGACTTTTGTTTTGCATTAATTTCTTCTAGCCCCTTGCCTTGGTAATATTTACTACATTTTCCGATAATGTCTAAATGTAAACTTACAGTGGAGAATAATCTTAAAACTAAACTAAACTACAGAATTAAAGTAAAAATACCTGCATTATTGTTTTTACGTTTCGTCTCAGTCTATGGTCTGGAGTTGGCGTTGACTACAGGTGCCTGGTTCGATTCTAACAACTCAAAAATAATCTAAGCATCTTCACGCCCATATCCCCGAAGAGGTAGGCAAAGGCACAACCAGGGCACCCACGACTAGCCGAAGATACTAAGTCCCACAATGTGATAGGTGGCAAGCCCATCGTCAACGGGGCACAAATCCTATCCCGAGCAACATTTTTTTATAAGAAAATTGGAAAAACCCAATTTTCGTTTTGTTGCCCGACCCGAGATTTGAACCCGGGACCTCATGCAGTCAAGTCAAACAACTGAACCGCTAGACCACAGGAGGATCTATTAATTTCCTAATTAAAACAATTTTCCTCGGCATTAGATAAGTGCCTAGTTGGCCATAGGTTTACTACCTGTTCAATTATTTTTTAAATTAAATGACTTAAATTGATCGTAAGTAGGACACCGTGTCCCACTCAGTTGTACCTTTCTCTACCTCTTCTGGGATATGGATGTAAAGAAAGACTTACCATTTAATAAATTTAAAAAATGTATTAAGATAAAGTTGTATGGTAAGGGTTATTATAAGATTTCAGAATATTTAGAAGACAGAAATGCTTGGGATTAATTGCTCCTCATGCCAATCTCTGCAAATTATTTGTGAATGTAATAAACTTTTGTAAATTAGATTTATAAGAAAAAAGACAAGCCCGCTGAGTTTCTTTCGCCGGATCTTCTCAGTGAGTGGCCGCGTTCCGATCCGGTGGTAGTTTTTAGAATTATATAGACGCGTTACAAGAATCTTTATATGGATCTACGTAATAAAAGCTATTTTGAATTTGAATTTGAATTTGAAAGATACTTAGCTTGCATTAGTCGAATGTTATTAGCTATTTGTAATAGCTAATACATAAACTGCGATTGCTTGCGTAACTCCGTGATATTTGTAAGAAAACAATCGATTGTTTCTTGATCGCTTATTGTTAATTTCTTGTCGGGCGCCTTTTTATAACCAAGAATTTTTTTGTAAGAGGCATGTGTGGGCTTTTATGTATTCAATACCTTGACCTCGACTAGGTGGAAGATTTACGCGAAAACACACTCTAAATGGTCCACTATCTCATCTGTTTATCTCATCACATCGTCAGTAGTAGCAATTGACAAATTGGAAAGACAAAGTGAAGTTAGAAATTTTTCATTTCAGCTTAAGTTTGGCAACGTACACTATACATAAATCTATAATCTCTTAACCTTCATTCTTTAACAACGGAGAATATTTTTGTATAAAAGCAGGTAACTTAATTTTTGTGGTGATTTTAAACAGCATAAATTTGTCGCTATCAGGAAACCTGTTTATTTTTTTTCTTAAACAAGAATAAAAGCATACCAAATGGCAAACATATTAATTTAGATAGTAAACAATAATAAGTAACACACAAATATGTCTAGACAAATAGCGTAAAGTGGTCTAATCCCGAAGTAAACCAAGTATTATATGTTCCCCATTTATAATTACTAGTTAATAAATAGAAAAACTTAAATGTTCCAAATAATACAACATATCAAAATAGTCATGAGACATAACAATGAAAACCCAAAAAAACAAATCTTTAATCAACCCCAAAAATGTCAACTAAAAACATATTTTCCACGTTGCCAAAAAGCTCATACAATCTCGGAACATTTTCATAAACATGTCTTTTGATTACATATTTTTATACGCTGTTAACATTCAAGCTCAACTCAAAAAGACACTCAAAGCTTGTCGCATTTCGTCCTCAGAACAGACATTATATCTTTTCACAAAAATAGCTTTCACTAATTTCAGTGTAGTCCCACTATACACAGGGTCGGAATAAAGCTTTTCTTAAAAGCTAATCTAAGACAAAAGCGTTATTACAAACTGCCCCCGGGTGTGGGACGAATGTTGCCCCTTTGTTTATTTTAATTTTTTCGCATGGCGGATGCCGTCTAGAGTCTAACTGGTGCTAAGGAGAGAAATACAGGATGCTGTGGAAGGTTATAACTGAAGCTAGTTTATTTTTTTGTGTTTAAAAATTAATATTTTAATTTTATACAGTTGCGTTTAACTATCTTGAATTGTTTTCTATTGCTAAAAATTAAGTATGAATAAAAAGAAGAGAAAATGTATTTCTTTTTATTTTATTAAAGTATAATATAACTGAAATGTATTAGTTCCGTTTTTCGCTAGGTAATCAACATTTTTATTTTATATTCTAAATGTGCTCAATTACGTAAAAATGGGTATAAATAACAAAAAAACTTAGCTAATAAAGGTAAAGATTTTTTTGTTTATTTGTTTGTTTATATCAATCAATTGAAAGTTAGAAGGAAATATTAGAAATTCTTTAGGAATATTATAAGGTAACGCTCACTCTGTCGAGTAAATGTGACAAAAATGCGCATGGTAGCAGACTGTTATTGAAATGATATTTTATATTAGTGTTGTTACATTCTCGATTTTTACTTTAATAAGGTATGTTGAAATTAAACTCTATTAACAATTTTGGAATAGCAATAATTTCTATTACTGTTAAAATTTACTAAAAGTAAAAAATACAGTTATTTGCAGACTGAGACCTTGCCATTAAAAAATGGTAGGCGCAAATTATTTGTAAACATATAATTTTTGCACACTTGTGAAATTGTTATTTGAATTGTAATATAACGGTACAAAATAGTTTTTTGTTTTTTTATCTTACAATTGGGTAAAAAAGGAGACGACGCTGCTAATGGTAGAAGACACCCTTCACCTATAGCTACTAGAGATGTTACTGGTAAATACTACAATATCTTATTTTTATTTTAGCACTTGCCCTGTGCTTGGGATAAATTTCTATAAATTTTAAAGAAAGAAAAAAATTCGCTTCAGACAGGAATTTCTGGATTTGCTCAGTAGCTCAATTGGTTAGAGCATTCGTCGGCTTGAGACGAAAGGTTACAGGTTCAAATCCTGTCTGAAGCGAAATTTTTTCTTTCTTTAAAATTTATAGAAATTTATAGACAATATCTTATGTCTGGGATGTTGCCAAGTGTACAACTGACTACTGTTTTCTCCAGCACAGAATATGACAATAGCAAAAACTGACGTTATAATCACAGGAATAAGTGAAGTGTTTTTAAGAAACGCTGCATAGCACTGTGCCACTAAGCTTCCGATTGATGTTAGGTTGGTTTGGAAAAGTTATTTTTTTATGTGAGAGGTCAGTAGACAAGTACATGGCCCTCTTGATGGTAAGATAAATATAATATATGTAAAGAAAAGTAATGCAGAAGATTCCTATCTGGACAAGTTGCTGTACAGAACTCTGCCACCAGTGTTCTTATTGCTAATGTCACGTATAACGTAACCTGGCCTATTAAGTGCTGTCAGGCAGAGAAGCACATGGTCCATTCTACATAGAGGACCCAGATCAGCACGAAGAAATTGTATATTTATTTATATATATGTATGAAATTATATTACATTTCGTATATTTTAATTGTTCAATCTCGTTTGTATGAAAGTATGATATGACTATAACAAATGTATTAAACTGTTTTACAATATTTTTATTTTACAACATTCTTAATGTTCCATTCGGAGTCTCCGAAGCTGGAGTGTTTGTATGAATATAGTTGATGCTAAGATAGCAAGACAGGAGTGCAAAAGATCGTGACACTTGGCACTTGATACTCTCTGCCAACCCATTAAAGGTCTTCCCGTGAAGATATATGCGTTTTATTATGATAGCGGAAAGCAAACAAGCAGACGGATTTCCTGATGGTAAGAAATTCATGCCCCCTAGAGACACAAGAGGTGGTAATGGTGCGTTGCCAACCTGAGGCTGGGGTGTTAGATTTCGAGCAAAAGTAAGTTTACCGGCTACCATACCCTCCGAACTGGAACACGTCAACGGCAAACATTGGACGTTATGGTGGCAGGAACAGGTAAGGCGGTGGTATCAGTACGAGCGAGTCTACTCACCTCACTCAAGAAACTCTACCATCTAGTAGGATGTCACGGTGTTAGTGATAGTAAGCCTATGCTCGCCTTTTACGCTCTGCCTGGCAGGAAGGCAGATGGAATATTCTGCAAAGGAGCCTGGACCGGACCGATATAAAATATTATTTTAATTACACCTATTTTTTACAGACATTATATATCGCAGTCAATTACATAAATCCCCGAATATCAATTCTTAATAATATTGCATTTACTATAAATTTCATTATGAACTTCAACAATTAACCATTTATGAAGAATAAACAAATTTGTTACATACATACCATAATGTGGAAGATTGTGATGAAAATCTCTTTTCATGCAGTGTTAAAAGATTTATGTATTTTAGAAGTGAAAACTTTGGCATCGCTGTGATTTAATAGTCGATGAAATGAATTATCGAAAAAAGAATAGACACATAAAAACCATGTTTCACATGTTCATTGTCCTTTTTTGTGATCTTGAATCCAAAATTTTTAGAGTTGCACATAATTGCAATTGTACACTTGTTTTTTTCTACTTATATCGCAAATTAATTATTTAAATTTATGTAATTTTATTTTAATTATATTTCACTTCATAAATGACCCCAAAAAATCTGATCATCCTGTACATCATGTTATAAAAGTGATATGCAGTTCATTCCCAGCTTTGGCGGGAATGATCAGCGATGCATGATGGCTAGGTCTCTGCGGCTAGCTGTGTAGTTGGACCAACAATAGCGCGTGCTTGATATTAAAGAAATATTTCTTTTAACTTTTGAAAAGAATAATTACCCTCTTTTCAGGCTAGATGAAGATGTTATGAAGTCTATGATTATGCGATGATTGTAGAAACTAAAGAACTCTTTCTTGGTTGTTTATGTTGACTCTACAGCATTGCATTGTTCCAATATTACCGGTGTTCAAAACCTGTTTTTAACAATATTATTAAATTCCTTGTTAGTATAATGTTATGAGAAAATGTAAAAAAAAACTTAATTCAGACAAGTTTATCACATATGGAGACATCTTCAGCTAACCTGATAGCAGATTTTTTTAAACATCGATACCCGGAATTGGATAAGCGTCCGGTCGGCAATAGGTTTTCCACCTATTACATTGTGGGACTGAAGTGAGAGTGGGTGTCCTGGTGCTTTTGTTTCCTTTTTTGGGACACGAGCATAAAGACACTTTAAAGCAAATAAAAAAACGAATCAAATCATTCGAATTTGATCCAAGGGTGGTGTCAAAAATCTCTGCAACCGGGTTTGTATGAAAAAGATAATCAATGTGGAGTAAGCCAGGCAGGTCTGTAAGAAGGTGACATTGGCAATACTTTGGCTAACTGTGAAAGACTCGGCCCGAAAATATGTTCAAAAAACGAAAATCAGAAAACTATCATGTGATGTCAGAGTGTAGTCCGCACTATAATGCTTGACAAAAATATTATGAGTTTTCAGAACAGCGCTGTCGCCAGTGGCTTACGCCTAACAACTCGTCAGTTTAAGAACAATGCCTCGCATCAAGGACGGTGGCAGTTCATGTGTTAATCTTTCAGAATATTTTCATAGCTATTTGTAACTAGTTTTGTTCCAGCGCTTACGTTAGAAAGAGCTAATTTTATATTTTATATAGAAATGGAGGCAAACGAGCAAATGGGTCAGCTGATGGAGAGTGACCGCAATAGTAGAAGCTAAGCATAGCCGCCTTAAAAATGCTCTTTCCTTGAAGTTTCCTAAGTCATATCCGTTTGGAGCAATTGCTATAGTTATTAAACGTTTTTAAGATACAATTTACCAGAGTTTAAGGTATCATGCCCATCATCTTGATGCGTGGCGATCTACAACTATGCGATTCCGAAGACCCCGCACAACACCTTTGTGTTACCGAGGGCGGTATTCCCAAACGATTATGACTTAGGATCCTTCAAGAATAGAGCGTACTTATTCCTTAAAGGTCTGCAACGCATCTGTGATACTCCTGGTGTTGCGGATGTCTGTGGGCAGCGGTGATCACTTTCCATCAGGTGACCCTCTTGCTCGTTTGCCTCCTCTTGTATAAAGACAATCCGTCAGTAGCTTAAATGGTTAGTGCATTCTTCGGCTTGAGATGAAAGGTTATAGGTAGAAATCCTGTCTAGGGCGAATTTTTTTCTTTCTTCAAAATTTATAAATAATAAATATGTTGAAAATCTGAGCTTGTGACCTTAAATAAGTATGTTAAGCTACTCACTAATCCGTAATTCGATATAAGCAAGCATTGACATGGCGACTAGAAAAGTTAAGGCGAGATTGTCAGTCCAGTCGAGTATTTATTGGTTACACCTTTGGTATCTCTAGGCGGCGTGAATTTCTTACCATCAGGAAATCCGTCTGCTTGTTTGCCTTCTAATATCATAGAACAAAATCATTAAAAAGTGTAGGATCTTTTTTGGTTTTTAACTATTTGTTGTTAATTTGTGTTGTTGTGAAATAATCTTCTTTTTTCTCTCGTCAAATTTTGTTCACAACCTAATGTGTTTTTCTTATGACGTTAGGTTTGCCTTTAAAAGTATATTTCAATGCAATAAAAGATAAAAACAAGTAAATAATAAATTGATTGAGAAAATATTAAAAAATATTGGTATTCCCTAAAGCATTCCTGACCAGCTAATTCATCAGGGACAATATCGATTGGCGCTGAAAACATCGAAATGTTATGCAGAAGCCTTTCGGCAAATTCATTCGAGTCAAAGGCAGCTATCAAAACGCAAATATCTCACGTAGCTTTCTGTCTCCTGAATGCACACATCTGGACGACTGAAGCTGCTAATATTTCAAGCGCGACCACTACTCGGGTTTCCCATCTTTACAAACATATAAAAACTACAGGTTTTCATATTTGACTCGTATTGCTTGGGAATAAGAAACATTTTAGAGTAAATTTATATTTGTAAGGTTTTTGGATAAGATGGGAGGTCAATGTAAAGATAGCATTTACGAAGCGAGATGTGGTCGCGGGTAGTTTGAAATATGCAGAGGTGGTATTGAGTGCGACCTTTACAAAGGAGCGCTTCGGTAAGACAGTCCGTATGGAGACGGTTCACGCTTGCAGATGGGTGTGTGTTTTCGTTGTTTGACACGATACGGTTTTTGTAATTACCAATAATTAGACGGACCTTTATAGGCACATATTCATACAAACGTCGATGCTTGATTCTATTGTATCAATTCATATCTATTGTATATCTTCGTAACCGAGTAGGAACATAACTTTTCTAATTCTATACATGTTTGTCAGTAAAGAAAAAGTAAAGTGCTGGACCGTTTTGGTAGATTTTTTAAAGGGATATTGTAAAGAGATCTTGAACAATTCGTAAATATATTTGGTCTCAGTAGATAAACAGGTGTAAAATAAGCCTATATTTTGCTAATTCCGCGTAAGCAGTGTAACTGTTATGGCAAATAATCCTCTAAACGACAAAGAATGTGACAAGCCTAACTGACGTTCCCACCACCCACCTCCGCGACCAGAACACGAATATAGGAAGATCTCAGGAAGCAATATAAATTGTCACGTTCTTTACATGTGACAACCCTACCTAAAGTTCCCACCTCCCACCTCCGCGACCAGATCACAAATAGAGTCCGAACACGGGAAACAAAACCACTTGTCACGTCCTTCGCCAACTTTGTCGAAGCACTCACCACAGAGAACACCAAATCGCACTCGACGTACTTTTCGCCTCCAGCAATCGAGTCGCACAGAATTCCACAACCGGTTCGTGAAGCGGTTACGAATAATTGATATTGGGGGGTTTGGTCTATATAAGGCGCAATCGAGGCGGCGGCAAGTCATTCGTGTGTCGTCGTTTGTACGGTACGGTTGAATTCCTGAGGATGCCTCGGTGTAGAGTATAAATTCTTATCAATGTGATTAAAGATATACATAATTAGAGCAGTCAATTTTTTTAAAGAGATGGTATGTTTAGATGGTCCCATATAAATGTAACGAAGATCCAACATGGAGTTTGTGCGTTGTACTTAATTCATTCACTTATGTATACATTTCCATGTATGAAAGATGTACATATAAAAGATTTGACGTAGATTCTTCAGAGGAGTCTGAAACCAATTCCGGAATAAAGTAATGACGTACAATGGAAACACGTAGCGGAAACCTCCAAACGCTATCTTTGGGGAAGAACGTGTGTACTCACAAAGTGACCGCCATTAAACATGCAGAGCTGTTTAAGTATGAAGTGTTAAGTCTCTTCGTGTACAATTTCTGAACAGCTAATGTAAGGTGTACTGGGAATGCCCACTTACTACGTAGTAGCTGTATTTTAGACGAAAATCGAATTTCAATGTACTTCAGAAATAAGTAAACGCAGATGATAACGCTAAGCATGAATTTATTAGTTGGTCAAATCTTCACTTCTTACATTTTACTTTCAACATCCATACGTGATAACCCCATCGCCTGCTGCTGGAATAACAAACAAGCACACGGCTGAAATTCAATTATTATTATTTAATTTACAATTTCGCGCCAGAAAATGTATAGACAGGAAATACATAGAATACAGGAATGTATAGATAGGAAAGACGGTGTGTGGTGAGTGGATTGGATTTACCAGAAGCCGAAGACACCAAAACACAAAAAATACTAATTATAATTCTAATGCTACCTACAAAGATCGCGTACAACTTGGTCTTCCCGGGTACCAACATCCATCCACATTCGCATTGTATATCTGCTTGGTCAATCTTTCGTCTGTAATTCTTTCCACATGACCGAACTAGCGGAGCATGCTTTCTCATTTTAACACCAATACTTTCTTTAAATTCCTCTCTTTATCGGATCTCACTGTTACGAATGCGGTCAGCCAGCGTTACACCACAGATTAGTCTAGTCGGTACTGACCTATATTTTAAACAGTGTCCTACGAGCTGCCTGGCAGAGAGGCAGATGGTCTATTCTACTCAGCAGGCACGGACCAAAATGTGATACCATATCATACCATATTAATAAGTTTATTGTAAACTAGCTGACCCGATAAACGTTATCCTAACCTATGCACGAATATCGAATTTTTTCTTCATATGAACCTTATCCTGACAATAATCTAAAACAACAAAAAAGAATTAGCAAACTTGGATTGTACGCTCGATGCGAGGAATAAGAAATGTAGGGATTCATTTTACTCGTATATATAAGTATATTACAAACCTGTGGTCGCCGTAATAAGCAAAACGTTAAATTTATCCCGTAAAATTATGAAAATAATAAAGTTTTACAAATTATTTTATTCGAATAAAAAAGTGATTAACAGATTTTTCTGTTGTATTTACTCACTCATACAAATGTTTATGCCAATTCCCTTGGGGCCAAGCCTAGATAGAGAGTATCGAGTGCAATTGTCACGATTCATATCTAAGACCTGCTAAGCTTCTTTCACATAAATTACAATGTTCATCTTAAAACCACATTGACGTCAATGATGCGTCAATGTTAGTCACTGTCGTGTTCTTGTTAAGAAGATTAGGATAGCCGGTAAATTTGCTATAGAGGTTAAATATCCCAGTCTTGGGTTAATATCTCACCAATAACGTCTTTAGTGTCTATAAGCAGCGTATATTTATTAACATGAGAACGGATATTTTATTGCTTGCTTGCCTTTTCTTTAAAAATAATTTACATACCATGCAACCTTTGTTACAAATTTTCACCCCAAATTTTTTAATTTTTTTTAAACCAAACCAGAAGACCATTAACGGCCAATATTAATAATGTATCTCTAAAGATGGATTTAAAGCAATCTAGATAGCTGCGTATCCACCGGCCTATCCAACACCTAATTGCCATATTTATCCTGTCCACAGATATGTTATTGGCAAGCCATAACATAAAAATGGATCAAATAATCAATCTTTGATAGCAAGTTTTGTATTAGGATTGATTATTAATATTGGCCGTAAAGGTATAAGGGGCTATCTCTAAAACGTGACTTACCAAAATTATACAAAAATCATCAAAATCCATTCGAAATTGCCACAGTAATCGCATAACAAACATAAACCAAAACCATTAGTCAAACCTCCTTTTTGAAGACGGTTAAAAACCAAATCAAACGCGATGAGATGAATCCAGATTTGTAACATATGATTGCGGACAGGAGAGGACGTCTACGATCGATGATGTCTGACCCCTTTACCTGACCTACGTCCGTCTTCACCTAAAGGGGCTGAAGGGCTTATGTCGTTCAGACCTACATATGTTGCCATATAGTATTTATATTACTTGACTCTGGTGCTAAAAGTATTGAAGATACATGGATTCATTTATACAAAAAAAAATACATAATATATGAAAATAAATTGGTGTGGTATGTTTATGCAAATAATATACAAACTGTCCGTGAAAATATATGTTTGTAGCTAAAGTTTTTTTATAAACATAGAGCCTATCTAGCAAACAAATGTTCTATCTATATACTAATAACTAACTACTACTAACTACATCGTCAAAATGATTTCAAGTCGGAAAAATAAAAATAAAAATATTTTATTCCATTCAAAATGGACGGATAGTATGGTTTAATAAAATAAGTTAAATTACATATTTAAATCTAATTTCCCGAAGGATTCGAGTATACTTCCAAAGGCATCGTTAAACAAGTTTTGGGTTCGATTTCCGAAGTGGGCAGGTCTTTATGTGATGAACATTTAGTCCGTATGTGTCTTGGTGTTTATTAAATTTATTCTGATATCTATTTAAGATTTTTTTATTAGTATCGGTGACTAATACCTATAATTTGATGAATCTGGGGTTAAATTTAATTTTTATTCTTCGTCCAAAATATATTTATAATTAAATTCAAGAATTACTTAACATTTAATTGTATTCATAGTTTAAATTATATAGTTATAACAAATTTTAATGCAAATACCCCTTATACAAACGCAAAGGCATCCTTCAGGTTTTTTTATCTATACGTAGGTATATTCAGAGGCACAACCAGGGCACCCACGACTAGCCGAAGACACTAAAGTCCCATAAAGTCATAGGTGGTAAACCTATGGCCAACCGAATACACATCCAATACCGAGCAACATTACTTTTTTTTAGAAAATTGTAAAAACCACTTTGTCTTTTTGTTGCCCGACCGAGTCAACGAGTTCCGAGTTCCCGAACACAGAGGCGATATGTATCTATTTATACATCCTACTTATATTTTAGTAATTATTATGACAAAAAAATAATATCTGAACAGTTATATTTGTAGCTATGTGTCTAATTATTTATAAATTTAATTATAAATTCATAGAACATTTCCAGCAATACAATACTTTCATACCTATATCAGAAGACGATCAAGTGAATTACATCACTACATAGTATAAAACAAAGTCGCTTCCTCAGTCCCCATGTCCCTTTGCATGCTTAAATCTTTAAAACTACGCAACGGATTTTGATTCCCTTTTTTAATGATAAAGTGTTTAATTTCTTCTTTTTTTTAAGTGCTTAAAGATTAAGGTTTATATGTATATTTTATACCAGTGCGAAGCCGGGGCGGACCGCTAGTTTTCAATATAATCATCTCGGGTTGGATAAGAAGACATATTAAATCCAGTTGTGACGTTTGATTGCAGATAGACTGGACGTGGACGATCAAGGACGTCTGACTTACGTCCATCTTCATCGAAAGTGTTAAAGCAAGTACTAAGATTGAAGAAGAAATTAGAGTTTTGGCGCCATCGAGAGAAAAGAAGGTCGAAGTTTTTTCATAATTATTGAATTTTGTGTTGATATTCAGTGAAATTAGTCAATTTTGGTGGCATTTTGTACAATTTTGTTCAGTTCAGCACAAATGGAATAATCATGAAGCCTCGTTATCGCCAAAAATCTCATTACATGAGCTTGAGTAATGAGGCCACCGCTTTATCCAAGAGCCTGACATAACTTACTGACGACTTATGACTGATGACTAATTATAATTAATTAAAATTGATACAAAATTTGATGCAAATTTCTACTTGACTAAAGGCAAAATACTAACGTATAGGCCAAAACCTAAAGAAAGAAAGAAAGAAAGAAAGAACTGGAAATTAAGTCAGTGTATTTACACATTCTTTAGCAGTCTATTTGAACAGCCTACCTGTATAGGCCTAGTTGAGTTTTCAGCCGACTCTAAAAGAATGGAGATTCTCAATTCAAATGTGTATTTTTTTGCATGTTTGTTACGTGATTACTTGGCTAATAGCCTACCTTTTTTTGTGTTTTTTTTTTAGAAAAATAGGTCACGATTTAGAGGTGGTCTTATGTTTCGGCTAGTCTTATGATCAAGTATCTAGTACGGAACATTTTATGCATAACATATTGAAGGTAAGAAAAGATCATTGTTAATAGACACAACAGATGTTCCAGGTCGCTCTTCTGAGGCCAGGATTATTCACCTATTATGCTAGTTTACCCTCAGCATTTGAACATGACAGAGTCATTATGGCGGTAATATCGTAGCGTTAGATCCCTGCCCGGCTAAGTTGCTGCACAGTACGCTTCTGCCAGTGGTCGTCTTGGTAATTATCTATATATTTATTTACCTGTGCTTACGAGCTGCTTGGTAGAAAGGCAGATGGTCTTTTCTACTCAACGGACCCGGACTAACATGGGGAAAACCATTGCACAAAACTACACATATTTTTATAACGGAAATATCAGGTCTTGATAAATCTATAAAGGCAAAGATATTTTACTATTTATTTTTTAAGGTTTAGGGCAACCTTAGGTAAATAAATATTTGCAATCGTGTGGAAAGTAGGTTTAACCCAAATTTTAATTTGTTTCAAACAAAATTTCAACCCTAGTAGTCACCATTGTAGAAGGCGTGATGACAACCGTCTGATTGATGCTTAAATCTAAGCAAATTATGATGAAAAAAGTGTTGATTTTTATTTTTTGTTGAAAAAAATATACAAAATTTATAATTTTATTTTAGAGATATCTTAAGCTAATATTGTGTTTATACTAGACAAAATACAATTTAAGCTCAAGATAGTACAATCTTACGAAGCAAATCCGATCAGCATCGGAAGTATTGAAAACATAGTACACAATTTCTGTTTATATCTCTATTTGGAACTTTAACTGATTTTCATATTCCACCGGACCAAAACAAATCCACAACTCAGGGTGTAATAGTTACGTACCGCGTACTGCATTAATGTTACACAGATATTCAAGAAAAAACCTGTCTAGATGTGGTTACATTTTTTTATTTTTGCTTTTAGTGTAATTAAAAAATAAAGATGGCGGAAACTGATTGCCACTCTCCGCTACAACTTTACACTTTAGTTAATAAACGTTAATTTTTGTGAGACCGATCTTAAAATTTCACTCTCATCATTTTTTCATAACGCGCCTAAAGAAAAAACTTCAAAAATGAAACTTTATTTGAAACGGTATTAACTCACAAGTAGTGTGATAGCAACCGCAGTAGTCGTACGACTGTGTCGCAGTTACTAACGGCCACCGTCAGTTATAGGTTACACGTTACGTTACGTTTCTGTCACATTAAAGTACTTAAGTACAAATATTAGCAAAAAGTTATCAAATTTAAATTATGTGTGTGTGTTTGCGTGTGTATGTGTATGTGTGTGTGTGTGTGTGTGTGTGTGTGTGTAATGTGCGTGCGTATGTGAGTATATATAAGAAAAAAAATATAATTTACCCCCTTTGAAAAAAAATAGGTTTGGTATAAGTTTGACGTGTATGCGTATGTATGTCTGTGGCATCATAAATGCTAAATGAATGTACTGATTCTGATGGGGACTTTCATATTCGAAAACTGACATGTTTCGTTCATTCTTAGCTACTTAGGTATAATTCGATTTTGTCTTATTGAAATATTAAATTTACGAATATATTTCACTTCGAAATATGTTTAATAGTTTTTATTGTCTTGATTGCTATGATGGTGTCTATTAATAAATGTTTTTTTATTATTAATAAAATTTTAAAAAATGTTATATTTAGCAAGATACAACCGTCGCTCAGTTGCTTTTCTATGCAATCTTCTTAGATTATATAGAAAAGTACCCCGAAATGTAGACTTCCGGCTGAAATATACTGCCGACTCTAACTCCACCGTTCTACTGGCGACTCCATCTCCGTCATGAAATATAACAACAACGAACGTATGTCAAATGTTGATGTGAACATCTAAAGCCGCACGCAAAACCCCTTTCTAGCGTGGCGACGCATACCGTGGCGACCACGCTATATTATGTTATATAAATATAATTGTCTATATGCAGTAGTGGATTTGAAATAAATTCGTAAATTTTGTATTTAATGTAAATAAATATTTATTCAATCAATAGTTATTGTTATCTGAAAAAAATAGTAATATTTCATTTTATCATTATTACATATTTAGTTCCTATCACAATCTGTTCTTTTCTGCATATTACTTTTACAAAATAATGTCGATGTTTTACATCTGCCAGGCGTCCCGTGACGGCTCACATTTTTTTAATAAAATATTTAAGCTAGATAAGATAATATCTCTTCCAGAGTCTGTAATCATCCAGTTTGGGGTATTTACGAGGGCTGCTTACCGAACTGCGTCCGGAGTGTCGTAAAATTCTATCGTTTCGATTGTACGCCGCTGATGCGTCCGGACGCCGGATACATACTGCTTTATGATTATTATGGTAAATAATTAAAAGTTTCACATACGATTGTAGCTAATAAAATAACAATGGTTATTACGGAGTTGGAGTTTCGTCCTAAATAGTACAAACTTTGACTCAAATAGATAGTGGTATTTTGAAATTTGTTCAGTCTCGATTACATAACATAAGTGAGATATACTTTTCTTAAATGTCATTTTGGAATGTCATTATTGTCAGGAGGAGATTTGTGTGAAAAAATCCTTAACTTACTTTGCTCTAACACCAATTTACAGTTTTATTTTTTATTTGTAAGTAGGAAATTGATCTTGTAGTTTACTTGGAGATGAGTGATTAGCACAGATATATGATTGACAGTGTATTCGAGTTTTTAGGGAGGAATACGCGCTTTTCTTGTAAGTTTGTTAACCAATTTTGAAAAAAGGAGAAGATTATATGTTTGACTTCCATAGTTTTTTCATGTATATTTAATTAATAGATTTATCCATCATTTCTGAACCGATTTCGATTTTTTTTATTTGGGAGATCGTACTTCCGAGGTTCTCCAATTGTCACTAAGCCTGTTTCACCAAAGAAATCGAGAAAGACTTAATTTTTATGCGTATATATGTGTGTGAGTGTGTATGTATGTTTGTTAATTAATTGAAATCGAAGTCGGTTTTTGTAGTTTTACTTTGATTAAATGAGGTCGTATCCGTTTAGAAATAGACGATAGTTACAAGTTCCATCTAATACCACAAAGATTTTATACGAGATAAGACTCTTTTTTGACATTGTACGGTAGAGAATTGTCATAGAGGTGGTGGCTATACTTTATACTACGATGTGGTGTCCAAAGGCAAAATTCAGCAACGGGATCAAACCAAATAATTCCTGGAATTACCCATAACAGAAAAATCCAGTATTTTTGGACTGAGTTAAATTTTATTCTTTATTTTTGGTTTCTTTTAGTTTAGTTAGAAGTAGGTACAAATATAAATAGGTTTTAGCTTATTTTAGCCATTAAAATTATAACATCACTTAGGTTTTTAGCTCAATTTGTTTAATCCTTATTGCACACTTGTTTTAAAACACTTAAAAATAAAAAATCGAAATGTGCTAAACCTGAGCAAAGTATAAAGATATACATGGATATACAAGATATGTATTGCATAGCATATTAATAAGCCTTTAATCAATTACAATAACAAAGCATACAAAATAAATGACAAATATATAACAATTTGTAAAATAATGAAATCAGAAAAATATATCATACACATACAGAAAACTTGATGGATAATGAATGTCGTTTTATTTTGTTAATAACTAGCTATCTCGGTGATCGATTTCCACCCGTTCTCTTTGTATGAGAAAACTGAAAATGTTGTTTTTCCTAGCTTTTTTTCTTTTTTTCTTATCTTTTAAACCTTTACTGGACTTCCACAAATATTTTAAAACCAAAATTAGTCAAATGGGTCCCACTGTTCTCGAGTTTTAGCGAGACTAACGAACAGCAATTGACAGAATGCAAGAAAGACACAAAATCCATTGCCCTCAACTACTAATAATAATTATAAATAATATTACGAATTTTGAACTAATATCTAAAGCATATAATAATTTCAGAATTTTCATCACTCTGTATGTAAAAAGAAACAAAGTAAAATCACAGATTAACAATATAATTACAAAACACTATAGATTGAAATTAAGACTTGATGTTGTGTTTGTTGAGGGTACGATACGTGTATCAAAGAAAAGAGTGACTCTTTTCGGTGTGAACAGAAAGAGATGAGAGGTGACAATAGCACTATTTAAAGAACTTCTTGGTATACTTTATCAACATAAATAAAAAACACATCCCATAAATAAAAAAAAACAATGCATCTTCTAATGTATATATAATAAAAACAATAAAATATTTTTTAAAACTAGATAACTAAAACGATAAAATCAGAAACACAGCTTATAACTATGGAACATATAAGTAAAAGGGAATATTTAACGCATTTCTTATGCAAATGTTCGTAGATTTGGGCAATAGGGTGCAATGTTTAGCTCAGTTTTCGATTTGGCAAGCTCCAACGCTATACAGCTGTCTATATTTTGAACGAAATCTAAACGAAGCTGAGATTTCAACATGTTTTTATTAGCTTCATATTTATTAAGTTGCTTTAAATTAGATAGTATTGGATTGTGCTTTTTAAATTTATTTGGTTTGGCAGTTTATTCTGAATAGGTTTTATTTGTTTGCGTAATTTCAAAGCTTTGTAATGTTACACTGAAAAGTATTACTTTGGTTTTTATAGCGGATAAAATAGCCAACAAACGAAAAACTCTCCTGATACTAAGAGATAACTAAGCCTAGTCACCATTGATGATATTAGTAAATCGCTGTTTTATGGTCGGGGTGTTAGACTTAATGTGCAAATCAAGTGACTGTCTTACTTTCCAGGCAGGAATAAGATGCTGTTGTTACAGCGGTTAATATGGGTAAATAATGATTAAACAAATACAAAAAAAAACAGCAAATTTAAAAAAGAAAAAAGTTCGTCCTTTTTTGTAAAACACCTTGACATACATAAATGTCGGGATGTTAGACCTCGAGCAAAAGTAACTTTCCCGGCTACCTTACCCTCCAAACAGGAATACGTCACTGCACTGAAATTATGGCGGCAGGAACAGGTAAGGCAGTGGTCCAATCCGGGCGAGTGGCTGCGAAACTCTCCTACCTAGGCAGATGTCACGGTGTAAGTGTCGGTAAGTCAATGCTCGCATTTACGAGCTACCTGGCTACTATTCTGTAAAGGAGCCCGGACCAACACGAGGCATTAAATAAACATTTTCTTATTTCTTCCTTCAAAGGTCAAAATACAAGTAAATTTAAAATACGAACAGAAATATCAAAACTAACTCACGTCAATTTTATTTCAATTTACGATTATACGTGCATTGTTGGTGTTGAAGGGGCACGTATGACAGGTGATGATGAAGCCCCTGCGGTCTGAGGAGCTTTAGGGAAACTGTGCCCTTACGTTCTATTTAAACGAATATCTATGGTCAGAATGGAAACTAGTCCAGAAAAATGACTTTGAAAAAGAAGGAGTTCCTATTTTTTTGTTAATCCATTTTTTTATGACATATGTGAACCGATTTCAAAAAAAACTTTTTCAGTTAAAAGAGCATACTACCGAGGTGGTGAAGAAATCCCTTGAAATAAGAGAAACATACTCAATGTTTTAAGTACTAAAACGACATAATGTAATAGTCGAAGTATAGTTTTTTAAGTTTTACTGCGCTAAAACTATACGAATTTAGAGTTTTTATGGTGCAAGAATAAATGTATATTATATTCTTTGATACACACATATCGTAATACCAAGTTTCTTGCCACTTAGGCATAGAGAATCGAGTGCCAACCATGATCTTTGCAGATCATGCACGTTTTTATGGTGCAATAATAAATGTATATTATATTCTTTGATACAAACATATCGTAATACCAAGTTTCTTGCCACTTAGGCATAGAGAATCGAGTGCCAACCACGATCTTTGCAGACATGGTCAGCTTTCTTTACATTCATTACTCTAATTCTTAAATAAACTCAGCGATTTTGGCGTCTCGTGATACCAACCCTCGGATACATATAGTTTTATAAATTTTTCATTCGACATTCTTTCGATGTGACTGAACCAAAGGAGCATTCTTATTTTTATACCACCGCTATCTTTCAATCCCACTTTCTTTCCGATCTCGCTGTTGTGTATGCAATTTCGCATACGTTACACATTTACCTCACAGATTTTCCTTATGACAAATTTAATACTTTTGTCAAATCCAATTAATTAATAGTACCGTTAGGATAATTTAAAAAAATAAACAAACAATTATTTAAAGTGATCTGGCATAAAACTTCATTAGTTATTGTAGTGTCATTGTAGCAATCAGGAATTAATAAACATTATACTCAATAGACACGTCTTAAGAACCGTTAAAGAAACCTTCAGCAACCTCATTCCTGACCTGAACTAGCAAACATAGACTAGGTGACCATTTACCATTAGATACTTCTTTTGTAAAATGCATAGTATATTTTTTTATGAATAGCATATTTTCTTAAGCAACTCATGTATTATAACATAATTAGTTTTCGTGGATCTCGTGTTCTGGTTTAAAGAGCAGTTTACTTGCAAACTTATAAACGTAAAGACAACCATGTAGTTGCTACTATCTTTTAATGTTATGTAGTGTATGTTGCATAAGCAAGTGGCTTAATATCCGCCAGAATTCAAATTAATTCTGGCGGATATCGGCGGTAAATATATTTTGTTAGTAACATTTTAGTATAATAAAATCAATATGTATACTCTAACACGAAGTTTATTAGAACGTTTCAACCATCTAGAAAATACTCTTTAATATACTACTACTACCGCCATCTGTTGACAATATTTTGTAATAAACTCAAAGTTTTGTTATGGAACTTTTAACTTTTGTTGGTTTCGCGAAGTTCTATCAATGCCTATTTAAAGTTGTTATGTCATTTTGATGAATCGTGTCTATCTTTTTGTTACCCACTGTTTAATTTAGGCATAAATGGTTTAGACTTTAATGGATGTCAGACCAGAAATTTGATTATGCAATTATTTAAAAGTCACAATATAAGAGTAACGAAATTTGAGGCCATTTTTGGAAGTTCTACTATTTATTCAGCGCCTAATAAAAATACAATTTACGAAAAATATGCATTGAAAA
This sequence comes from Calephelis virginiensis, assembly GCA_002245475.1. Classification (NCBI taxonomy): domain Eukaryota; kingdom Metazoa; phylum Arthropoda; class Insecta; order Lepidoptera; family Riodinidae; genus Calephelis; species Calephelis virginiensis. The sequence goes on along the minus strand of NJDC01000340.1, from coordinate 237,130 downwards.
AGGAATTTTGCTCTAATTTTTATTATTATTCATTAGTAACTAACATTACAGCGTGGCTCCTGTCAAATAAAAATGTCAATAAATATATTAACAAGTATCTTCACGCCCATATCCCCGAAGAGGTAGGCAGAGGTACAACCAAGACACCCACGACTAGCCGAAGACACTAAGTCCCACAATGTGATAGGTGGCAAGCCTATCGCCAACCGGGCACATTTCCAATCCCGACCAACATTTTTTTTTATTAGGAAATTGGAAAAATTGAATTTTCTTTTTGTTGGCCAACCCGGGATTCTAACCCGGGACCTCATGCAGTCAAGTCCAACACCCGTACTGCTAGACCACAGAGGCGATGAAATAAATATATTGAGTTCTATATCTCTATTTTTGTTTAATATTTCCTATTTCACATTGTTTTAAAATGTTTATAAACTTTAATGAAATCCATAGATACTTCTAACTGGCACGTAAGCTTAAAAATAATCGTCCATTAAATGTAGGGTCAGCAGGTAAACAAAGCGACGCATTAAGAGGGTGTATTAGCAGCGGACTGAAATATGTCGGTGGCGGTAAATTTTCTTACGCACCCCCACTGACGCCGACCCATCGACAGTCCTGAAGGGTACTAGTGGCAAAAAAAATATTTATGCTTTTTTTAAGTGCGTTTAAGAAAAAATTTGGTAAAAATCATTATCATGTAAAAACAATCTTTAATAACTTTCTTAAGAAATTTTATTTTCAAATTAAACATTTGGTATTTTTGTTCATTTAAGAAAATATGTATAAGCTCTATTTGGACATGGAATTTTAAATTATATGTATGTACATGTGTGTTGCTACTAATGTGCTTTATATAGAGTATCAGGTGTAATAGATGTCATGAAACAAGACGTATCTATCTATGTAATGTAATATTTATCAAAAAGCATCAAGTTAGATATGTATTAATTTCATCAAAGCTGTTTTTTATCTTACTACGTTAAAATTTAGAATGAATCTTTAATTCCAATGATGCTGTTAATCCAAAATGGTAAGAATATTTGATGTGTAAAACAGAATGTAAAAAAGGGAAATCCAAGGTGACCAACATCATAAATTTGCGAAATACAATTTTTTTTACAATCCACCAAAAAAGATAATATTTTAAAAATTTAAAAAATCAAACCCAACAAAAACTTTTAAATCATAGTAAATTTTCTCGAATTTAAATTTGCACACCATACTCACGTCTCCCGATTCGTCCCACGGAAAATTTTCGTTCGAGCCGTTTCTAAAGCGCCTTTTTTAATCTCTATAAATCAAATTTATGACTTGTGTAAGCTTTGTGTTCTATTTACCCTTTTATAATTCTGTTGCTTCTGCGTACGTACCTATAGATAAGGGTAAGGGGTAAGAGGGTGTGATGTAATTACCCCCCAGTTGCTTAAGGACCCCTTTTACAGCAGGACTATTGTTTTTATAGACCATTTGGAGTTCGCTCTACCTTTTTTCAATTTCCGACCTATGAATGAGCCAGAATAATTGGTGATATAACGTTGTTTATTTGCATAATGAACGCTGGAATCTTTATAGTTGTTTTGATTAAAGAAATATAGTAATAATATCATATTACTGACAGCTTTTGCTTTTGTTGTCTTGTGTTTTACAAAAAAACAGCCTTTCTGATTAGTCTTCCAGGTGACTTCAGTGATGCACGGGACATACGTAGACTCGGCAAACCCGCCGCTTGTGCGTGCGCATCTTGACATGCGAGTGAAGGCTCCACGAAACTCGAGTGACTTTAAAACGTCGTCGTTTGACGTTTATATAACTTATGTAAATATTTTAAATTTTATTCTATTTAATTCTTTTTTATGAGTTATTATTTAAAAAATACTTAACTCATTTTAAAGTATCAAACCAATTACGATAACTTTGTAAAACGAATTAAGTAAAATGTCAATTCGTCTTTGAGATGTGACAATCATATCGATTCCTTGTAGTGCCGTCAATCAGGTGAATCAGTTCTGAAACGGTTTAATCACATATCATCTTACTATCTATTCCTACCACTACAAAATCCGAACTCGCCATTGTGAACTGTTTCAACACAATTCACTGACGTAAAGAGTTTAATATTTGAGATGGTTGGGAATGCACTTTTGACTCTTGATTGTGTATTAAAGCGTGGAAAAAGCTCCATTTGTTACACTAAAGTTTATTAATGTCATAAGTCTGCATATTTAAATATAGTAGTGGTCGCCCATTGGTCGAAATTCGATCATAATAAATGTTAATATCTTGTTGATAAGACTAATTTCTCAAGACTAACTACTTTGTTTCCAAACTTTTTAGTGCGCTATCTGTGATCTTTTATCGTTATCATCAATAACAGACAATAAACAGATTTCGAAAAAAGGTATTCAACTTACTTTTAGAGAAAAATTATTATAATGTCAAAGATTTTCTAGCAGATAAGAATAAATAATACAGTATTTCTAATATGATTAATTTAATTGCAGAATGTTGGGTGCGCAGGAGTTTGTTTCGCCGTTTCTTCTCCTGTCTGGCTAGGTTTGGAAACGGTGGTAGTTTACGGTAGATAGGGATAAATTAATTTACATTCTAAAAATTGTGTGTATTAATAAATAATCATGTAATCTCAAAACAAACAAAAAACAGTGTGTAAATAGTAAATCGTGAATAAATAATTAAAAACATATTAAAATATTTGCACACCATAAGTTGGTAGAATATGTAGAACGCTTAAATAATTTTGTAACATTCATGTTGTAACACTCATATTCCGCAAACAAATATTTTTTTTCTTTCTTCTTTTCTTTTAAAAATAAATTTGTTTGTGTGTGTCAAATCCATGGTAGTGTGGGTAATGTTTTATTTATTGATTTAATGTATTTTTAAGTAATATTATTGAAAAATATTAGCATTCTGCACTTCTCCTACAAATAAACTACAAGTGCGCCAAATTTTATGCTCCAGTGTCAACGCAATTTTCGCAAAAAGGGGTCCAAAGTTTTGGCATCACGTATTAATATATAGATCTCTATTTGATCTATCAAAAATAATGAACTTTTTATATATTGGACGCACCTTTCCTTAGTAATAATAATGGAAGTGTCAGTCTTTTTTTACTTTTTATTAACTCAAATGTCTCTTTTATCAGTAAGCTATGGTTGTTTACTTTGTGTGTATCTTTATATGTACTGGTATGATTTGTTTGTTTTAATGTTTGAGGGGTTAGCGTACATGCTCAAGGCATCAGAAAACATTAACAAAGCTCGGACTCGATTTCTACCTTGGGCTGGCATGTGTATGATATTTTTTTTTAATTTGTTATTTCCTATGCCTTTATTATCGCTATCTGACGATCATACATTTGCTTGTTTCTGAGATAGGTTATTTGTTTATCAATATTATGTATGTTTGATTGTGTATATGTTGTGCACGTATGTAAGATATTTATTTGCTCATTCCGATTAGTAATTGCAGAGATATTAAACTATTCGTTTTAGGGAGCGTTCTTTTTTCTATAGAAAGGCATTCGATAGGTACCAAATATCGCTGTATAATAATAACAATAATATAGCACAGGCCCACCTCTGTCAGTTTGAAGTCGATTATTAGTAAAACGCAGCAAAAACGAAAAATTTAATGGTTTTCTTGTTTTGAAGCAATGGCATTTTTTAGTCGCCGAGTCGATGCAGTTATTTTTTTTTCAGTAGCGTTATGGTATCAAAAATATGCTTATTGCTAATTCGTATTGAATAACAGACAAAACCGTACGATTGCTTACGTGTTTTAATGTTTATTTATGCATAAGATCGCATTTTATTTGCTAACTGCTATTGTTTTAAATGTAATAGCAATCTTGATCTCGTTTGAGGTCTTGGTATTGATCTCGTCTATTTTGCCCATCACTAAAATTAAAACTAAATCGCGGAAGCTATTAACTTGTCTCGCCATAAATTCTCGTCCCCCAGAGAATCTGCCGATACGTTTCTTACTTTCCATCTGCGTTTGAGAGGAGGGTAATTAATTTTGGAATTGCACACCCCTATTTTTAAAATAATTCTTATATCACATATTATCAATATTTTGAGGATAAGTTTACTTCATGAGGAGTTGCACCTTTTTAAATAATAATTATTATTCCTGTCACTACAACGTCAATTATTGTCATTCCAGTTTGCAGGTCAGAGTATCGTAAGCAGACGGATTTCCTAATGGTAAGAAATTCACGCCGCCTAGAGACGCCAAAGGTGGTAATAGTGTACTGCCAACCTGAGGCCGGGATGTTAGGCCTCGAGAAAAATTAAGTTTATCGGCTACCTTATCCTCCAAACAGGAACACGTCAAAGGCAAGTATTGGACGTTACGGCGGCAGGAATATGTTAGGACGGTGGTACCAATCTAGGTGGGTCGCTGCGAGTAAAAGCTGTGTTTAATAACAGTTTGGCTCAGTTATTCGTAAAAAGTCAGATTAGTTTGCGGTAGCACTAATTTTATTAAGTAATAAACAAAAGTATGTTACTAAAGTATTGATTTCATTACAGAATAGTTTTTTTGTTATACAAAACTTTATTTCTTTCACCGAACCTTAGTTGGTTTTTAAAAATAGTTCAGTTAATTTTTTTCAGTATCTTTCTCAGTTTCAGTTCTGCCAAATATAACATAATTTTTGGCCATAGTAAATTATGTTTTGTAGGTTTTGGAGTCTATTTTTACGTTTGTAAATTTGTCACCACATTTAGACCCAAAAAACTAATAAATCATATTTTTAAAAAGCAAACGATTCCCTTGATTGAGAAAGATACAGTATTCGTCTATAGACACCTCATATGTTACTGACGAGTTGTTAACTTGTGTCCGCAATCTTGAACCATATACGCAAGTTTAGTGGCTACTCCAACATGGAACACACCATTTTCTAATCTACTGTCAAGTCTTTTTGTTTTTATTAACTAACATTTAGGATTTTGTATCTGGTATGTCTTAAAATTTAAGTTTTGACAATATATTACATGAAAAACATTGATAAATGCAAGTAAATATTTTTCAACAACTTTTGTTTCGGCAGAATTAGCTGAGTGACAGCGGACATTAAAGTTATAATTAGGTAAGCAATTGTTATCATCTATTCAAAACTATGGACTAATCTATATAAGCTTGTATTAATTACAAATAGAGTTATACCGAGCGCCTACATTGAAAAGTGTAGAATTTTAAAATTTAAATTTTTCACAAACATCATTGGAATTAAATTTGAAACCTTCGCCAGTTAAATTTAAAAGCTCGCGTCAACATAGCAATAATAAATCTGAAGCACCGGACCTCCCTACCCCGGTCTCCCCTTCAAGGAGGCAGCCATGACTGTCAAGCTATGATAGACGGCCCAGCATAAACCTGACGAGACGACTACCCGCGTTGGAATGGCTCTACGGAGCCCACTATATCATTTTTATTACATGCCATCTTCATTTTCATATTTCATATTTGCATTTTACCCCCTACCCACCCTTTTATTCGCGCTTTTTTCTGTAATCGTTGTGTGGCGATTTGAGTGGCCAGTTCTTCAAGGATTAGGGTTTCGGATTGGCGTATGAAATGTTTCAGCATTCTTTCATCATCGTTTGGATCACCATCGCTAAGGCGCTATCCATGCTAATATTATAAATACGATTGTTTATCTGTTACGCTTCAAAGGCTAAACTGCTGCATCGATTTTGATGAAGTTTTTATCCATTTGATTGAAGACCCAGGTTCAAACACACTACAGGCTACATTTTTTTTTAATCAACTGGAGGATTATGATGAGGGATAAGAGGGGGGGGGGGGATGAAAGTTTGTGTAAAAATCTATTATAAGCTGACGAAGTCGCGTGTATATAGCTAGGATAAAATTTAACGAAAAATGGTACAACTAGCTCCCGTCAAACTACAAAGCCTGCTTTGTTTAAATTGTACTAAAAGTTCTAGATGTCATGTTACTTAGTATTTTCAAAAATTGAATTACATCTTCAAACAAACGTAGCCATATAAATATATGAATTTTATACAAATCAGTGATTTTTTCTCAGGAACCGGGCACTTCCAATGTAGAATATATTTTAATGCACCTTTGCTTTTAAATTCTTGCATAAAACATTAAAACAAACACACTGACTATGGTACACATACTAATAAACATGATATTATAAAATACAAGTGCACACCAATAGTTTAAGCTGCAAGGGGTAAAGTTGCAGCAACAGAATAACTTGAACGGTATACCCTGAGCCAGGATATTGCAAAACTCAACCTCGTTTTTAGAAATAGCCACAGCAAAGTAGGGCTATGAGAAAATTTTTAAGTAAAGTTAAAGAGATATCTCTTGGCTTTGTATAAAAACGCCTTCTTCGTTAATACAAAGCAAAAGTCACATAATATCAGCAGGTGAGATCGGGAAGCTGAGTCTCTTAAACATGGCTCTATAAATAGCGGGCTAAATACCTGGCCAGATGTTAAGGCGAAGTGCTATTAGCTTCTCAAAAAATAATAACAATATACAATATCACTAGTACCAGTAATGTAATCGCTTCTGTGGTCTAGCAGTCCAGGTGTTGGACTTGGCTTCATGAGGTCCTGGGTTCGATTCGGTCGGTCGGGCAACAAAAAGAAAATGTGTTTTTTCCAATTTTCTTCAGCTAGTCGTGGGTTGTGCCTCTGCCTATCAGTTCGGAGATATGGGTGTGAAGATACTAATACATATCTCAAATATATTTTGTGTGTACATAAAAGATATTCTGGAAAAAATTGAAATATTTTATTTTTGTAGAACTTTTGAATCCAAATTTGAGCGTATGTGAGTTTGATCACCTTGATCACCAACAAAAGTAAAAGTAGGTCGAAAACAAATATTTTTGTCTTAGATATTTAATATAGAAATAATTAAAAGATTATTATGACCAAAATATCAAAAAATATTGTGAAAAATATCGTAGAAAATATTTTGTTTATTTAGTGTTACTATTGGCCGCATATTTGTATATTTAAATTTTTTTCTTATTAAGTCATTAATTTAAAAAGTGTTAGTATTTCTACGTAAAACCTAAAATCTATATTCTTTGTGATTGTTACTATTGGCATGTTATTATGTAAGAAATACAGTATTAAAACTTTAAAACATTAATCTTTTCGTAGAAAACAAATTTTATAATATAAATGTACTTCTTCATATAAGATTCAAACGCACCAAATATTACACTATTTCGTTCAGATGGTTTTTGTTTTCTTTTGACGTTTATTGTTATAAGTACAAATGTGTCTTCCTCTTAACTATGCGGTGACCACGAGCTCAGGAGACAAAAACTGCAAGTGTACAACCCTCTTTACGACCAGTGTGCGGTGTCCGCCAGAATTATAAGAGGTTTTAGCGGAACTACTAAACAGATATTAAATTCAGCGTGCAAAGGTGCTTTGGTTTTTAGAATATACGCTTAGAATATTTTACCTAATACGGGTGGATGTGAATATTCATGTTGTGTATAGCGCTGCGAAATATTAGGTGGCGTTCACATTAGGATATTGTTGTGATATAGCAGTTAAACTTTATTTTAGACAATTTAATTTTACTACGTTTCCTGTGATCAGGATAAATTTTCACAATTTTGAAGAATAAAATACGTAAATGACAGACAAAATTTTGCGACTCCAAGTTCGGTCTATGTATAAAAGTGTTGTCGATTTTATAAAGGAAATTTAGCAATTAATTATTAGACAAATTCATGTTCTGATATAGTTTAATTTCGGGTATACTCTTTGGACTCTAAAATTTGTTATTTGATGTTTGTCAAGTTGAGGTTCGTAAATCGAATGTAATGACCCAATCACCTGCTACTGGATTTGTTTAAAGCAAAATAACTAAAATATTGAAATAATCTCCTTTACTATTTTGAGGTATGTATAGTATCATAAATAAAAAAATAAATTTACGCATACAGATTTTAAATTTATTTCAATCCTAAACAATCTAGCAAGCTAGACACAATAATTAATATTCCCCATCGTAAAACCCATTTTTGCGACGATCAAACAAACATAACAATTTATGAATGGTTTAAAGTGCAACGCAGTAATAAACAATAGTCTGACTTATAAATCTATAAAACAATATTCTTCACACACTATTAATATAAATATTTAGATCGTCTGTACGTCTATACAGAGAGATCACTGTGAATCAGGTTGTTACCTCGAATAAATCCGTCGTTGCCTGCAACTAAAACAGTACATCCATATTTTGTTACGGACTTTAAATCAAGCGCACGCGCACTTTAACGGTAACCATACATTGATTTCACATCAGGATAAAAACAAATGAGCTGTTTTAAATGCGAAAGTTTGTATATTTGTTCGTTATTTCCATGATATTTGGCACACAATAGATGGTAACTTGGATTAACACCTTTTTTCCTTAAAAAAAAGTTTATGTATCCATCAGATCCCCAATAACCACGCTGACAACACTGCGAACAACAACTAGTACGTCATACATACAAAAAAATGCTTATATGTCACTTTAGATGGATTGTCAATCTGAGGATCTTAAATATAATTGGGAAATTTATTAGCTAGCATACCCTTCATACCAGAATATGGCAGTAGCAGTTGTGGTCGCAAAAATAGTACCTAGAGGTGGTATGTCCTATATAAGTAAGCCGTTGTCTTTACCACTAATCTAACCTTAACCTTTTTTGCCAGTATTACTAAAACTGCTAGACAAATATACTAATAAAACTAAAATATACTAATAAAAGTATCTTCACGCCCATATCCCCGAAGAGGTAGGCAGAGGTACAGCCAAGGCACCCACGACTAGCCGAAGACACTAAGTCCCACAATGTTATAGGTGGCAAGCCTATCGCCAACCGGGCACATTTCCAATCCCGACCAACATTTTTTTGTTAGAAAATTGGAAAAATCCAATTTTCTTTTTGTTGGCCGACCCGGGACCTTATGCAGTCAAGTCCAACACCCAGACCGCTAGACCATAGAGGAAATATACTAATAAATTTAAAAAAACAACATTTCAAAATTTATGCAATGTATTTTAAACATTCATTGTGATAAATATTGACGGTAGTACAAATTACAGCAAGAATAAGAATAACTAAATTATAACAGACATTATACTCTACAATGTAGATACAGCAACGATAATTACGCACAACATCGCACTGTTTGGCAGAAAATAGTCGGCGTATACAATAAACTAAGCTGCCTAGAGAAGTTACTTAAATTGAATATTAGGTACCCCAAAATAAGCAGATTTTATGCTTATGTTCTGTGTTTGTTAGTCCACTATATAAAAATAATAACTTTAACAAACACCCTTACCCGACGAATACAGACATCTAAATGTCATCATACAAATGCTTGCCTCCATCGGGAATCGAACCCGAGTTGGTCGGAGGAACTAATGTACGCTGTCCCTTCGACTAACGAGGCACATTTTGTAAGAGAATCCCGAGTAAATAAATATTTTTAACATAATAATAAAATAGAAAATCTTGGATTGTTTTATAATATGGCCACCATACACCAATGGGATTGGCAGCCAAAGTTTACTTTAGGATATCGTGAGATCGCTCGAACAATTCGTCATCGGGAGAATGAATCTTTCAACACGTTCTCCCTGATCTACATGCATTTGAAATGTTATAGAAATGACAAAAAAAAAATAACCGTCTTTGAGGTCTAGCGATCCGGTGTTGGTCTTGATTTCATGAGGTCAGGACTCGATTTCCGTGGCGGGAAACAGAAAAAGTATTTTTTTTTCAATTTGCTAATCAAAACAACATTGCTCGAGATTGGACATGTGCCAGATTGGCGATAACTTTGCCACCTACCACACTGAGGACTAATTGTATTCGGCTAGTCGTGGATGCCCTGTTTGTGCCTCTGGCTATCTCTTTAGACCTAAGATCTCGGTCACAGGACGACAATGCGCCTGTAAAATCTATGGTGCCTATAGGTCACGGCTATCACTTACTTTCCGAAGAGCCGTGTGCTTGTTCGCTAAACTCACATACAAAAATGTTATGAATGAGAAGTTACCTATTTTTCTATCGCCTATATATATTATATTTTATCGCCTCTGTGTTTTAGCGTTCAGGGTGATAGACTTGACTGCATGAGGTCCCGGGTTCAAATCCCGGGTTGGCCAACAAAAAGAAATTGGGTTTTTCCAATCTTCTAATAAAAACATGTTGGTCGGGATTGGAAATGTGCTCGGTTGGCGATAGGCTTGCCACCTATCACATTGTGGGACTTAGTGTCTTCGGCTAGTCGTGAGTGCCTTGGTTGTACCTCTGCCTACCTCTTCGGGGATATGAGCGTGAAGATACCTATTTTTCTGTAATAATAATGGATTGGCGGTTTAGTGTTTTACAGCATCTTGCCCAAGTAGCCTAGCTGCCAGGCAGAATAGTAGTCGGTTTATTCTTCTCAGCTAACACTAAAGCTGGCTTCCTATTATAAACGAACCGTAATCTGTTAGTGTAACTATTGGGAGTTTACCTAAAAGCGACGAAGCGTTGCTCATAGTTACACGAAATGTTTCAAGTTAACAGTCGATAACGAACGACCGTAGTGAGATTTATTACTATTCGTACAAAAAAACTACCATTCGGAAGCAAAACGACTCGTATCTGAAATATAGGAATCGGGCATAAGTCAATGCATACTCAGTTCTATAAAGATATATTTGTGTTTATCAGGCATATTATACCTTCCATATGGAAATTCAACCCGAGCCTCGTCGATCCACTTCGGAGTTTACGCCAACCACTTAACCAATTTCAACCTTATTCCTGCCGCCATAACGTCAGCACTTGCCGTTGATGTGTTCCGGTTCGGAAAATAAGGTAGCCGGTTCATCAACTTTTGCTCGGAGCCCAACATCTCGGCCCCAAGTTGTCAACGCACCATTACCACCTTTGGTGTCTCTAGGCACAGTGATCTTTTTACCATCAGAAATCCGTCTGCTTGTTTGCCTTCCAAAATCATAAAAATAATTCGGCGATTTTTGTGAACCCTGTCTATACGTCAACAACTCTATGGAGGTATGGAATGATTACCAACTCTCAATCTCGATGAGTTGTGTCTGTCGGCGCGCGCTTAGCTGACGACAGACAGACGAGCTGACACGTGACGAACGCGAACTATATTCCCAGATCCTGGAGTTATTTGTGCCAGTGAATAAAAATTTGTTACTTGTTTAAAGTACAAATATTATTTTTACTAAATACACACCGAACAGAAAAAGATGCAAAAAAATAAAAGTATTTTTATAGACAAAGATGTTAAGATATAAGAAAGAAAAGACAAGAAAGCTGTAAATATTATGTCCTTATCCAAGTTATGTTTATGTTGTTTTAATTATAAATTATTTCCAAATAGTTTTACTGGAATTTAATATTATTAAGTTACTTTGTTGTATATTATTTAGGTTTACATATTTTTATCCGTACTGTTATATTATTACGGCTATCAATACATTATATTTTTATATATCCTGTGTTAATCCGGGTCCGCTGAGTAGAATAGACCGTATGTCACTCTGCCAGGTAACTCATAAGAGGCAAGCACTGGTTAAAATATAGGCTATCACCAACATGACCTCTGACGGTAGAATGATGGACAGCAACTTACACGGGTAGGGACTCTCAGCCTTACCTATTCCTACTGTCAAAATGTCTCTATCATGTTCCGGCCTGTAGGTTAGGGTAGCTGGTAGAGTTGCACAATAGGCCTGACATCTTAGCCATAGGATAGCAACGCACCTGTAACATGTATGGTATCTATAAGTCACGGTTTTCTCTTACCATCAGAAGAACCATGTGCTTGTTCGCTAACCTCTCATATAAAAAAAAACATAATTTACAACATTTATTTATTTTATAGTCGTTTCTTTTGGTGATTGTCATGACAACCAGATGTTTTATTTCTATAAATATAAAAAAAAAATTGTGTTAGTTACACTATTTATAACTCAAGAACGGCTAGATCGATTAGGCTGAAAATTGGTCGAAAGGTAGCTTAGAACCAAGAGAAGGACATAGGATATTTTTTATCCTGTTCGATTGTGATAAAACTGGGAGAAACAACATTTTAATTATTACCATGCCAACTAAACGGGAACGAATTTCGCGGGAACAGCTACTTTATAATAAAAACGCAAATAAATTCTTATTTACCTTTTAAATTAAATCCTTCATCATTTATTATAAATTAAGCTTACATTTTTTTTAATTGTGTTAAATACTCTAAACCACTAAACTAATAATTACATAATAATCAATTACTAAAACATGAAATAAATTCGAGTAACCCACATTAATTCCAATTATGCATAGAACGAAATAACGAATATTAGACGTAATACGAATAACCGAAACCCACAATTAAATCGCCGTCGAATAATTATAACGATAATAAAGCATCAAAAGCAGACAGTGTCCTTACTATAATTAAAATAATTACCAGACAGACAAACAATTTCACCACCGCAATCAGACGCAGATGTGCATTTAACCCTATTCATTATTAACAAAAATGAGTTTATATTTATTTGTACGATTGTGGCGCAAATGTCAAAGCAACATACCGCCTGCCGCTGTCATTTACCACAAAAACTAGATAAAACCGATTAAAATCGGATTCAACTAGTGATGTGCTCTGTCGCGAATGCCTGGGGCATTTATTTTTACTGTGAAGTAATCGAGTATATTGATAGAGTTGTTACAACTCTTGCTCAGATATTTTATTATTGCAAAATTTATAGCGTTAATGATGTTAGAGCATTCTTCAGAGGATAAAAATAACTACATTAATTAAAACCGACTTCAAAAGTAAAAAATAACAAATATTTAATATTAATTATAGGTATACTATCTATTATTCTTGTCGGTGCCAGTCTAATTTAATACTTACTTATAATATAATTATAAGTTTAAGGCTTGGCACCGACTTCAAACTTATTAGTAAATAGCAAATATAAATAATAGGTAGTATATCTTTAATTAATAGTAAATCTTTATTTTTTTTTACTTTTTAATTTTTAAGTCAGTTTTAATAGTAAGTATCTTCACGCTCATATTCCCGAAGAGGTAAGCAGAGGTACAACCAAGGCACCCACGACTAGCCGAAGACGCTAAGTCCCACAATGTGATAGGTGGCAAGCCTATCGCCAACCGGGCACATTTCTAATCCCGACCATCATTTTTTTATAAGAAACTTGGAAAAATCCAATTTTTCTTTTTGTTCGCCGACCCGGAATTCGAACCCGGGACCTCATGCAGTCAAGTCCAACACTCGGACCGCTAGACCACAGAGGCGATAAAGTTTTAATAAACGTAGTTATTTTTATTTAATACTTTTTAGTTCATTGCTGATGTAATTAAATTTAATACAAATAAACATCGGGAGACGTGAAAATAGATAAAATAATGCTAATAAAATAAAAACTAATAGGCCTACCTGAATAATTGTTTTATGGGACCCAACTATTTCGCATCAAACAAAATAATTACGTAAATCGGTTCAGAAACTACAGAGAAATCGGTGTACATACATAAAAAAATATACCGGCTGAATTGAGAACCTCCCCGATTTTTTTAACTCGGTTAAGAGTGCAGACTTTGTATACAAGGTGAATTTATTTCTGTCTTAAAAAATTGTGAAAATACGATTGACAATTTTCAACAATAAATTTTGCCAATGGTTTGTAGTTATCTAAAAATATTAAGAACCGAGTGGCAGATTGTTGGGTTTTATCTTTCTAGTTTTTTTTATATTTTTTCAAATTTTCGTATTTTTGAATGTTGGTAAAGAATAAACTTAAAGACTACTCAAACGATTCAAAAAGTTCATTCCCCATAGAATGAATAGAATGATGCATTATCACTGAGCAATAGACAAAAATAGGGATCCATACTAAAAAATTTAATAAACCAAGATGTAAAAAAGTAAGCTATAGAAAGTCTATCGTTGCATGCGCGGCGAAAACGTTTAAAGATAGAATAAAAAAAAGTTCTGCAATATTAAAGCTACACTACACTTATATAACTCACTAATATAACTAAGATGTTATAACTACTTACTAGTGGCCGCTCATTGGTCGAAATTCGGCCATAACAAATTTTAATATCTTGTTGATAAGAATGCCATCTTCATTTCTCAATGTTTTATTTATTGATTTAATGTACTTTATAATAATTGTTATTGAAAAATATTAGCGTTCTGCACTTCTTCTACACATAAACTATAAATGTGCCAAATTTTATGCTGCTGCGTCAGCGCAATTTTCGTAAAAAGAGGTCCAAAGTTTTAGCATCACGTATAGATTGACATTTTAAAAGTTGATAGAAATGCCGACCTTATTCGGACCATGTCATCCATACCTTTATGTTGATCCTTATCCGAATAAAAATCATTTCATATGTAAGAGTGTTTCGATATCTTCAGATCACTTTTTAAATTATCGAAATCGAACAATCCTTTCAAAAGATATTACGAAATTATAAAAATCATTCTAAACAAAGTATCTACCTCACTTCGTGGCAGGAATAGGTAATGCGACGTTACTAATCCAGACGAGTCCCTCCGAATCTCTTCCGCCTAGTCCGATATCATGGTGTTAGTGACCGTACATATTCTCGCCTTTTACGAGGCGCCTGGCAGGAAGGCGGATAGTCTATTTTGCAAAGGAGCCTGGACCAACAAGGGAAATGAATTGTCACTGAGATGCTTTCACATTTTTTTGAGATGATTTGAATCCTCGGTAGCTAAAACAATTAAAGCATTTAGCAAGAGACTAAAGGGTGCATGCAGGTTTTCCAGAGGAGCAAATTGTGAATCTAAACCATTCTCGAATCTCCTTGAACACACACAAAAAAATCATCAAAATCGCTCCAGTAGTCTAGGAGGAGTTCAGTGTCAAACACACGAACACAAGAGTTATATATATAAAGATAAACGGCGACGCTCGGGTTCGCTCCCAACGAGGGCAGGCTATTGTGTGACGAACATTTAGATGTCTGCATTTCAGGGTTTTTGTTAAATTCATACACTCTGCCTACCACGTACTGAAGATATGTGTGTATATTAAATTTCTGTATCTATTTAAGTATGTCAATGTATTAGAGTCATTGACTAACGCAATATAATAATCGTTGACCCTTAACACGACCATACGATTTGCTTACTTTGGGGTTAGATTTAACAAAAACAGTATCTTCACGCTCAGATTACGGTACAAGTAGGCAGAGCCAAACAAGCCAAAGACACAAAGTCTCACAATGTGATAGTTGACAAGCCTGTCGCCAATATAGCACATATCCAATCACAAGCAACAACTTTTTTATTAGAAAATTGGAAAAACCACATTTGCTTTTTTTTTGCCCGATCCGGGAATTGAATTCGGGACCTCATGAAGTTAAGTCCACCACCTGCTCTGCTAGACTACAGTCTAGATTAGGTTAAATTTAATATGTATAACTTGTCCAGGGATATTCATTTATTAATTTTATTATTTATATTAAGAATCAGTAGTTGCTGTGACCAGAGGAATCTTCAAAAGTTGCGATGCCCAAGTTGCTGCCTTTTTTGCTTATAGGTATTATTATTTCCCCGTGCTAGTCCAAATCCTCTGAGTAAAATAGATCATATGCCACTCTACAAGGCAGCTCTAAGGTTACAGGTATCTAGCAAGACCACTGGTCGTTGATTACTTCGCAGCAACTTGCCAGTGAAAGATCTATCGCCTTACCTATTCCTGCCTACGTAATAAGTATGTCATGTTTCGGCCTCTAGAGTAGAGCCAAATTGCAAAGCAACGATACACCTATAACATCTATTTTGACTATAGGCCACTGTCGTTTCTTACGATCAGGTGAGCCTTGAGCTTTTTCGATGGCGTCTCACATAAAAAAATGTTAAAATTCTATATTGCGTAAATAAGCATTTTCTCCCAGTTTTTCTTCGATAATTATGTGTAAAAGCCCTGGGGTTAAACATGAAAACTAAACTTTTATAAGACTTCAAATATTAATGTTAAAACCAATTTAGGTAATCGACATTTTTTAAACTTGTTTCTACAAACCTAATCAAATAAGTTAAACGTTTAATTTAAGTAGTCAAAGTTCACCTAACAGGAACAAGTACACAAAGCAACGTGCATTATTATCAGCCGTTAATATCATTGGCGTTCTAAATTTCCTGAAATTTATTTATTTATTGCTTTTATAATACGTCCGCGTATATATCACTGGCCTGTCGTACTCGCGGGTGATAATGCAAAATTTGTGGGTTAAATAGATCATGGAGTGGCTATTCTTTGAAAAATATTTAAACTTATTATAATAACTTTTCTTAAGAATATTTTCATAGAAGTAAGGCAAGTTTGACTATCAGATTTGTCGTATACAACTTGGTTTTACTTTTTTTATTAATTTGTCTGATATTTGCCATGCTTATACAAAGGACTGGTAGATTTTAGATGTATAAAATTTAGATATATCAAATTCGTAAATATTTGATTGCGTATATGATCTCAAGTGGGTTTTATAGAACCTCTGTTTGCAAATAATATTTAAAAGAATTAAAGTTTTGCTGTGATGAGTTTATGTAATTCTAAAATCCTTTGCTATATCTGCTTGTAGTAGTTCACTAGGCCACTGGAAATTGGGTTATAGCTGGATTTTTTATTAACAAGACCTAAAAGGAAACTTAGTAAATTTGTCTTTTTTATATTAATTTTGAAACAAGTTTCTAGTGATATGCAAACGTGTAGAATACATTGATGCAACTACTAGATGAGGTGTAAGCAGGGTGTGTTTATGACTCATTCACTAGTAGTCTCAATGTATTTACTGAAAATATACAAACATGCAAAAACAACATCAACAAAAAAATAGTATTGTCATAATGTTTTATAATAACAATTCACAAAAATATCATGTTGCATGTCGATATCTCAATTCGATAGGTGATTCAGATCAATTGACTTTTCGTATTGTTTCACACTATGTTATGTAGGGCTGAAGTTTGCCCACTCCGAGGAGCAGCTCAAAAAAAAACTAACTAATACATGCTCGATTCATTTCACTCAACAAAAAAGGTGCGTAATGAAATTACTTTTACACTAAGCTATCTATGCTCTATTCGCTAAAAAAAAGTCAGTTGACACTAGCAACACTACACTACTGGTGCCCCTGTGACTATTCTTGCTATGAGACACATACAGCAATATTTTATAATTCTATAAAGTATGTCAACTTTACGCAGTTGACGACAGGCTTGCCACCTATCACATTGCAGGACTTAGTGTCTTCGTCTAGACGTAGGTGCCTTGATTGTGCCTCTGCTTACCTTTTCCGGGATATGGGCATGAAGATACTTTACTTCTAACTTTACGCCATCCGGACACCGATCGGCAATAGTGATAACGTTTTCTTGCTCAAAAAAATGTCACAATAATGTTCTCGTAGATTTAGGTATTTAATGCTTGATGCATCCCACTAAAAATATTTAATACGATCATGTCGACTCTAAGTCGTCCATGCTCTGGTCGACAGTAGCAACGAACTTTACTCTTTCCGAGAGGTATCACAATAATTGTTCCTAAGAACAATATTAAGATAATCAAATCGACTCTACACCATCCGTGTCCCAGTATCAATAGCGTCAAAGCTTACTCGCTCCAAAAGGCATCACAATAACGTTGAATAATAATTAAGTTTGATTCATTCCGTAAAACAATTTAAAACAATCAAGTCGCCTCAATGCCATCTGTGTTCCAGTCGCCAATAGCGTCGAAGTGTGCTCGCTCCGAGAGGCGTCACAATAATTCTCCCGTTTGACAATGCTGTAATACTCGTTTGATTCATCCCGCTCTACAAATGAGGTTATCATACGCAGTCATGTCGACTCTTGTAATGAATTTCGCCATTGTCAAGCGTTTGGTGGCGATTACCATTTTAAATGCCCCCAAAACATGATACATGTGACAGGAACTAGAGATACAGACTATTTATTTGAATCGCGAACTCCTTTAGCCATTTTCAGTAAGGTTTTTGTGTGTATTGATATGAACTATTCACCGCCTATAGAACATTCTAGCAGTTAATATTAGTTTACTAATACAGTAAGTCAGAAATCAGAATATAGATAGAATAGTACGGCACACACGAATTTCTACTTCCATCTTACATATTACTGCGATAATTACGTTAGTACTCGCTATTATCGTGCTCTATATTAAGCCAACTTAATAACCTAAGTTGATCCTCAATTTTATAATCTTGGATGACAGTGCACTATTACCATCATTAATTCCATCTGTGGTGTGAGTTTTTTATCCAAATAGCCGTCTGTTGTCTTTCACTTCAACAATAATAAAACATATTGAATAGAACAAATCTTCTAAATTTAAGTGATTTTATTTAAAAATTAATGTTTTCGGCTACTCTTTTACCAAAATTGTTTAGATATCGGGACAAAAAGTAGCCTATGTCTGATTTTAGATTCCCACTACAAACATTAAACAATAACATCGCTTAGTTGTGCCACATACTTCCCCATTAGTATGTCCCAAAACGATTTCCGAATCAGCAAATTCAAAACAGCTACTTCGATGTGCACTATCAACTAAAACGACTCCAACATACATCATCTTAAACGCTGATGCCGCTAAGTTATCCAACAAACTTTTCACCCGGACACCTTGAGGCCATTAAGGCCTTAATGACTGGCTGTAAATTGGCCATAACTCAGGCCTGGTCGTAAATAACTGCGGCTCGTGATAAGGGCTCTGCTGAGTTGTCGCGACGTCCAAATGTGTCTATCTTAGTTTAGCATGTGCGAGAATTTATCGTTGGGTACATTAATAGTGCAGGGTAGTTATTTATTTCGTTGGGATGACGAAATTCCTCTTTAGGTAGGCTTTTAGGGTAGGCTTTTCTGATCCTATAGCATCTCTCTTGTATCCATCCGCACTAACACCGTACGGTCGCACACAGAGACTTCAATTGAATTTAAATCAGTCGTTAAGTCGACAATTTAATACGAAATTGTAACATAATGATAGGTTAAATGTTAAATTGCGTCTCTGAGTGCGGCTATTATTCTTCTCCTGTTATAACGTATAATATAATTAGTGTAACGTAATCTAAACTCTCCTCTTATAAGATTAATATGCATCTATCTTCTACCTTTTCACTAGTAGTAAAGTGTTCTTTAGCAACTTTTCTGGGTATCGATTCACTTCCGTATATATTCCTGCCGCCATAATGACTATGTCATGTTCCTGTCTGGAGTTTAGGGTAGACGGTAGTCTCGAACAATAGAGCTCACATCTCGGACACAGACAGAAAGGACATAAGAATGAGATGTAAGCATACCAATCTAGAAAACCTTAATTCTTGAAACCCTGAGAAATGTACTATAAAACATTGCTGGTAGTTTTTATGGAAATTAAAAAACCTATGGATATTTTTTCATATACGAGGAGCATATCCGTTGTGTTGTGTGTTGAACTGTATTATGTGTAAGTACAATGGAATTCCACCAATCGCCGACGATGGAAATAGCACATGTAAAATTGTATTTGTCATCAATAAAAAATACACAAATACATTATGAAAACATGGAACAAAAACAAACAATTATCCGGGGAGCCGCAGTGCGCCGCGAAATTAACAATTACTTAGGCGAAATCTTCTCGACCGCCCCATTATCTCGCTCCTCGTAACTCCCGGGTAACTGTTATAGCCATCATTCCCGCTTGATTTAAACAAGACGTTATACCACAGTCGCCTCAGACAGACTTACTGCTAACTAAGAAAAGTTGGACCCGGTTTTATAGTAATGGGAGAAAACGCATACATTACGCTTATGCAATGTCTTTTACAAAGTTGCGTAACTACGCTTTATGTTATTAGTTTAATAAGTAATAAGATGTTATTTAAGTGTTTTGGAACTACGAACTAATTAAAGTTTCTATGGTAGTGATCCAGTATTGGTGTTGTCCTGGGTAATCATGGCATATCGCAATGTATTTTTTCCTTGTTTAATTAAAATATCGTAACCAGGGCTTGTAAAAGTTCGTGGTTGGCAATAGCGTTGCTACCTAAATTATTGCAGAAATAAGTAACCGCGGTTATTCTTCGTGGGCGTATTGGTTGTAGCTCTGCGGTGACATTATGGGCGACAACATAATTATTTACTTACCCTATTTATAAAATTTAGTATAGTTGTTTTAATTACAATACTTACGTGATATCGCCTTGAATATTGTAAGCAATTTAAGACTAAAGTAATAAGTATAGCAAATTTACTTGCCGTTACATTGCCTGATATATTGATAACATAAATAAATACTAACTACTTTAAGCGGTTCTATCCTGACTTTGGTTGGTGGTTGTAAAGTATTGGTGGTAGTTTCGATTTGCAAACTTGTTTTAAGTGAATGCTATCTTTTTTTAATGAAGCAAAAGATGTAACATTTTAGTCATGTCATACATAAATCGTGACCTTTTTAATCAACGTTTTCTGAGGTATTTAATATAAATCTGTATGAATGTCTTTTTTAAAACTAATCTGATATTACTCAATGTGTTTAGTCTCTTTCTATTACTATGATAACGATAACAAAAAGATATCTTAAAGAGTGCATACCAAAATTACCACTATAGCAAATAAGGCCTTACAAACGTATAGCAACAAATATTTCTTTGGACGAAGTATCCCCATCTGAATCTGGCAACACACTGTTACATCTTTGATATTTACAGTTGACTTGTACTTCTTACCATCAAGCCTTATTATGCTTGTTTGCCTACTGATCCCATTAAAATGTTTAATTTTTTTTGTTAACAACCATATTCAAAAATAACATATGTCAAGTTTTTTCAAAACATATCAAACTACATTTAAACAAGGTAGCGTTGAGCTGTAGCAAATACCTTAACACACTACCAGCCGACCCGGCGAACTTCGTATCGCTTGACATTAACAGCTACTAACAGTTCGTATGTATTAAAACATTATTTTTCTATTTTCCCTACAATTTTCTTGAAATTGTAAGAACCTTCTCCTTTTATTAACTAACTCAACAAAAAATAATTAGGTAAATTGGTCCATCCCTTCAGGCATGATGTGAAGACCACGCGAAATGGGTATTCATTTTTAGATAAAGAGATTGTACATACACTTTTAATAAATAAATAATAACATCATTTAGACGTTATGTATTTAAAAGTACCGTATCCAAACTTGTATTCTATACTGAATGTACAAGCAGTGTCAATGATTTGCTATAAGTAAGGGGATAAGGAGATAATTCCGAAATGACCAAAGTAGCACCTCGCGTTATCTACAGCACAGAATGAATGATAAGAGCAACTCTTAAATATAAGTGTTTTAATGAATACAGTTATGCCTAATTTTCAGTCAACTCCAAAAAAGGAGAAGGTTCTCAATGTGACTGAGTGTTTTTTTTTGTATGTTTGTTACGCGATGCCTCGGCTAGCAGCCAACCTATTTTCATGTTTCTTTTTAGATATATCATGGTACTGAGGTGGTCCCATATTAGTTTAAATGAGAAAATACGCTTTATTAAGTATAACTCAAAAACTGCTGACCTTGATAAAATTTATGTACCATTTCGGTACCATTTGCTATCTTTTGCTTTTTTTCAAATCGCGACGTGGTACAAAATAAAATAGTTGAAGTCTGTTTTTGTAGTTTCACTGCGCTTAATTATTCAATAACAAAATAAAAAGTATTACTATGATGGAAATAACTGCGTGGTTCTTGCAAGAGTGAGACGTGGTTAAGTAAGTTTACAAATTTTGGACAAAAATAGAGAACTTTGAAGAAGTGACAGTAAGTATCAAACTTTAAAAAAATATGTAGTAGGATATCTGCAGGTTGGCTAAAAAATCTTGAACAGAATATTTTTAACAATTTTTAATAAACAATTTTTAATTTAACACATTTTTTGTAGATAACCCAATATCAACGTTTTCGCTAGTGAAAGTAACTGGAGTCGACATACCTGTTTATAGCTGGCAACCCCGGTAAATAACAGGCAACATAACTTCTGCACATTTTAAACGTCTTATACTTTAGGTAAGAATAAAACTTTCTAATCATTTTAAACTTTGCCACATTTTTAGAAAAAAGGTTTTTTTAATTAAAAAAAATATTTTTTATATACGATTTTTTTTATAAAATGTGTTTCAACCTATTATCAACTCGATGCAAGTCGACTTAAGTTCAGTAGGGTTATTCTCCAAACATGATTTCATGGAAATTGGAAATTTGAATCGAATTTGTCATTTTAGGTACAGTAATAAAGGATGATTAACATTTAGTTACAACAAAATTCAATGAATCGGATAAAATCATCTATTGTTTATTATTAAATTAAACTTTAATAATTCGCTAGATTGTATTAAAAAGTACCTAAAGTGACAGATCCGATTCCAATTTCCAATATTGCATTAATCGAGATTCAAGAGTAACCCTACAGAGTAAATAAGAGTTTATATACTTGAATAAAGCGCGCCGAATGACAGTAACATCAATAATAATTGACTGATCTCTCTATTGCAAATAAACATATCAGCTCCTGTATATGCTGATTAATTTATCCCGATAACTGTGAACTGATTTGAATAGATTATTAGCAACGTCTACATTGTTGTCAACGATAACAACAAAAAAGTGTATGTAGTGGCCGTAGGTGACCAAAATAGATTCATTAACATTATTATTTCTATTTCATTTATTTCTTTTAATTATAGGACTACAATAAATAACGTAAGTTTTTTATTATGTCAAATAGATATTGCTATCCCGATGGTAAGAGACTACCGTGGTACATATAAACGGATCAGGGGGGTGATTATGTAACTCAGTTACCAACTCAAAATGGATGAGTGTACATCGAATTGCTGTCAAATGACGTGTTTTGTATTTGCTATCTCCAGTGACCAACATAAATACAATAGAGATAGCAAACACAAATGACGTCATTTGATGTACACTTTTACAGTTTGAGTTGACAACTGAGATACATAATCACCCCCCAGGTTGTTAGTCCTATTGTACAAGTCGACCGGCAGAGTTTTGGCGCCATCGAGAGAAAATATGGTCGAAGTTTTTTCATAATTATTGAATTTCGTGTTAATATTGAGTGAAATTAGTCAATTTTGGTGGCATTTTGTACAATTTTGTTCAGTAAAAGTGCACAAATGAAATAATCATAAAGAAATTAGCTTATCGTATATTTTCTCGTTGCCGCTAAATCTCGTTACATGAGCTTGTGTAAAAAGGCCACCGCTTTACCCAAGAGCCTGACATGACTTATTGATGACTTACGACTGATGACTAATTAAAATTAATTGCAATTGATATAAAATTTGATGCAAATTTCTATTTGACTAATGGCTAAATACTAACGTGAAGGCCAAAACTTAAAGAAAGAAGTCTACTGGCTACCCTTTCTTTCGAACCAAACCATGACAAAGTTATTATGCCGGCACTCGGCAGGTAAGGTGGCAGATCTCTAGCCGTGCAAATTTTACAATAAACTTCCCGATTTTATGAAAGACCTGCCATTAAATAAATTAAAAAAAATGTGTTTAAGTGAAATTGTATAAAAAAGGTTACTATACCGTTGCTGAATATCTATCGGATAAGAGTGCTTGGGATTAATTGTTCCTCATGCCAATCTCTTAGTAATGATGTATGATGTAATACTAATAAATTTGTATTGAATAATAGAATAAGGGAAAAAAGACAGCCCGCTTAGTTTCTTGCCGGATCTTCTCAGTGTGTGGCCGCGTTCCGATCCGGTGATAGTTTTAGTATTATATAGACTCGTCACAAGTGCCTCTTGTAAGGTGAATGTGAATAAAAATATATTCTGTTCTATTTTTTCTGCACAGTACTCTAGTACTAGTGAAACCAGGACTGCTCTCTTAAAGATGACATATTAATTATTGTCAAAAACATACCAGTAGCCTTCCGGGTGATTCATATGTGTTTATGATGAAGTGACGATGGCATTTACAAGAGAAAGTAAAAACTTTCACACATAAAATATCACTTCCTTTTTGGGTGGTCAAGTTTCTACGAAAATTCTAAAATAAAGCGTTCCTACTTTAAAACTATTGCAGAAACATTAAAGTGAATCGAAGGACATTTGTCTCCTCGTCTTCCTACCCTGGATTACTGGGGTAGGGGGAACGTTTAGTCGTGACATTCGGAGTATTTATTCGCATAATAATAATTCCTCAACGCGTCGACGGGGCCACTGTCGCCATTAAGAATTATGGCCTGGGGAGACACCTTCAAGGTGATGTCTTCAGTTTGTGTAGAATGGATCTTCCTTTTTGTTAATTTATTTAGTTTTTATGGACAGAATGCGTCTTTAGTTATTTTTTTTTCAACTTCAAAAAGAGGGAAGTGATCAATTTGTCTATGATTTTTTTTGTATGTTTGTTACGTGATTACTTGTCTTATGACAAAACTATTTTATTTATTCTTTTTTCGAAAGATAAACTTTGATTCCATAGTAATCCCATATTAATTTTATTAAGATACGCCGAATGTTCTTTGAATTATACTTTGATGATATTGGTAATGACATTGGAGATGTTTTTACTGCTGTTTTATTGCGCTTAACCAATGTATTTAATACACAATTTTTGTTAATATAATTATGTTAATATGTTACACAAATAATGGAAAATATAAGCATTATTACTGTATTGTGTTATGTTGGTTTAACCCCCAAAGATTGTAGCATATAATTATGAAGAAATAGTAAATAAATATCCCTGGACAAGTTACACAAATCGAATCCAACCCCAAAGTAAGAAAATTACATGCTTGTGTTATGAGTGTTAGTCAATAAGAATAACAAATATCCCAGGACAAGTTACACAAATTGAATCTAACCCCAAAGTAAGAAAATTACATGCTTGTGTTATGAGTGTTAGTCAATAAGAATAACAAATATCCCAGGACAAGTTACACAAATTGAATCCAACCCCAAAGTAAGAAAATTACATGCTTGTGTTATGAGTGTTAGTCAATAAGAATAACAAATATCCCAGGACAAGTTACACAATTTGAATCCAACCCCAAAGTAAGAAAATTACATGCTTGTGTTATGAGTGTTAGTCAATAAGAATAACAAATATCCCAGGACAAGTTACACAAATTGAATCCAACCCCAAAGTAAGAAAATTACATGCTTGTGTTATGAGTGTTAGTCAATAAGAATAACAAATATCCCAGGACAAGTTACACAAATTGAATCCAACTCCAAAGTAAGAAAATTACATGCTTGTGTTATGAGTGTTAGTCAATAAGAATAACAAATATCCCAGGACAAGTTACACAAATTGAATCCAACCCCAAAGTAAGAAAATTACATGTTTGTGTTATGAGTGTTAGTCAATAAGAATAACAAATATCCCAAGACAAGTTACACAAATTGAATCTAACCCCAAAGTAAGCAACTTACATGCTTGTGTTATAAGTGTTAGTCAATGATTCTAACACATAGAACTACTTAAATAGATACCAGAATAAATTCAATAAGCACCCAGACCCGGAAATGCAGACATTTAAATATGCCTGCATGCCTGCGCTCGTCAGCGAAATAAAGGGTGTACGCTAGACACTCGACCAACGAGGCGGTCATCCACTTATTACTACTCCAATTATAAGTAATGTAATTTTTTTTAAATGCTCTTATTCGCTATGTTTTTATGTGAACGATAAGTTTATTGGCGAACAAGAAAACCGCTCTCCTGGTGGGAAGAAATAACCGTGGCCCATAGACTCCATTAATATTATAAGTGCGTCGCTGTCTTGTGGCCGCGATGTTATGCCTATTGTGCAATGTTACGATCTGTACTACCTTCCAGACCAGAACATGACAATGTCATCATGTCGGCTGGAATAGGTGAGGTAGTGGATCCCTACCCGGGTAAATTGCTGTACAGCAATCTACTATTTATCTTGTTGGTATTGATATATTAAACGTTTGCCCGCCTCTTAAGAGCTGCCTGGTAGCAAAGCACCTGCTGGTATATTCTACTCAGCGGATCCAGACTAACACGAAGTAAATGCTGTTGTTTTTGAAAATATTTTTAAATTATTGTACAAGATTTCTACTTCTAATTAAAATCTATCTATATCCTTAAAACGGATAGCGTAGTTTTGTAAAACAAAAAGATTTCTTTCATTTATGTATGTTGAATTTTGCAAATTGCACACACATACGCTCACACATACATACACACACGCCCACACACATACATAAGAGCATAATATATAATGCGACGAAATTATTCCCAAAACTCGGTTTTTTCATCAGATTTCGAAAGAAGGTACTTAGGTCATACTGAAAGTTTCTGGATTCTGATAAATGAGACTAGATAAGATGCTTCTGATTAGTTTTTGCTTTTCAAAGTAAATACCCTCACTTTTTACAAATTTTTCCACTATTTGGCATCATTGTGTCCAATCTTCAGTAGGGAAGTCTTCAACGGATACTTGGAATGCATTCACCGCCGCTTCTGGGTTTCAGAATCGTTAGCCTCTAAGTCTCAAAGTCATAGCCTTTAATCTAAGTCTAAGCCTCTACCTTTTTTTTATTCTTAGAAGTAAAAAAAGTTGCAAGGTGTGAGGTCCACACTGAATGGCGGATGCCTTCAATTAATATGCATTCGTTCTCTTAGGACTAGGAAGCGGAATGTGCGGATGCGTTGTAGTGACACTGAGCAAGCAATGGCTTACATACCAATCTGTGATTGTCATTGGGTTTTCAAGTTACACTGATACACAATATCCAGTTTTCAAGTAAAACAAAACCATTTCTTGGTAGAGCTCCGACTCGTCTTAAATTTTATTCGCAACTCTTCAAAAGACAAAACCAATTCTGTTGACTTGCTTCATTTACCGGCTCGGACCAATCAACGCAGGTATATTACGTGTAATGATATTTTAAACAGCCAATGACTTTCCTCCATTAAATTTGTCTATATTTTTTCGGCACCACTTTACACGCAATCGTTTGTGGTCTTAGTTGCCCATGCAAAAAATAAAATATTTCACACTTAACTCATTCCAATGCCTAATAACTCAGTAAGAATTTGCTGACAAGTAATTCCTTTGGCAGTCACAATTAGTTGTCGTACGGTATTGATAACAGATTCAGAAACCACAATAACCGGCTGTCCTTCACGTTTATCGTCACAAAGAAGATATTTTCCACGTCTGAAGTCCCCGCACTACAAATACATAGAGTTACGAGATGGTGCTTTATAACCAAATACTAGTTGAAGTCCCTGGCAACTCACTTGTTGACTAATGCCGCATCGAAAATCTTAAAAAAACATTGACCGAAAATTTTACACTATTTAATTTCATTACAATAATGACACACAATTATATGAACCCTAAGATTTTAAAAATGTTATATGAACCCTACCAAAATGGAAAAAGGTCCAGTCTCGAAAATTAAAAAGTAATTTTTGTAGAGGGTTCTTCTTCTTTCTTTACTTAAGTTTTGGCATTCACTTTAGTATTTTGCCATTAGTCAAGTAGAAATTTGCATCAAATGCTCCAAAATCGAGATTCAATTATAATTAGTCATAATTTGTCAGTAAGTCATGTCAGGGTCTTGCGTAAAGCGGTGGCCTCATTATTCAAGCTCATAAGTGAGATTTGGCGAAGGAACGAGGAAACACACGATACGCTATTTTCTTCATGATTATTTCATTTTTGCACTCTCACTGAACAAAAGTGTACAAAATACCACCAAAATTGACTAATTTCACTCAATATAAATATGAAATTCAATAATTATGAAAAAACTTCGACCATTTTATCTCTCAATTGCGCCAAGCCCGTAGAGGGTTCTATTTTTAAAATTCTGTTATTGTTTTGTATTTTACATATTGTAAGTGGCCAGTTCCAGAAACTTTTAGTATGCCCCACGTAATGACCTTGCAGTTAAGGAAAACACGTTATAGAAAAAGGAGATTTTCTTGCATAAAAGCATAAGTTATAATTTTTTAATAATTTATATATAATTTAAAATATTTACATATTTTAAATTTAATTTAATGTAATTACAGAAATGTTGGTTGGTTGAGTTTATTTCACCGTTTCTTCTCCTGCCACAAGGTTCAAATCCTAGTTGACGGGGAGTTTTTTTGCAGTTTCTTGTCCTGACTGGCTAGGTTTTGTAATACTGGTAGTATATGGCAGCTAGGGTTAAACCTTTTTAACATAACATAACATATTTAACATAACATTTTGAAATAGTATATAATTAATAATTAAAATTTTACTAAATATATAAAAAAACGTTTAAAAATTAAAATATGATATGTAAATAAATATTCTTTTGTAAATATTAAAATGTGCACACCACAATGTGGTAAAATATGTTGGAATGCTCAAATAATTTTAAAACATCTTCTTAACACATGTATTCCTCAAATATTTTTTATTGCATTTTATTTAAATGCTGACCACTACAAGACTAAAGTTAAAAGACAGCGTAAAGTCTGACGAAGTCACATCCATAACATCTTTCGCAGTCGGTCTTCTCAAGATTAAGGCATTAACGTTAGAAGCGTGGCGTCCCTGCCACGTTGTAACCGGCCTCAATATTGTTATACCTAACACCACTTACTGATATATCGTCTAGATATGACTCTCTTCAATATTGCACATTTTACAATTTCCATCGTTGGTACTTGGTGAAATTATATTATGATTATGAAATGGTTTCGAATTCTTTCACATATGTTTATTATTTTGTGCTTACCGATTTTCCTGATTTAAAAGTAATATGTTTAGATTTGGCTAACTTCTATATTGGATTTTTTACAATTCCCATCTCAGGCACTTGGTAATATTTTATTTTTGCGAGTATAAAGTCACTTAAACTCTTTTATTTATAATTTTATTTTTTAATCACCTTCAGAGTTTCAATACTACTAAACACCAATATTACCTAACAATTCTACATCATACAAATACCATAATTACTAATTCCCTACTTAGTATGTCTTGCAGGCTATTAATTTGTACAAACATACATACTACAAATAATAAAAATAAAAATTTATAGCCTTCTAGGCGATATTTAAAATTGTGTTGTGTAATTTTAATATATTTTTTATTTCTTTAAGGTACAGAATTGACTCTTCTACACTTTTTATATGTATGGTAGACCAGACCGAAATTAAAATAAAATATTAATGGAGTAGTAATCTACTATATCACATATGATAAAAACACATTAAACCACAGACTTATAACCATTGACCTCTAAGTATATGGACATGAAATGTCTACGAAAAAAGCCCGCCGTTGGCTACTAAATATCGCTGCCATTTTGACATTATAAGGCTGCCCAGAAAAAGTAGAGTAACGATATCGATACATGATCTATTAGTGACGATTGATAGTTAAGTTTTGGTACATAGATAAGAATTATTATTTACCTACCGATTGAAATGGCAACTATCAACTTGCTTACTTTGTGCTACTCAATTGGCTTATACCTAAATAGGAAAATTTAATTAAACGAAAGAATTACTTTTCAGTCGCATATTTTTTTACATTGTGGCGTGCAAATATGTTTTTTATTCTTTATATAAGTTAACTCTTTGTATTTATTACAAGATTCGTTACCATTATAAAAACAAAATTGATCAGATTACATTCAAACCACTTTCTTTACTTTAAAGTGAGCACTTGAAAGAATTCTTATTAAGTTAGACTGTGATTGATTTCAGTGGCAATGGTATACATTCTTATCTTGTCCAAATATTCTTTTCTGGGAATGTAAAATCAAATATCGACAATTGTAATAGTACATCACTATAAAATTGAACACTAAATATGGATTCTTGGCAAGCATGAGAACTGTCATGACGTCACTTTAAATCGACGCCAAAATGAGCATAGATAAAAATGTCGCTATCTCTTTCAGCGTACATAATATACACATTTGTTAAAAGAGACAAAGAGATGTTGTTAACTTATATGTTGATTCCAACGGTATTTATACAACTAAATTTGCTATAGAACATTGTTGCACTTCTTTATATATTCCTATTTCTATGCTTATAACACAAACTAGAAAATGAGTATCAGATAATTAATGCATAATACCTCAGTATTTATTGAAATTTAAAACATATTGCAACTCAACACTTGTTTTTAATGTAACAAATGCGAAATCATTTGACAGTTATAGCGATTGGATTGGATGTTGCCATTAAATCAATTTAGCATTATTTTAAGGTTTAAAACATGAGCAATCTGCTCGGCCCACAAAGCCCGATGAAGTTGTAAAACCGCGAGGTTGGCAACACATTAGTCATTTTCAAAAAAATCTTAATAAAAATTAAAAGTTTCGTATTTGCTATGTTGTTATTGAAGGTAGATATTAAATTAGTAAAGTTTATGAAGACAAAATTTGATTTAGCCGTATCTAGTGTGTTTATATCCTTGGCCTTGCCATTCGTGGTTTTCCAGCATTAAAACAATAGCCATGATTACCTCATCAAACGCGGCAAATATTCAAAGATTAAGATGTAAGAATTAGGGCCAGAGTCGCGGCCTTTCCGCTAATGGCTTAAGATGCCAGTTGTCATAAATAATAGTTAATATTTTGGGAGACAGATGGTAATATTCAAGAGAAACGACAACCTCAATGACTTTAACACCACAAAAAGAGACGATTTCCAATTCGACTGTATGTATGTCTTGTGTTGTGTTGTTTTTCCTCTCAAAATAGGTTTGCTAGTTCCACTTTTATTTATTTTTGAAACAAAACTAAAATCATTTATTTTTATGGTGAATTGTAATCTTTTTAACCGAGTTCAAAAACACGAGGAGGTTCTCAATTCGGCCGATTTGTTTTTTTTTATGTACGTACACCGATTCCTCCGAGGTTTCTGAATCGGTTTACATAATTCTTTTTTGTTTGATGCGGAATAGCTTCAAATTAGTCGCATAAAAATTTGACTCACTTGGGCCCATTAGTTTTTATTTTGTGAGCATTTTTACCTACTTTCACCTATAAAGATGTTCATTTTTATTAAATTAAATCATATTAGCAATAAACTAAAAAGTATGAAATAAAAATAACTACGTTAATAAAAACCGACTTCAAAACTAAAAAGTAAAAAAGAATAAAGATCGATATAAGATAAGATTAGAGATAAGCTCGCCTTTTGTAAAATTTTACATATTATCTTTTTTTTGACTTTTTGTGTCCAATAAAGAATTAAAGAAAGAAAGATTTAATATTAATTATATACTACCTATCATATAGATATTATAAATGCGAAAGATTGCAAGGATGTGTGTATGTTTCTTACTCTTTCACGTTCGAATGCCTGAACTGATTTGTCTGAAATTTGAAACACAGATAGATTGTGACCTGGATTAACATATAGGCTATTTCTAATCCAGATCGCACTACGGATACTGTGAAAACGCGAACGAAGCCGCAATCAACTGCTAGTTATGTATATGTGCTATGTATATGTATAGTATGTTATTTATAGGTTTGAAGTCGGTTCCAAGCCTTAAACTAATAATTATATTATTAGTAAGTATTAAATGGCACATTTTTTATGATACTGGAAGGCAAACAAGCAGACAAATTTCCTGATGGTAAGAAATTCACACCGCCTATAGACACCAAAGATGGTAATGAGACCTGAGGCCTGAGGCCGGGATGTTAGGCCTCGAGCAAAAGTAAGTTTACCGGCTACCTTACCCTCCAAACTGGAACAAGTCATGACGTTATGGCGGCAGGAATAGGTAAGGCGGTGGTACCAATCCGGGTGAGTCGCTGCGAAACTCTACCAACTAGTAAATAATAGGTAGTATATAATTAATATTAAATCGTTATTATTTTTTACTTTTCAATTTTGAAGTCGGTTTTTACTATCGTAGTTAATTTAATTGTTTATGTAAGATTTTCATCCATGATTCTATTAATTCTTTTTTGTTTTTTAAACAATAAACAGGTATTTTCTGGTTGTTTCCATTTAAATTTGAATAAAATGTTTCCTAATCATTCATCAGATTTGCACAATGGGCTACTGACTAGCACCTTGGAAACACGCTAAAACTCAAAGCTGCGGACACATACATACAAATGCCTGTCCTTTTAGGGAAGTCATAGACTACCATCTTTAAAACTTTTATTCCCACCACCAAGGCGAACTTTTTCTAACCTCATTAAAAGGTACCAAAAAATTAGCTTCAAGAAAAAATAAAGCAGGTCAACTGAGCATTTGTTACGAGTTGGTACAGATTACGTTTGTTAATCGACGTATTGAAATGTATAGTACCTTTGGTCTAAAAATTGTGTTCTCTTAGTTGCTAGTAGAGGCGCTGATTAAAGTTTTTATACTAATAATTTACGTCTTTATTTTATACTAATAACTCGTTGAGTCTTAAACTCATAGTAAAGGCACTATATAATCTACCAATCAACTCATAACAGGACAACCAACATGTAATAGTCACTTTCACCTAGGTTTTAAGTTCTAAAC
Source organism: Calephelis virginiensis (assembly GCA_002245475.1). Lineage (NCBI taxonomy): Eukaryota > Metazoa > Arthropoda > Insecta > Lepidoptera > Riodinidae > Calephelis > Calephelis virginiensis. The sequence continues at coordinate 204,474 of NJDC01000340.1, read as the reverse complement.
CAAGAAAAAAGCGCTTAATTAGGATTGCAAATACAAGATAATATATTAGTAAAGTACTAGGAGCAATAATAAACATACAACAGTTTTCTAAATATAATTGAAGCCCTGCAAGTAATGTTCTTTAAATCGACAATCCAAAGAATTATTCTTTGTTCCGTTAACTGTCAAGAAAAAAAACATCCAGAACAAATCCTGACAGAGTGCAGCTTGAAGGGAAAAATCTCTCTGTATATATCCTAAGATATTGGTGTATGTTGACATATTTACGACCTTCTCGACTATTAAGTGGTGATTTAGTACAGGCATATCAGGATGGATACGTTTTTATCGCGGGCCATATATCCAGTCAGCTCCCAGCTCTATTATGGCCGCCATTGTATTAAATCTCAAGGTTTTCACTACTCAATATTGTCTGTTATATTTACTTTGTAACTTCCGTTGTATTTGTATGTTGTGTATTTTGTTGTTAGTTTTGTTTTTTTTTTAACTAGATGATTAATTCAAAAATGAACTATCCAAAATCATTATTAAGTCCAGATAATAATATTACTTTTAATAATTTCTTTGTAATATTGCTTAAGCGCTGTAGTGATTTAACTGAATAGAAATATAAATCTGACAATATTTATTGTATGCAATATATACTCACTTTTGTTTATACTTTTGTTGGTTTTTTGTTTTTATGTCTGGATGATTTATCCACCAACGTATTCAACCTCAAGATTTTTAAGGAGTATTTTCCGTTATTTATTTTCCGTTATATTTTTTTTTTGCAGCTACTATTGTATATAAGTATGTGTTGTGTATTATGTTGTTATGTATAACCTTTTGTAATAGGAGCTATAATGATTTTACTATTCAACATCCAATGTGGAGCATCTCATTGGTCAAAGGGCTAGAGTACACGCCTAACCCCACTGACTAACCGCGAGGCTCGGGTCGATTCCCGACAGGGGCAGGTACTTGTGTAACTAAATGTTCATTGTGATGTCTGCATTTCCTGGTCTAGATATTTATTTTATTTATTCTGGTATCTTTTTATGTATATAACGTCGAATAGCACTTCAATACCTTGTTTTCTGGCTTGTATATTGTATTAGTCAATGATTCTTATACATATAAATACTTAAATTGATACCAGAATCCATTTTAATAAAGGCCCAGACCGGAATGTCCAAATGCTTAGTACAAAAATGCCTGCCTTGGTCAGAAATCGAACCCGAGCCTTGCTGTTGATGTGCGTGTACGTTACGCCCTCGACCTGAGGTGGTCAAACCTTTACTTTGTGATTTTTCTAGTCCGCCACAAGTCTCACAGATGTTATAGCTATATGCGATGTACATAGTGTGCAGTGACCATAATCAAACAAGTTGGAAACTTATTACAACTTTCAATATGATAATAATATAACAAAAGGCAGGCCTCTGCCGTTTACCGTCAAAAGTAGTACTCAATGTCGGTACGACTCATGAAGCTACACTCTACTTTTCTGCCCTGCTAAGAAGAAAAAGCATAAGTCAAAATTTAAGAAATCAGCTTAGTTACACTTTTGGACTCAGCAAACTTTTTGACTTGCTAAATCCATAAGAGTAATTAAGCTGATTTTTTAAATTTTTGACTTATGCTTTTTCTTCTTAGCAGGGCAGAATTGGAGGTTACACTCCTCGGAATAAACTGATGTCATTTGTCAACATTGCTGACTCTTTTTAATGTACCAATCGCTCTATCCGCTAGAGAAATCAATTAACAAAGTCAAAATGAAAGAGAGGCCGGTACATTAGAAAGAGTCAGATATATTTGGAAATGATATCAGTTCTTTGTTAGGTGTATTACTTCAAGTAGCAGTCTATAGCTTTATGGTTAAACTATTTTTAAATAGATCTGCAGGGCTATTCTGCATAACTTTAGTAATGATCACTGGGTAAAGTTTACATCAAATAGCTGTCAAATAACGTGTTTTGTACTTGCTATCTCCTTTGTATTTCTGTTAGTCACAGTCAAAAAGATACTGAATAGCTTTGCTGGAAGGTTTTTGAATTGGATATTTTAAAATCTTTCATCTTAATTAGAGAACTCTATTCTTAAAAATAATAATTTTCAACTAAGAAATCTGAATACTAAAAGAACAAATAAAACAGGCATAGCTAAACAATGCGGTAACTAATTAAATTCAAATTAATTGTAAAAAACCGGAATCACGTCAAATTAACCGTAAAATTTCAAGGAAGAAAAACAATGGGGTACCGACGATAACGGGCTAGGACTTAAATTAAATCGGAGTCGTTTCGACAAACCCTTCACTTTGAAAACATACGGGTGAAAATTGTTACTGGAGAAATAAACGCTCTAAAAATGAAACAAACCACTTTATCAATACACATAAAAAGTAGGGTAAATCACAATTAAAATTTTGTAAGAAATATCTTCATGAACACAAAAGCTGTTAGTTGTGTAGTTTGTCGCTTGAGATCGATATTCACCAGACAACGACTAAATACTAATTCATCAGTACCATCTAATAAGTGTAATTAAAAATATATTGTTTTACGCCCATATCCCCGAAGGGGTAGACAGAGGCACTAATAGGGTACCCACGACTAGATGAAGACACTAAGTCCCTCAATGTGATAAGTAGCAAGACCATCGCCAATCGGGTCCCTGTTCATTCCCGGGCATCGTTGAATGTATTAGAAAATTGACAAAATACAATTTGTCATGGGGTCGAACCCGGCACTTTACGAAGTCAAGTTTAACAACGTTAGGCCGTAGTCATATTTTATTTCTATCAAATTAAATGATCCTATTCAAATTAGTTTTACTTTTTGTTTTGTTTTCTCCAATATTTTCATTGTTTTATTTCAAATGCAAGAAAATAGATAGAATTAAAATATTGTCTAATTTTAAATTACATTTTACTTAAAAAAGTGACTGCAGATGTAGTATATGTATATATTTCGTGAACATATGTGTCGTTTAATAAAAATGTCTTACACAGACAAAATGTATTTTTATCTGTGTTAGATACTTAATGCTTTATATTTTTCAAAGGTATAAAAACTTTTATTCGCTAATAAACTAGATGTATTTTATTTTCATGATAATGGAAGGCAAACAAGCAAACAGATATCCTGGTGTTAAGAAATTCACGCCACCTGGAGATACCAAAGGAGGTAATGATGCGTTGCAAACCTAAACCCGGGATGTTAGATCTCGAGCAATAGTAAGTTTACCGGCTACCTTATCCCCCGAACCGAAACACGTCAAACGTCAACGGCAAGCATTGACGTTTTGGCGGCAGGAATAGGTTAGGCGGTGGTACCGATCCGGGAGAGTCGCTGCAAAACTCTAGCACCTAGTAAGACGGCAACAGGTTTGTTCAAATCGAAAATATTAACCAGGAAAAAAAGTTCAAAAAATTTTGCTTTACTTAAAGAAAAAATCAGTTTTAAGTTTAGGCAATTAGTTTACATGCTTTAAATTTAACAGGTAAAATAATCGCAACAATAACAAGCAGAAAATGAACCCGCAAATTTTCAAATTCGAGGGTTAACTTTAAACTCGGGCCGAGGTATGAATATTTACGAAAGCATTAATTATTTTTTAACTTTCTTCAGGTTTAAGAGGATTTCCTTGGCGAAGACCGCCAGAACTGCTGAATGACTGTTATTATTTTTAGTTGGAAAAGTTTAAGATAACATCGATGTAGGTATATTTGAATATTGACGGGAAATTTTATTAATTTTTTAACCAAGAATTAATTAATTTTTAGAGTAGATATTTCATGATCCTATTTAAAAAAGGATATTCACGCCCATATCCCCTGAGGGCTAGGCATATTCACACTCACGACTAGCCGAGAAGACTAAGTCCCACATGTAATAGGGGGCAAGCCTATTGCCAACCGGGCATATATCCAATTCCGAACAACATTTTTTTTTCATTAAAAAACAGGAAATACTACTTTTTCTTTTTGTTGCCCGGGATTCGAACCCGGGACCACATGAAGTCAAGTCCAACACTTGGACCGCTAGACCACAAAGGCGATCCTATTTATGTCAAAAAATATCAAACAAAGATAACTTTCTTGATGATAAGATGACGGCTACGATAACGGCTATCGTCCTTCTGGCACCACTGATGTTACTGATATGGTGCTATCTTATGACCGGGATCTTAGAGTGCGTATGCGTGTCAACTGATTACTTTATATTCGAGCACGAAAACGAAAATCGTGTCATCTGTCGTTATGATGGCAGTGCTGTCTTTGCTTTCCTGTGTAGGCTTTACATATGTAAGGCGTGGTAGGAAGCCATAGTAACTGCTGCAAAGCACTCTATGACGTAGTAAATTTATAAATTTCTACATTGTTTCAAATGTTTAAAATTGCAGAATGCCTTATTAATCAGGCAGTTTCTGCTCTGTGTCAATATAAAGTCTATAAAGTTTAGCATTTTACATAATTTTCAAAAGTCAGTTTTTGGGTAAAGAAATGTCTTCATGCTCGTATCTTCACGAGGTAAGGCAGAGGCACAAATTAGGTACCTACGAATAGTCAAAGACACTAAGTCCTATTTATATATATGGCCAGATAGGCCAGCCTACTACTAAACGGGTCCAAATCCAATCTCGGAAGACGTCGTGTTAATTATAAATTACACATTAAAGAAATACATTTACTTTTTGCTGTCTGTTCCAGGGACCTCATGAAATCAAGTCGAACATCTGGCTGCCAGACCTCAGAAGCGACTCATTTGGGCACTTTTTTAATTGTATTTGTTTTTATCGATAGGAAATTAAAGTTCTCGTAATAATTTGATGACAAGAAATACGAATTTAGTAACCATATATGTTAACAGAGCATTGCGATCGTGAGATTGCAACATAATGCTTCGCAAGCAAGGTCACACTACTTTTGAAAATGGAATAACACAGTGGTGAGTTTTTATAAAAAAACAGTTGATTCAATCTGGGTAACAATCAGCTTAATTGCTTTAATGATAATTCTACGGGAGAGGGCTTAAACAACCATAACCAAAAACTAAAAAGCGTTATTCACATAAACTTGTATTTCGAATAAGAGTTCAAATACTTCTTGTACTCTTTTACATACGAAAAACAAAAGTACATCATAAAACATAACCTAATATCGCAAACATTTTTCGTAGCATTTCGTAGACCGTCGTAGCTACGTAGCAACAACATAAAAACCCAACTTTACGAATATTCTTAATTCTGTTTATTTAATTTACAATAACAAGAAAACACGACAAATTAGTAATAAACACGGAGAAATAATGTGCGGAGTTTGATAGTACATTCAAATCTAGCATGTACATTAAATATAATAGGTAAGGTCTGCGCCTCGAGATGTTGGCGAAAGATACTTGTGGATATGCTCAGACTACATTTAGCGCGGTGCACATGGCGTCCCGTAAAAAGTCTAAAAGTTTAACCGTCTTGTGAAAAAACATAGACTAAAGTACTCCGAGGTTTAAATTGGTAGGAAAAAAAATATTTTTGATTGGTTGGATCTTTAATTTTAATCTTTATTTCACTGTGACAAGCTATTACAGATATAAGCAATAGAGATTTATAGATGAAATATGATAAGCTTCGGACAATTTTGTGAAGTTTTTTAATATTTTTTTAAAACGATTCCTTGTCAATAAGTACTAATTATAGTTTCACGGATTTTGATAAAATTTGATATGCAAATACTTAAAGACCCTAGTTCAAACACGTGTTTTTCAAAAATCGATCCCTCAAGAAATGTAGTGGGAGACGAAAATTTGCATTAAATATGTAACGATTCTAAGCTGATGAAGTCACAGGTAAACAGGTGAATATTATAATAAAGTTGACTTTTTTCTAAAGCAATGGAAGTTAGCAACCCACTTCTAAATACCTTGAAGCTTTCGTAAGGAAGCACTCATTAAATCTTAAGAAGACTAAACATATTCAGTGTCTAAAGTGACTTAACTTATTTTCTATAAGGAGACCTGTCTGCTAATTTGGCTTCCAATAGGTTTACAAACTGCATGGAATTTCATTTTTTAATAATATTGGGCAAATAATAGGAAAGTTGACCAAAAATACACCTATACTTGCCTCACCTTCTTTAAGCTTACATTACAGAGGTAAAGTAGATTCTTAAAAGGAACCCAGAACCACATTGCATAAAATGATATGGTATATCCATATTATACCAACGCCAACACCTCACCGCGGCACACCAACAAATTCTCGGCTCATTTGTTTTTTATTCATCCAGCGGCCGTGTAATCGAAAGTATAAATCGAGTTTAACTGCGCTCGCAGGCCTCCGATAGCGACTCTCCGTTAACTGGTAATAAGAAGAATAAACTTAAATTATATTTAGCTCGCCTTATGAAATATCAAAGTTTAACTGGCCGCCAAGAGCATTCTTTCTTCTTAGCCTGGACAAATGAATATAGCTTTGTTCGCTCGTTCGGTCAAATGATAACATAATCTTTGTTCTAAATATTATCATAAATATATTAAGATGGAGACGGCTAATGAGCTTTTTATATTTAGTAAGATATAGTATTATTGTAGTTTGTAAAATGATAGTATAATTATGTAACAGTGCAGCCTAAACTCTAAGCAAATGATGTAATCTAGAAATATAATTAGTGTTCAAGTATTCTATCCAATTTTTTGGATATTGTAATAAATACTTTATTTTCACTTTATGCTGTTAACAAATTATCTAGCTTAGAAATACAGTAACATCATTAATATCCAAAAACGAAGTAAAAAAATAAATTGACATATTAAATAACTTAACTGATATTGAAATTAAAGTTCTGTCGATTAATTTATTTTTTTTATGTAAGAGGTCAAAGAACAAGCAAATTGGTCGTCTTGGAGAAATTGGAGATAATCGCGGTTTATAGTCCATAGAGTTCGACATAATATTATATTACTACTGTCTATCTGTATATTTAAATGTGTATGTCATATTGTCTATCTTTATATCTAAATTACCTTTAATAACAGACAGACAGGAGAAAGGTTGCCTTGTTCAACATAACATAAAAGAAATGTTAGAGTCGATGACTAATATTTTATTTATTATAGTTTAATAGCTATAAAACTACAAAAACCGATTTTGGCTTCAAAAGTAAATCATCTAACATAATAAGCTCTTTAAACTTAAGTATTTTGCTAGACCTCCCTGGGGCTCTATCATCAGATCCAAACTTTTTATCACTTTGGAAGTATTATTTTTCAGTGAAAAGAAAATTTTAGAAATCGGTTCTAAAATGACGGAGTAATCGAATAATATACCTAATTAAAAAATTAAAGGTAGTCAAACGTTTAACCTTCACCTTTTTCCAAGTGGATTAAAAATAGCATGCCTAGTGCATTGTGTACTTACAGCATAACAATAAAAATGTACAAACTTATATTTAAATATAGCAGTTTCTGTTTGTTTTTTTACCATTAAATTCAAACCCTTTTTATAATGATTAAATTATTAAATAGTAATATCACTATGAGAGCAACTTTGTTTATTAAAACAACTCCCATAAACACAACTTTTAATACAGCTATCAAACGAAATTCCTGTGTAATTTTTTTTTACAAAACCTAAACAAAATTCTTGTCTGACATTTTTTTTTGTTTGGAAACTTTAACGTCCAACATTAATAATCTATCTACAGATAGAGATTCCTTTTAAAGTTTTGTTTCTAAGATATTTATATTAATTATTGAAAAATAGCAGTGATTGCTAAGTCACTATCCAAAATAACACTATCTTTTATCTTAGACAGGTTTTTAATATTGGCTGTTAATGATTAGCGTTTTTTTTTTCGGAAATCCAAAAATTCGATTTTGAAGTTGCGATATCTCGATGAGTTTTTAGAATAGCTGAGTGATTCTTTCACTGATATTTATATCATTCTCATTGAACACAAAAAAATATTTATATACCCTACCCTAACATACAATTATACGTTTATACTACGGATAGTTTTTCATTGGATCATCTCAGCTTTGTTGCTCTAGCAGTATAATTGTAAAAGCAACTTTGCAGCATCTATATATTAACAAATGATGCCAAAATTTTAGACCCCTTTTTACGAAAATTGCACGAACGGAGGAGTATGAAATTTGGCACACTCATAGGAAAAGTGCAGAACGCTAATATTTTTCAGTAATAATGCTTATAAAGTGCATTAAATCAATAAATAAAACATTACCCACACTACCACGCATTTGACACACACCAACAAATATATCGATGATAACGATAACAGGTCACAGATGGCGCACTATACAGTTTGGAAACAAAGTAGTTGGTCTTAAGAAATGAAGATGGCGTTCTTATCAACAAGATATTAAAATATATCATGGTCGAATTTCGACCAACGGGCGATCACTTATATCAATAAAACTATGAAACAATGTCCAATAGCTGGTAAATCGGAGGCAATAAACAAGAAGTGGCCGTTGTATTTCAGCTCGGGACTGCGGACTGGCGATACGCACAATCCTCTCGTCACAGCGATATCGTAAACTAGAGTTAAATAGCCAGCTTTGCCCCCTATCAAATCAATATTGGGTGATTCAAGCTGATTGAACGCTCGGACAATGACGTTTCTATCTGCCGAATTATATTGGACTACGGAATATGGATTTCGTTTTGATTGGGATGTATTATATTGGGATTATGGGCATGTATTTAGTTACTGAGTTTTTTTAATTATAAATAGTACAGGCAAACAATTTCGCAAAAATCAATATGATTGGAAACACAAACCTTTTTTCCCCGTGTTGGTACGGGCTCCTTAGCAGAATAGACCATCTATCTTCCTGACAGGCAGCTCGTAAAAGGCGATCATAGGCTTACCGTCACTAGCAAAGTGACATCTGGCTAGGTGGTAGAGTTTCCTAGCGACTCACCCGGATTGGTACCACTGCGTTACCTATTCTTGCCGCAATAACGTCATGACGTGTTCCGGTTCGGAGAGTGGTAGCCGCTAAACTTACTTTTTTCGAGGCCTAGCATCCGAGCCTCAGGTTGGCAACACACCATTACCACCTTTGGTGTCTCTAAGCAGTGTGAATCTCTTACCATCAGGAAATCTGTCTGCTTGTTTGCCTTCCAATATCTTGAAAAAAACAAGTCGCTTACAGATCTATGGTATTTACATTTACTTCAACAAAATAATAAAAAAAACCGAGAATGAGATCATAAATTATTTTTGAGGATTTTTAAAATCGATTGCCTGAACGTGAAGTCACTTGGGGATACATATTGAAAGTGGTGAAGCCGAACGAATTTTCGGAATATTATTGTTTATTGCCGGAGATTTGACTTTAAGTTGTTAATATGTATTTTTTTTTAATTTTAGTAATTCCTTATATTAATAATTACATTTCAGCGCTAATTAAAAACTAAATAATTTTGTAATACATTAATAAATCATTTTTTTTATATGTTATGATAAGGAAAATGTACTTCTTCGCTATCTTAAAACAAAGAAAATATATTCTGTGGGTTTAAAAATTACTTTCGATTTCTCAATCTTGCATTATTGTAACTTCAAACGATACACATTTTACCATTTTGAAAATGTACCTGTATCTTCAAACAAATGACTTATGAAACAAAAGGATAATAACTTATAATATATTATCCGAGGGTAGTGTCAAGAGTCTCCGTAACCGCCGTGTTTGTATGAAAGGGGTTTGTCAGGATCGTGAGGTCTGGCACTCAATACTCTCTGCCTACGCCGTAAGGGACTTGGCGTGAAGATATGTATGTATTATTTTATCTGTAAGAAAATCTTGTCATCTCTATGGATAAAACCTTAAAGATGATTTAGAATTCTTGGAGCTGTCACCGATAACCGGATCCAAATTACGGTCAAGTATACGAAAAATTATAAGTCATTTAGCTAAATTTTGATATAAATCTGCATTTCAGCTCATATAGCACATAAATAACAATGTTTATCCGATTTGTCCGTCCATTCGCTGTAATTAGCTAAACTTAATGAGTCACTTATTTTATTTAACGACCGACACACACAATTATTAAACACGCTAAGCCCTAATGTTATAATAATCATTTCAAATGGCTTTTACAGGGTCGGATTCACCGATTTGCTTTTGAGTCAGGCCCCGTGTATTTATTATTTCCCGTCTATTACATATTTTCCCCTCTTACTTACTTATTTCTATACTTTTTCACACAGTTTCGATGGTATTAGAAAAGAAATAAGCATACAGATTTTTTAAAGCTACATCAGAAATTTTACTTTTATATTACCAGGCAAAACCGGGATGTTAAACTTTTAACACAAGTTAATTTATTACGACTGTCCTCCATTCCAACAAGACGACCCGACTGTGACGTGAGCACGACTTAAGTATTGACGTTATAACAGCAGAAAAAGTAAGGCTAATTTATTCTAGATAAATTAAGTAACTCACCGACATTTTCAAATACATTCTTAGAATTTTTATTTCAATACACAAAATATTATTTTCTTACCACATAAGTCATGTCAGAATCAACAAAAGGTATAAAAATAGTTCAATAGAGTTATTATTTATTATGGTTTTAGGTCAAAATATAAAACTTAAAACTAACTCATGTTTGATCAAAATTAGTAAAAAGAGGTGTGATATATTTGCAGAAAGAAAAATGTTTTATTTCAAAAAGAAATCAATGTCTTCGTTTAAAGACTTTCGTATACACCAGCCTTTCCCAAAGTGGGCGATAACGCCCCCTTGTGGGCGCTGGAAGCCTAGACGGGGGCGGTATAAATCTTGAAAAAAATGTTTTTTTTAAACTAGGCGCAACAAATATGTTATTGAGGTTATTGACAAGAAAAAAACGAGGGGGGGGCTACAAAACAACTGATTTTCAAAGTGGGCGTTACATGAAATAAGTTTGGGAACCTCTGGTATACACAGGTACCTTCAGATATATAAAATATTATATTACATAACAAATTTGCAATTTACAATAAATTAAATAGACGTATAATACACCGTACCTGACGACTTCTCGCCACAGTAGTTACATAATTTCCGAGGAATTAACAAAATAAAGGCATATTCTACATATGGAATAATAGAATTCCGCAAAAAAACCGACTGCCTGATTCATTTAAATAAATTAAATGTTGAGCCTTTGAACTGAAATCCCCAAATTGTTCCTAGCGCATTGCCCTGAAAGATAACAGTCCGTCCCTGAGTTTTCGCATACAAATATAATATTAGTAATTGACATATTTAATGTTAATAATAGTTAATATGCATTTTAGAATATTACTGTCGAATAATATAATTATGAACTAAATTGAAGATAGTTATTGTGTATTTATATCATGAAATAAAATAAAATTACAATTTTCGATATTATTATAGGAAGCCATGTATTTAGTGTGCGTTTAAGTTACCAAAAACATCAATTATTATTGAAAGGTAAAACAAAAATATATTCGATGATAATACTACCATCGACAAGTAGATCAAAGAGGTACTGACACTTGACAGTAAAAATCAATTGAACATATTTTAACTGCAAAGGATCTTCACGCCCATGTCCACGAAGATGTAGGCAGAGGCACAACCAGGGCATCCACGATTAGTCGAAGACACTAAGTCCCATAATGAGATATGTAGCAAGCGTACTGCCAACCGTCCACGTATCCAAACCTTGGCAACGTTAATTTTATTAGAAAACTAGCTGTTCCGTCGAACTTCGTTCCGCCCATTGCGTTTGTATGGGAAAAATTAAAATTTCTTTTAAATAAATCAGATAAAATGTACCCCATGTCCTTCTCCCGGTTCTAAGCTACCTCTCCATCAATTTTCAACCTAATCGGTTTAACTATTACGACTGATTCATCTTTCATATTTTTTTGTTTTTATTGTTTTTAGTGTAGAATACACTAAAAGCTATTCCGGACGAAAACAAATCCAACGAATCCATATCATGAAAATTGGTCCAGCAGATCTCGAGTAATAAGTGTTGTAACAAACCCGACTTTATTTTATATACCTATTTAGATTAAATAAATACCTTTTTTTATTTTACTGCTCGACCAGGGGATCGATCCTGAAACCTTAAGAAGTCAAGTCCGACGCCGGAGCTAGAACACAGAGGTGATAATTTCATGTTAATAATGTTAGTAACAATTTTAATGGCGATAGGAAAAATAAAAAAGTTTTATGTTTTTTCACCTTTTGCACCATAACTATTACAGTTTTGTGGTTGATGTTTTGAAAAGCTATTCGAGCTTTAGTTAGTGAAGCTTTCACAACGAGACCACAAGTAACTTTTACTTCTACCAAGTTGTCGGGAAATATGAATGTTAATACTCAAATATGTGTAATTACGTCTTTTATACATTAAAGGTGAACCGAGTTTTGGCGCCATCGAGAGAAAAGATGGTCGAAGTTTTTTCATAATTATTGAGTTTCGTGTTAATATTGAGTGAAATTAGTCAATTTTGGTGGCATTTTGTACAATTTTGTTCAGTGAAAGTACACAAATGAAATAATCATAAAGAAATTAGCGTATCGTATATTTTCTCGTTGCCGCCAAATCTCGTTACATGAGCTAGTGTAAAAAGGCCACCGCTTTACCCAAGACCCTGACATGACTCACTGACGACTTACGACTGATGACTTATTAAAATTAATTAAAATTGATATAAAATTTGATGTAAATTTCTACTTGACTAATGGCTAAATACTAACGTGAAGGCCAAAACTTAAAGAAAGAAAAGAAAAGAAGGTGAACCTTCTGTTAGCAAGAAGAACAGACCACTTATATGCACCAAACCAGTGCGTTCTAGAATTAAGAAAGCTTACCTTTCTATCTAAATTAGATCACGACAATAATGAGCATCGACTTTATGACAGCAAGGTAAGAAAAAAAAGAAATGCTACTGACTTTGCAATCGTAAATTTATCCAGCAACTTAAATTATTTAATTGTTATACTGGCAGGCGATGGGATCATCACATCCCTACCTCTGTCACAAAATAACAGAAGTATTCAACAACATGATCATTTCCAAAATCCAACTTTCAATAAAACAACATGCAGCCATAGTAAAAACTTACAAAAATCGCACCGAATTTCTGTAAGTATTCATAAAAACCGGTATATTTAATTCGAAAATTAAAGTGGCAGTATCTGCACTCTTATTTATGATAAGCATTATAAACCTACCATTGTAACATTGCACGTATAATTATCGTAAAACGTCACATGTTTATGTATTTTTAATTCCGTCGTATATCGCGAACTGTGGTGATAAAATGGCCGACAGTACAATATGGTACCGATTCGGAAATCGTTCGACAGTAAAGCTCTGTTAATGTGATTTGTACAACTATTGGCTCTTGCGTTTTCGGTGTGGTACTTTTTGATTTAAAAAGTATTTAAAATATATCAAATCTAAATTTTGTAAAAATGTTTTCGTAAGTATTGTACAATTTCAGAAAATATTTTGGATTTAAAAGTATCTTCACGCCCATATCCCCGAAGAGGTAGGCAGAGGTACAACCAAGGCACCCACGACTAGCCGAAGACACTAAGTCCCACAATGTGATAGGATTTAATAATAATACATTTCTTAATATTAATATCTCTACATAAGGTATGATATCTTAATACTTTATTTAAAATCTAGCTGTTGCGGCGAACTTCGTTCCACCCGTTCAGTTTGTATGGGAAACATTAAAATATCGTTTTTTCTAGGTTCCTCGCTGTTGTAAGGGATAAAATGTAGATACCCCATGTCCTTCTCCCGGTTCTAAGCTACCTCTCCATCAATTTTCAGCCAATTCGGTTTAACTATCACGATTTTTTTAAATGTATAGACGATTCATCTTTCATATTTTTTTGTTTTTATTATCTTTTAGGTTTATTCTGCTATTCGGAGCGAAGACAAATCCAACTAATCAAAATCCATTAAAATTGGTCCAGCAGATCTCGAGTTATAAATGTTGTAACAAACCCGAATT
>NJDC01000340.1:175688-190074 GCA_002245475.1 Calephelis virginiensis | reverse complement strand
TTACCGTTGTTGAGTCCCGATCCGTAGAGGAGAGTAGCCGGTAGACTTGTCTTAGCCTAAAACTTCGACCACAGGACATCGTCGCACCAATAACATTATCTTTTACCAGGAGAGCAATGTGTTTATTCACTGTCCCATCATGTGAAATTAAATTGAAAACAAACTGAAATACCCGTGTTGGTCCAGACTCCTTTGTAGAATAGACCATCTGCCTTCCTGCCAGGCAGCTCGTAAAAGGCGAGCTTAGGCTTACCGTCACTAACACTGTGATATCCTACTAGGTGATAGAGTTTTACAGCAACTCGCCCGGATTGGTACCACCGCCTTATCTATTCCTGCAGTCATAACGTCAGTGCTTGCCGTTGACGCGTTCCGGCTTGGAGGGTAAGGTGGCCGGTAAACTCACTTTTTCTCTAGGCCTCACATCCCGACCTCAGGTTAGCAACGCACCATTGCCACCTTTGGTGTCTCGAGGCGGCGAGAATTTCTTAACATCAGAAAAACCTTGCTTGCCTTTCTATGTCATAAAAAAAACTGGAGAACTTCTTTATGATTTTCCCCATTTCTAGTGCAATGTCAAAAAGCTGAATTCGGTTGATTCTATCGTAAAACATAACTCATTGTTCGTTACTGACACTGTGTCCCGCCAAGCAAAACATGTCCGACTACCGGAGAATCACTGCAACATAAAATCCATTAGATACATTCCAAAATAACCCTTAATACCTTACAATAAAATCCAAAAGACCCGCAAACATAAATTGGCAATCCAAAACATACTAAAATCAAATTACTTGTAGATTTGGTGGTTTGAATCTTATGCCATTGTGATAAAGGTTATTATGATTGAACGTAACAATTTTGTATGTCCAAGTAAATACAACTTTGATTTTGCAATTGGGGTATTGCAAACTAGCTCTTATTACTCTGGATATAAGTGCATTGCAAATGTATGTGATATTTTGTGTCCGTCAGCTCAAGCGTCACTATCTCGACAGTAGCTTGTCACTCAGATGCTTTTTTCAAAATCTGTCCCGCCCGGGGACGTTCAGAAGATTAACGCTAAAAATGGTTTTGTCATTTTTATTGTTTAATTCTTCATGTTTCGATCTATTTTCAAACGAAGTAATAGACAGATAATCTTATATATAAAATTCTCGTGTCACAATGTTCGTTCCCGTACTTCTCCAAAACGGCTTGACCGATTCCCATGAAATTTCGTGAGAATATTGAGTAGGTCTGAGAATAGTCCAACGTCTATTTTTCATACCCCTAAGTGATAAGAGTGACTCACCCTATTTTTTTTACTAAAATCACATTAAAAATATAAAACAGAACAACGTCTGCCGGGTCAGCTAGTATTACATAAAAATAGGCAAAGGCTAAGCTTGAAAATCACAAAAATGACATTAGCATAAGAATACACTTGTGCTGTTTCACTTAACATATATTTTGTTCTTAAAAAATTACAAAACCAACAACTGGTTTCGCTTTTGCAGCATCTTTAGAGCGATGTTATTAGTGGAGTTCCACCAAAAGCCGAATTTGAAATATATGAAAAACACAAAATATATTTGAGTCATCTAACTGAACAAAAACATGAAGGTTTATAGGGTCAATCTAGATATTCCAAGGTACATTTTTTAAGTTACTTTAGTGTTACTATCGTACAAAATATTAAAACTAAACATATTTTTTTATAGCTACTTACAACAATATTTGTATTATTTGAAAACTTAACGTTTTGAGGAAAATCTCTTAAACTCATTTTTTGACGTTATAAGTCGTGCTAATTACTTCGATATACCCAAACCATTTTGAAATTTGAAAAGTTTTTTTTTTTAATTTTATCATTTTTTAAACATTTTGTCCTCATTTTTAGCTTGAAATGAATTTATGTACTTGCAGTCATTTTTACTATTTAGTCTAAATTGATCGAAATAGGTAGTTTATATAAAGCATTTCTGAAAACCAGACAGGACCTTTGCTAAATAATAAAAGGATCATCATAATTGTTTCATCCAGTATAAGCCATTTTCACCGATGAACAACTCCATTCTATAAAATTTTCGAGTTTATTCTATAAACCTTTCAAGTATAGGTACGAAATGAATTAAAAAATAAATGGACAAACTTTAATATTAAATACCAAAAGCCTAGTAACATAAAATCGAAAATACACAAATGATAGTATTAAATACTAAAAGCCAATTAACTCCAAAAAGAAAACGTACAAACTATACTATTAAATACTAAAAGCTATTTGAATCACGTTTTTTATGTGGATATCTGTTAATTTATGTGCTAAATACTGGCAAAAAATTGCAGGGCTTATCTCGGCAGGGCCTTATGTATTGTATGTATACATCTATTAACATAACATAATTTCATTTTTTTTTTTAAATTATACTGTGAGATCCCTGATGCTACAGTAACTTGTAAGCGAAAGAAATAAATTTCCGTTAGATTTACCACTTTCTCGTTTGCCTCATAAAAGTAAGTCCCTAATATGATAATAGGTAATGAAAACCTTTGTCCAAAGTCTCTTCACGTGTAATAGCATTGGCTGTACCGATATTAATGACATTATCAAAAACCCATCAGTTACGCTCGTTGAGCTCGTCGGCGACTGCACAATGGCCGAATTAAAACTGCATCCAATCCAGGCCGTAACGATAATTATCTGTAATTAGAATTAACGATCACGGTTGGTTTACGTTATTGTTTTGTTTTATTGTAAAATTATTTGTCATCCATTGATCATCATCGACAGGACGGACATGTGATAATTTTCTACTACAAAGTACAAAATAATAAATATATTCGGGTTATTTTACTCAATTAGCCGTTACTTTGCCAAAATCCATTATTGTTCTTCAAATTATTAATTAGTTTAAAAAAAAAGTATCTTCATTCCCATAGTAAGAGGTAGGCAGAGGCACAACCAGAACACCCACGATTAGCCTAAGACACGAAGTCCAACAATATACGTGCCAAGCCTATAGTCAACAGGGCATTTATCCAATCCCGGGTAACTTTTTTATTATTAGAAAATTAAAAATACGCATTCTTCTTTTTTTTATTTGCCCAACCTGGAGATCGAACTCGCGACCTTATTAAGCCAAGTCCAACGTAGGAGTGCTAGACCACAGAGGCGATAATAATTAAAGTAATTCTGAGATGTAAATTTTGTCTGTAATTATGTAACACTTTTTAAAACAAGCAGTATCACTTAGTAGTGTAGCTATGGGACGTAACTATAAAGTTAACCGATAAAAAAGCAATAAAAAATAATACTACCTACATGATTTGAAACCTACCTCAGTAACTAAAATTGCTTAAACGTCGCCAAAGAAATGCAAAGTGTGCGCATTTAAAACCTATCCGAAATGTTACTTCTTTTTAACATTATTTTTTATACTAGAACATACCGAAAACTTTGGACCAAAACAACAAACTATTCGGAATAAATATTATATATCAAAATTAAATATGTGCTATTCCAAATGAGTTCTCGTTACGTATCCTTGGGACAGAAATTAAAATATAAAATATGTAAAGCGTTTTTGTTCAAAGTAAGTACAAATATACATTCTCTGAAAGTCAAATTGTAAAACACACGTAGTTTTTATTTCATTGACTATCGTATAGAGGAAGCAGTTGTTTGTCTTTAAAAGTTGCACTGAGCATGTTTCGGTATTTAAATGAAACATATATCAAGTGCCTGTTCTGTGTGAAAGTTGCCACGATATTCCATCGTGGTGGTAGTTGTGAGAAACTGAATTAATTTTAGTTACTTAGAAATCCTATGGATCCACTATATATTTATACGGAATGATGTTACAAAAAATAAGTGTTTAACTTGTCTAAAGCCATAAATAGTCAAGACCATCTAAGTTCTTTCACTTTTTTTCTAAGTTGAAATCTTCGAGTCGTCTTCTTTATTGTACAGAGATAGAATATTACTCCTATATTTTTTGAATGACTTGTCAGAAGTGTAAATTTTTGAACAAATTCGATACTAACAACAACGCATGGCATCGACCTAATCGTATAAAGTGTAAATTATTTTTATATTTTATGCTTATCTTTTAACCCCTGACGCAAACTTAAACAAATCCCCGGATTTTGATGCAATTTTTGAAGTTATACTTCTTTAGGCGCGATTAGGAAAAATGATGAGAGTGAATTTTTACGATGCGCGCGCACACCGACAGATAAATGTGACATTCTGAAGCTAGTTGCTACCTACAGAAAAAAGCAACACCCTGAAGCTAGTTGCGAACCTTTTTATTTGGTATTTTTGGATTGTTACGCCAAAGAAGTATAACTTCTTACGTGCGTACATGAGTACACATACTCTTTTTTTATTCATGTTTTATTATGACAATGATTTGATGACATGAACCTAATGAATATATTGTGAGATGGCTAAAGGATCACAGTTTTAATCTTTCGGTGTAATGTATGTTTCGTAATCTTTGCAGTTCTTCTAAAGCACATCGTAGAAAACGAGGTGTTGTAAGTTTGACTTGCTTGTGTGTGTATGTGTTATTTGTCTATGGTATAGTAGCTCCCAAACAATTGTAATGCGTTGTTTCAGCCTCCGACGCAAAGTGAGGGGTTTTATTTTCCCCAGACGGAACACGTATATACATACGTCGACCAATTTGAATGCGGAAAGCTGAAGTTATCGAAATGATTCTTAGCTACGTTACATATAGGTTTGGTGAGAGGTTCAATAAATAAATTTTTTTTTCAATTTTGTTTGAAATGTTTATCTACAGGTTGTTTCAAAATCTCACAAAGCTGGCAACGCATACAGAGTTTGCCCGCACGATTGTCGAGCTATATCGGCGCAATAAAGTCCGCTGCAATACGGCCGGTCCACACTCGGTCGCGCCCGTAACTTCGGCCTGTGCGGTTAGGACATACTCCCTGGACCTATACAGAGCTGCCGGTGATTTTTACAGCAATAGAAGATCTCGTATCAAAAAATTGGTAGAAGAAGGCGTCACTTTGCGGAAATCCATACTTAAATCTAAATAAAATTATTTAATTTGCAATTTTTCGCCAAAAAAATGTATACGTATTATGGCGTAACAATACGGGCAAAATAGTGCGCCAGGAATCTCTCTAGTCACAGCTGTGGTCTAGCGGTTCGGTTGTTAGACTTGACTGCATGAGTTCCCAAGTCTGAATCCCGGATTGGGCAACAAAAAGAAAATTGAGTTTTTCCAATTTTCTAATAAAAAAAAGTGTTGCTCGGGATTGGAAATGTGACCGGTTGGCGATAGGCTTGCTACCTATCACATTGTGGGACTTAGTGTCTTTGGCTAGTCGTGGGTGCCCTGGTTGTGCCTCTGCCTACACCTGCGGGGTATGGGCGTGAAGATGCTTTTTTTGTTTAGTTTTATCCAGTATTGGTATTTTTTAGAACAGGAAGGCAAAGAAGCAGAAGGGTTTCCGGGTGGGATGAAATACCATGTACGGTTACAACACATCATCTGAATTTATACATACGTATCTTCACGCCAAGGTCCTTAAGGGGGAGAGAATCGAGTGCCAAATGTAACAATCTTTAAAGACCTGCCTGACTTCGTTTACATGCATTACCATTTTCATCCAAACTAGCCGGTTTCGGAGACTTTTTACGTCACCCTTGGATTAAACCCAAACGATTCTATCTTGCTAACATCCATCCACATTTGCATTTTATCTATATCTGATAAGTCAATATTTCATAAGGTCACATGACCGAACCAACGAAAAATGCCCTTCCTTATTATAATATCAACATTTTCTTGAATCAAAGTCTCACTCGGATCTCACTGTTACGAATACATCTATGTTTAATTGCTGCATCCCTGCCAGGTAGTTTATAAGAGGAAAGAACAAGTTAAATATGTCACTTGCTGTTCCAGCGAACTTCGTTTCACCCGTTCAGTTTGTTAGTGAAAAGTTAAAATGTTATTTTTACGGGGTAAAAAATATTTTATGTCTTTCTGGTTCTAAGACAGGTCCCCATCAATTTTCAGCCAAATCGGTTCAGCCGTTCTTAAGTTATAAATAGTGTAACTAACACGACTTTCTTTCATATACATTATATATAGACTAAGTGTTCCAGCAGACTTCATTCCACCCGTTCAGTATGTATGGGAAAAATATAAACATCCTAGTTTTCTCGCTGCCACATACAATACTAGCAGTTACCTGCGGCTTCGCCCGCATTTTTGTAGGACCCGTTGTGCAATCAGGATTAAAAGTAGCCTATATGTTAATCTAGGTCACAATCTATCTGGGTTCCAAATTTCAGACAAATCCTTTTAGCTATTCGAACGTGAAAGAGTAGCAAACATATACACATCCTTACAAACTTTCGCATTTATGGTATTAGTAAGAAGTAGGATAGGACTAGTAGGATGTACCACATGTTCTTCTCCTGGCTCTAAGCTACCTCTCCGTCTATTTTTAGCCACATCGGATTAGCCGTTCTTGAGCTATAAATAGTGTAACTAACACAACTTTCTTTTGTATATACGAGTATAACAAAGTTACTGGTGGCAGAGTTTTGTACAGTGACTTACTTGGGTAGGGTTAATTATCTTACTTAACTATTCTTAACGCCATAACGATACTGTCGTGTTCCGATCTGGAGGGTAGGGTAGACTTGCTTTTTAGCCCTAAGTCTACGACCACCGATCACAGGGGGTCGGATTGCCAGTAGACTTGGACACCCCAGTCATGAGACTATGACGCATTTATAACTTCTATGGTGTATATAGGGTACTGTTATATCTAACCACCAAGAGAAATAAATAAAGTTGTAAATAAAAAAGTTTCCTTCTAATCTCATAAAAATTTAAAGTACATAACATAAATCATTTAGGTACTTTTATATATTTTAAGGTAATAAATAATATACATATATATATAAGTAAATAAATGCACTTGGGTACCTATTAATAAATGTAAGAAGACTTTTATTAGACTATTATTATTATTAAACACTGTGCGCCACAAAAAATCTTGTAAAACAATGTCTACAAGCTATTCTCCTTAAATTTTGTGAAACTAAAATCTTAATTACAAGCGCTAATTACTCAGATAGAAGCGCAACAAATACCCTTTCTTATAATACAATGGTGAAAATTTTGGTAAGAATTTCTATTTTAAAATTCACACAATCGTGGCCCGTGGAATAATGTACATGGGTATTTTAAACAAAAAAATATTTTTGTCATAATTTTCCTTACATATCTAACATATCTAGATGTAAGGTTTTTAGTGTAGAGAAAAAGGTATATTTCATATCTGTTGTTGTAAAATCTCTCCCAAAACATTTTTATTTTTAAGATGGCGATATTTTTGTAAGACATTTTAATTCGACTTCGAGAAAAGAGGATGTTATAATATTGTGTTGGACTCCTATACTTTTTAACTATTTTTTTACTTGAAAGAATCTACTCTCAAAGTGGTCCCATTGTCACCAAGTCTAGACCTGTTGATGAAATATAAAATCAAAGAAAACCTTGAGTTTTTGCGTTCATATTAGATGACATTCTATTAAAATCGATGTCGGTTTTTTGATGTTTCTCTGCGCTTAAACATTCTTATGGGAATCAGACAGCAAACACACACTGCTCCCCTGATGGTAAGAAACGACGTGGTATATAAACATAGTAGAGGTTCAAGGTGAGTCGCTGTCTTGTGGGCCAGAGTGCTAGGCCAAATTGTTGTAAGGAAAATAATTAAAGCGTAGTTTATTTTATCGTCACATTGTGATGAGATTTTTTAAACATAGGTAATTAAAAACAATTAGTTGGGTCATGACAAAATTAATATTAAGGATCTCGACTTTATGAGCTAACTTTCCAAAAAATAACTTTGAATATCGATTAGTTATTGGCCAAGAGATTACGTACCAAACATACAAAAAATACAATCAAATTGATAACATTTTTTTGGAGTTAGTTAAAAAAAGAATAACCTGCTGGAATAAATATTTAAGCAAAATCTACTCCAAGTAATATTTATTTGACTCAGTACAGTTCACTTATCTTCCAATTGCAAATATTCTCTTCATAATTCTAATTCAACAAAAAAGTTGAGAGGTGTCAAGGGACACCCGGATGGAACGAAGTTCTCTCTCCCCTCTCAATCTCTATCAATCTTTAGTAATCTCTATCTCTATCTCTCTTATAGAGAGAGGCAGACAGAGAAACATGAAATAAAAAAGAAAATAAAAATATATAAAGAGTAATAAAATAAAAAAATAAAAAAAAATGAAAATGATAAAAAATAGAAAATGAAAAATAAAGAAAAAATAAAAAAAAAAAATTGTCCGACCCGGGATTCGAACCCGGAACCTCATGCAATCAATTCCAACTACTGAACCGCTAGACCACAGAGCAAAAAGTGTTGTGACAACATTTTCGTAAGATTTTTTTCCGCCTAGCCCCCATTCACAACACGCAATAAGGAACTTCGTTCCAAAAGTGCCTTTTTGGACTTCTTTACCTAATTACAATGACGGTTTTTTTTATATCTTTTGCGCAATGCCGATAATCATTAAAAATTCTAGGACACTTTGGTAACTTATCTGTTTTCTCGACAGACTAAATTTAACCGAATATAATAATGTTATTTTATGGTTTATTCTAGTTGGCACAGTATAAACAAAACACACGATTTTTCTGTTACTGTTGAAAAAATAGGCAAGATTTTAGTATGAGCCAAAATTCTTGTAACCGTAGTAGCTTTCGAAATAATATTTTGTATCGTAAATAAGTAGACATTGCAGTTCATGCACTTAGTGCTATAGCGAAAAGGCCACAGTTTAAGGTGGATTTGTAGATTATTAATAACTTAAGTAGTAGAAGGAAGGTATCATTTTGTTAAAGATAAAAGCTGATTCAAACAGATTGGCCTGGTATTGCAAGATCTATATAAGACAAATGAAAAGAAGACAAGACTACTCTTTTAGTGACAAATAAAACGATACTCACCTTAAAGTTACTTGACACTTGACAGGAAAGTAGTTAGTCTATATGGGGCGAAAGGGTCTGAAACCAACACAGTAAGTAACAAACAATGGAAAGTATGTTTTTAATGTGCCCTCTGAATGTAATAGTTAAATCGCAGCTGTTTTCTGATTTCGGAATATTAAAATAGTATTTGATTGATTACGTGATTGATTTTATATAGATTTGCAGCTCTCTATAAATCTGAGTTAACCAGCCAATTAAAACAAGGCAAGTCGACGTCGGCCATCTTAAATCTGTGTAGCCGTGTATTGGCAATATCTGGGTGCGCACCTATTACTCTGCGGATGCGTGCACACGCTGTATATCGTGGATTTAGTACCGCTGGCCGATTGTGAACATGCTGTAAGCATACTTGAAATGTGTTATTTTGGAGGTTCTCTTCATGTGTTGGGGAAGTTTGCCAAAGTTAACTGGTTTATGATTTTAATTTGTGTGGCTTTCGTGGGACTTTGTTAAAAGTAATTCATTATACAGTGATTATATTAGATGGTTGTTATGATGTTAAAATAACTTAAAACGTATAACAATGAACTGAAATTAAAGGAAGAACAAAAGAAGTAGAAGCGGAGTATAGTCGAAGGTAGAAAGTGTAA
Organism: Calephelis virginiensis; assembly: GCA_002245475.1. Lineage (NCBI taxonomy): Eukaryota > Metazoa > Arthropoda > Insecta > Lepidoptera > Riodinidae > Calephelis > Calephelis virginiensis. Next base: position 180,434 of record NJDC01000340.1, on the reverse strand, counting down.
ATACTTCTTCGTCGCAAAGTTGGTATATCCACCATTAATCATCGCGATACTTGAGTTCGATTCCGACTTAGACAAGCTTTAAAAAAAGCAGAATTATTTAATTATTTAAGAAGAGCATTAACGTATTCTTGATCAGTTGGCAACATGTGTATAACTCCTCTCATATTAGTATTATCCAAGAGCAACGTGACGACTTTGAATCAGGGGCCCATTTGCTTGATTACAATCTCATTTCTTTAAATTTCTGCCTCCATAACGTCAGTGCTTGGCGTTGACGTGTTCCTGTTTGCAGGTTAAGGCAAGATAAGCCGGTAAACTTATTTTTGCTCGAGACCTAAAATCCCTGCCTCAGAAACGCACCGTTACCCTCTTTGAATCTCTAAGCGGCGAGAATTACTTACCACTTGGAAATCCGTCTACTTGTTTGCAATATCATAAAAAAATATGAGTACCCTAAAATACGAGTAACCAAGACCCATCCCGATCACGTCAGCTTTCAAAAAAGTAATCGAAATCGATCTATTTGATTAGGAGTTATGATTCCAAAGACACTCATTTATACACACGATCTCACATGTGAAATCCCCCTTTTTCCTTCGAGATATTAACTAGATGTGTGCTGACGTATTAATGTTTGGTTATGCGATATAATCTGCATACTAGTGTGTGTGTGTGTGTGTGTGTTAGTAACATAGAAATGCTCTAGTCACTAACGAGCTGCTTCTCAGTCTATATAATTTCAAAGAGTCCCGCGCCAGCATAGGTTAATACGAAAGAGAACATTTCACTCTTAGATTACCTCAAATATATTAATTTAAAAATACCCTCCAAAATTCCAATGACATTCACTTTTATCTATGTCTACTCTCATGACACAAATCTGTAGAGATATTCGTTTTTTTAAAATAAAGTAGCAGTAAAAATATGAAGCCAGTCGTTATCCACATTCAAATCTACCTCGCACCTTAATCTTATTATATTTATCGCCGGTTCCAAAGCGTCCTGAGCAATTAAACGCATCCAGTGCCTGGCCGTGTATCATACACAGTAATCCGGGGGACAGAATGATAATAACAAAAAACAATAAAAATAACGAATTACCTCGCGAACTGGGCTCGGATCGTAGGACAGTGGCTGACAGAAAATTCCATGGAGACGCCTGTGTTCAACATTTTTCGAAAATCAAATTTAAATAAATAATACACATATGATTTTAGATATTTTTTTCGCGGTTCCTTATGACAGCATTATACTTTAATTATTTATATCATTTAAGGGACTTAGACCGTGACGTGACTTAGGACAGCACTGCGGTTGCGGCAGTTATAGTCAGATTACCGGATATGATTTAATATAATATGTACTATTCTTGTGCCTTCTTCCTATATGCCTACTTGATTAAAGTTTTGATTACTTTTTACATTTAAAAAAGTATAAGTAAAAATTCTAATACTAAAACTGTTCAATATCCTCCGATAAAATCAGTACGTAATATAGCCAAGAATTCGATCACTTTAGTTTACAAATAAAAAATCCGCATCTCAATTAGTCTATCCATCCCTCTTTTTTGCATGGGTTAAAAACAATTACACAGCGAGAAATTTAAATAATCCTTTTGTCGTCAGCGACAAACCGTTAAGTTATCACAATTAAAAGTATCCAAAGTCTTCTCCAAAGTATCTGATTTCTATTAAAATAATCTGGAACATTGGTTTAGCAGTTTTGACGTAAAAACGTAACACACATACACACATATAAATTTCCGCAAATATAACACTTAAAGCGATAACGTCAACTCCATTTAACTAGCTGACCTTGTTCCAAATCCGACTTCTGTTTACGCTCATTCTTAATATGGGGCAAAACTGTTGGAAGAACAACAGTTTTGTTGTACATTTTATGTTGTGTGACGCTATAACTCAGCGAGTGACACGACGCCCTGAGCCCCTGATAAACTCACATACTGTATACTCGCCTTATTTATTTTGGGGCAGTTATTTTTATTTATACCCCTCTTTTATTGGTTTATTGCGACATGGACTGTTGGCTTCGTTTTCGTTGTAAGAGGCTGCCTGAGATAATAAATCCGTTGATTTTCATACCGCAATGTGATATATGTATTGGGAACTTGTCAAGAAGTATAGCTCTGCAAGGAACATCCGTTAGCAATAGCAAAACGAAAAGTAAAAGAATTTATTTGTAGGATAAGTGTGTTGAAAGGTTATTACAAATAGGCAAACATATTCTGCTGCATCAACATATCACTTAATTTTTTTGATTTTTTTTACAAATTTTCTACCATTTATAAGTTTTAACAAGATGTTTGTAACGACCTTTTATTTGCAAGGAATTGTAGGCCTACTGTTTGGAGCTTCAAAATACTCATCAAGATGTCGCTGTTTTAGAAAACCCTATCATGGCGTTCCGTCTCCATTTCGACGAATGTGGGATTTTGTCTTCGGCTAGTAATAGGTTGGTAGTTGTGCTTTTCAGAATTACGGGTGTGAAGATAATCAATTTTACTATTTTATTACAGTTGAGCGTAGAAACTATTAAAGTATTTTTGAAAAAATATTGAAAACCTTTTTTGAGTGTAGACTATAAATTATCATAAGTGCATACATTACGTACTATCAGCTGAACTAAGCCATAAAACTAGAATATGACCATCAAAAAGTACCGTATAGAGAGTCATAAATCAGAAGTTAACAACAGGCGGCGACGCAACTGATTATATTCGCAGCGGGGTGATAATGGCGACCATAATGAGAGGGCGAAATGCGCCATTTTGATTTAGTGACGTGAAATAATAGCAATCAATATGGCGGCGATGTGAAGTTACAATTACCCGCGATACTTAAAAACTACGGAATTATTTTGCTTAAAAAATGTTGTTAACTTCTGCCTTTCTCGAATCTCAAGTCATACTTACAAGCTATCTCATTTTAGTTTTTTGTTTAGTAAAGGCCACAAGTAGATACATAACAAAATAGACCGCAATAGATTTCTATAAGTCTACTTTCTATCTTCAGATCTTAGCGAATTGTCATAATTGTGATTTTTACTTGTGTTTGCTTATAATCATAATGAAATTACGTTGTCCGTAGAAATTAAACCTGGGTATTGTTGGTTAGGCGCCTTTAGTCTCAGATGGTCAGTGGTGGTGGTGCTGCTGATAGCAAATTAAACTAATATTAAATTCAAGTTATCTTTTTCAAATTAAACAAATACAATAGAAATAGAACATTTAAGATGTGTCAGATTGGTCCGGGCTAGTCAAATTATGAAGTTTTTAAGCAAAGTTTTCCGAGCTCGGAGTTCGGCACTGGCCATTTTAATTTTGGGGCCCTCCCTTTTTCAAAAATGTTGTAAAATTGTCGGTTATTTTCGCAATTTCAGAATTTTAAACACCTTATCATCATCATATAAAGGTTTTAAATACAATAAAATATATGTTTTTTTTATAACTCATACATTTTTCGATTTTACAAATAATCAACAGCAGGGTATCTAAATAACTCAGCAGTTCAACAGTCTTAAAGATAAACAAATCAAAATTCTTGAGATCGTTTATTTATAAAAACATAAAATAAGCTTCAACTATCAGTTACTATTGTAAAATAATAATATTTGGAAGAATTTACAGTTTTTTTTTTTGTAAAATTTCAATGTCAAATTTTCTTGGGGGCCTCTGGTCGTCGACGGTCCCAGGCCATGGCCTAGTCTGCCCTATTGGGTAATCCAGCTAATACTACACACGCTAGGTAAATCAAAATGTATAAAATACAGATATTGGCCTTAAGACAACAATCTATTATTTTTACAGTATGCAACACAATTCTACCTTTTACGATTCTTTAGAGTCACTGTAAAAGGGTCAGATATCAGCGTTGCTCACTGAACAAAATTTGGTTCTTAAATGAAGACATCGAGATTTAAATAACATCACTTTTTTGTGACAACCACTCTTACTGTACCTTAAATATTCGAATACACACTTTAACATAAATTGTTGTTTTTTAGATTATTCCGTACATTTGGATACAATTGCAGTACCTACTTATTTAAAATATAGTTGCGATCACTATCTATTAGTGATTAGGTGATCCACTTACGCGTTTGCTCCTCTTATAAAAAATTTAGTAGTTAGTAAAAATAGTTACTATTACGTTTTCGGATAACCTGTGACTATAAATTAAGGATTTTAGCCAAAATCCATAGTTTAGATGACGGTATATGATTGCAATATATATTTTTATTTAACAAATGTATGTTATCGCCTCTGTGGTCTAGCAGTTCACTTGTTGGACTTGACTGCATGAGGTCCAGGGTTCGAATCCCGGGTCGGGCAACAAAAAGAAAATTGGGTTTTTCTAGTTTTCTAATAAAAAAAAGGTGTGTGTGCGATTCACACACGATAGAAGTGAAATTTCAGTAAATCGACAAAAGAATGGGATGAATATATATATATATATATTTGTGTGGCTTACCTACAAAAGAATGAGATGAATATATGTTTGTGTCTCTTACCTGTCGTTTTTCGTTGCACCCGTTTTGAAATCACAACGATTCTAAAGAAGTTTCACTTCAAAAATGTTGCTCGGGATTGAGAATGTGCCCAGTTGGCAATAGGCTTGCCACCTATCACATTGTGCTAGTGACATTTAGTTTCTTCGGCTAGTCGTGGGTGCCCTGGTTTTGCCTCTGCCTACCTTTTCGGGGATATGGGCGTGAATATGTTTTTTT
>NJDC01000340.1:162162-175172 GCA_002245475.1 Calephelis virginiensis | reverse complement strand
AGTTTAGCAGCGACTCGCCCGGATTGGTACCACCGCCTTACCTATTGCTGCCGCCATAACGTCATGACGAGTTCTGGTTCGGAGCGTAAGGTAAAACGGGAAAACTTACTTTTGCTCCAGACCTAACATCCTGGCCTCAGGTTGGCAACGCACCCTTATCACCTTTGGTGTCTCTAGGCGGCGTGAATTTCTTACCATCAGGAAATCCGTCTGCCTGTTTGCCTTCTAATATCATAAAAAAATCTAGTAATTTTAATATATATAGCTATACGTGAGTGTTCTAGTTGTACCTATGCCTATAACTTCGGGGATATGGAATTGAAGATACTTTCTAACTTTTAACACAAACATTTTGTTTTCATATGATGAAAAATGACCCCTAATAACCTTTAAGATGCAAGATGTTATTGCTAGACTGATCCTAAGCATTAAAATATTTTGTATACTTTTTAGAACTATAACTTATTGTATGTATGTAGGGTAAGTAAGTAAGCTCTGCAAGCTGGTACATGAAAATACCGAGCACTGACGCTTTAGCGGCAAAATTAACTGAGGACTTGGTAGCAATCCGGCTATTTGTAGCACTTGTAGTTTATATATCGATATTTTTTTTACGTGAAGCAGCGAGGCATATTAACAATGTACTACAAAATAAATTTAAAAAATCTTTCAACTTGTCAAATAAATTAGTTATTAAAGATTTATAATTACATATAAAAAATACCATAAAAGTATTACAAATTATGTTACAGGCAATTAAGCTACTATTAAAATAACTTAAAATAAAGTATTTTGTGGAAAAGTACAAGAGTTTACTTTAAAATGTCTGTATTTTGAATATTGTAATATCAACAAACATATATGGTTGAGAATTAAAAGCAAACAACTTATTAACAAATTAGACTGTTTTCATATATACAGTTGTGATAAAGTCATACAAAACAAGTTGAAAAACACGAACTAAATATAAACAAATTATTCGCGAAAGAGACAAACACATTAACTAATGAACTGCAAAACGTTTAAATACAAATATGAATTGTGACGACTTCAGTATATAACATCTCGTTGAGGCGGTCACATTGTATATTTTTACTTCATAATGAGTTCTTTAATGGATGTCGATGTTATTTTATCCGAAAACGAACACTGGAATAAGTTGGAAAAAGAATGGGGGATACCAATAGACCTAGAAATAGATGCAGAAGATGACATATATCCGAAATTGCGACCGGTTTTAAGTTCCCTGGACTTGAAAACAACATTCGATTCATCGTTTCTTTTTAAAAAAGTAAGGAGAAAGGTGGGAAGGCAACTGTCAAAAAAGTCTACCGCATCAGCACTGGAATATGTAGATTTTATTAGTGATTTGAAAAAGGATCCACATAAGGAATCATCTTCACAATTTTACGTAATTAATGGACAAGTGGTTTCTGCAAATTCAGTGGAGAAGATATGCAACGAAATCGATAACGTGTTTAGATCCATCGAGAAATTGGCATCAGCGACGAGTACTTTACGTAAAAAGAAGATTCCAGAAATCGTGGAGTGTAGTTTTGCGACATCTGGACTGTCATTCGATGATACAAATAAATATGAACTAGAATCGTATGACGCTATGTTAGAACGAAATATTGAAGACGCTTTGCAACATTTTAATGAGACAGTGTCTGCCATTGAAGGTGTTGATAATACCACCATAGATTCCGTTTCCACCCTTGTTAGGAAGTTTAGTAGTGCATTAAGTAGCTCAACATCCCAATGTAATTGTAACCCTAAACGCCAAAAACGCCAAAAGGAGTGTTGTGATAAGTTTATAGAATTAGTGGACTTTTGGAAAAACCGTGCTTTTGAGACGTAAGTTGAGGGTTAACAGTTTTTCTAATAACTTTATTTCATTATGTATCTATTGTTAAAAATATATTATTTTGTAATATTTTTCTAGCTTTTTTCTTGTTAGTAGAAGAAAGAATACTTGAAATAAATTATTGTCAATTTAACCAATATTTAAAAGTAAATAACCTTTATGTTGCAATATTTTTCTTAAATAAATAATTGAATATGAAATAAGGACGCTGTTGCCTATTGTTACCATGAATTATTATGAACGTGATTCGCAGCTAAAGATATACTTGTTTTGATGAAATTTGAAAGCATTTAAACCTCGATAATAAAATCCTGAGTTCAAGCGAATTTTTTAATTACCCCCAAAGGAATAAACATACTGAAATATGAAAGTTTTCGTTAAAATCGAAGTGAAGCTAGTATTATAAAAAACTGAGGTTTTTAGTATAGAGTTGCAAAACTATTTATTTGTTTTTAAATAACTAAATTTAAGCGGTTGGGAGGCAAATAAGTGGACGTATTTCTTAGTAGTAAGAAAAATATGACGCAAAAAGGCACCACAATTGTGCGTTACCAACGTGAGGCTAGGATGCTAAACCTATCTCGTAACTAAATGTAGCTATGCTTCAAACTGAAACACGAAACCGGCAAGCATTGACCAGCTAACATTTAATAGCAATTTGTCCTAAGCCGCAAACATTTTTTTTTTGTTCTACGTGTAAAATCATTGGTCTCATGACATCATCAAAACCTTTGTGTGCTAGCTTCGATACCTGGTCAGTTGAATGATATAATTTACATGAGTTCTAATATTTGTGACCCATTTAAACCTTGAATTTCTTTAGAAAAAGGCAAATTATCATTTCAGTAATGTGCAGTCTGATTTAATCGTAATCTTGTGTGCGTGTGTATCTCACTGAACTCCTAGACGGCTGGAGCGAGTTTGATGAAATTTTTTGTGTGTGTTCAAGGGGATTCAAGAATGGTTTAGTTACAAATTGCTCCACTGGAAAATGTTTCTTTTTTATTTTTTCATTTGTTAATGGTTGATTTTTGGAATGTTGTACATTGGATCTGACAGACTGCGCTACTATCATCAAACATTACGTGATACGAAGTTTGCTTGATCGGCTAGTATAGATATATTTTTTATTGATAGGTTATATATTACAGATTATATAGGTAAGTAATATTTGTACTATCTTATAAAAGTTGAAACCTGGAAAGTGCTGGAATGTTACACATAAATAGATATCTTCATCCCAAGTCCCTTGCGCGGTAGACAGTGAATATCGAGTGGCAAATCGACTCGTAAACTACTGAAGTCATCTTAAACTGGCTATTGGATTTTATTATTGAAAATATATCTATTCATTATATGTTCACAAAATTTGGTTTAAATATTTTGAAAAGAAGATCAAACACTCAACAGAGAGACTTTAGAAATGTTTAATTTCTAAAGTATATCTATTATTATTTACCTTAATTTAAAATTGCACAATTTATTAGTTACCTATAACTTTGTCAGCTTTTTGGTTTTTTAAACAAACTTTCATCCCACTTTAAAGGGCTGTTGGGCTTCATTTTTTAAAGTAGGAATTCTTTTTTTACTCGAGTGCAAAATATATCTATACTTATAAAATAACTTGTTCTGAAACTATTGAAGTTATAGCCATGAAATTGGGTGAGTAGGGTCGTTTCATTGAGTAGACACCTACTAAGGACGGAATTTCGGAAATTTTACTTCTTATAAGGGGGTGAAATAGGGGTTGAACATTTGTATAGAAGACCGTTATTTTTTTAGTTAGAAACGTCAAGCTTTATTTTTTGGCTACTTATTTAAAATGAGTTGATACGTATTTATTCGTTTCTGGAAATTCCACCCCTAAGGGGATGAAATAGGGGTTGAAGACTTGTATGAAAATCCTTATTAATGGGCTATAATTAGTAAGTAGTACTATTTAAATTATGCGCTTCGGCTACATTCGTCACGCTTCGGAAATCCGAATGTATTTTAAAGATATCTATATGGAGTTGTTATTACACATAATTAATCACTTCGCTTAAATTTAGATTAGGTCAGCCAATTTAAAAATAAAAGTATAAAGTGTTAAAAGAGTAATAAGTGTAAAGCCGAAGCGCATATTTTAAATAGTAGTACTGTACATATATATGTACTGCCACGCGAGCAAAGCCGCAGTATGAATATAAAATTTAACCGACATCAGTCTAACGGCTTAGTCTTACAAAAAGTTACAGATAGACAGACTTTCCCATTTATAACGCAGCTGTCGTTTTACATAATAAAGTGTTTAAGTGTAAATGGGTACTTAAATTTTAACCTCCTACCTCAAATCACGTAAGACTCATAAATAGTTATATTTCTGTCACGTTCTTTTATGCTTCGATATTACTAAATAGTAAATGTGTAATAATGTTATGTAACTTAATTAAACGTCTAATATCTTATAGCTAACTTATGCTTCCAGATTCACGCGTACGTTTTAGTTTCAGTTGAAATTGTTTCTACTAACTAACTAATAGAAATAAATAAAATAAAGAAATAAACAATATAAATTTAATAAATACTGAAAATTGGATAGTTCAAGACTGAAGAAGAATTAAATTTTTTTTAGCAGAGGGTTTGTATTTACTTATAATAAACTAGCTGTTACCTGTGGCTTCGCTCGCGAAAAATTTAGATGTAAGCTATCCTATCTTTCAAGTTAGACCAAACTGCACACGGTGTGTAAATTTGATTAAAATCGGTTAAGTAGTTTAGGAGTCCATTGAGGACAAACATTGTGACACGAGATTTATATATATTAAGATAAGATAAGATTAATAGAAGAGTGAATTCTTGAGAGTGAAAGACATTGAAGATAATTAAGAAAACTACTAAAAATGGGGCAGATTGGGGCACATTTCTAGAGTTTTTAGAGTTTTCTCTGTCTGTCGGTCTGTCCTTATGTTAGTCTGTTTGTCTGTTCATATTTTTTTACCTAGAGAAAGTTATAGGGTCCCATTTACTAAAGGGGTTCCCGTAAAAAAAAGTAAAAGTCAAAAAGTAATTTTGTCATTAATTTATTGCCACGTTGTCCAATTTCATTAATTCTTTTTGTTTTTTTCATAAGTATTGTAGTTTAGAAATTACAGATATAGGTAAAAATTCTCGGTACAAAGTGACCAAATAACTTGAAATTCGGAATGCAGTGAAACACTTGAACTTAAAAATAATTTAACATATACGTATATATATGTTCACGCCAAACCCTTTGCAGTTAAAGCAGAGAGTACTAAGTGCCAAGTGAACGAAGTTCGCCGGGTCGGCTATTTTATAATAAGAACACAGATTTAAAAAGTAAGAGACGCTCACCTGGTAGGAAGAGACAGCCGTGGTCACACATGTAGGACATAATCGAGATGGTTTTTAGCTACATTAAATATGAATATATATTTTAGTCGGGAGTTATTTAAAATTCTACAATTACAGTTATACATAAATTCAATTGCAGTTCGCTAGTCCCGCTAAAACTCGAGATCCCCTAGATTTGGCTAATTTTGGTTTTGATTGATTTGTGGAAGTTCAGGGAAGGTTTGAAGATAAGAAAAAAGGAAAACTAGAAAAAACTACATTTTAAATTATCCCATACAAACAGAACAGGTGGAAGGAAGTTTGCCGGGACAGCTAGTATAGTATAGAAAAGTGGCATTGTTGTTGCAGGACTGTAATATGTCATCGTCTGCAAGAGAAAAAAACAGTATTTAAGTTGCTGGCTTATGCTATTAGCACCGTCAATGAGACTGGTCACTGGGTAGTAGTATTTTGCTGATTCACCCGGTTTAGTAACAACCTTACCTTCTTCTTTCTGTCTTTAGGTTTTGGCCTTCGCGTTAGTATTTTGCCGTTAGTCAAGTAGAAATTTGCATCGAATTTTATATAAGTTTTAATCAATTATAATTAGTCATCAGTCATCGTCATTTTACGACTATAGTGATAGTGAGGGTAACCTACTCTTAAATATTTTTAAGAGTAGGTTATTTGCCAGAATATAAATAATAATAATACAAATTATCTAATTTTGGAAACGAATTTAACGGATTTCTACCAAGTGCGATGTAAATAAAGTACCTATAAATTCTAAGAACAAGAATAATTAAAAAAAAAGTACTAATATTTCCTCAATTTCGATAAGTCTTAATTAGACAAACACGACAAACATCTATTAGTTAATTACCTGGATAGGGTATAACAAATAGAAATTCATGGTTCATTAGCCAAACAAGCGTGCTTGGTTCCGTAGGAGCTCGTCCATGGTCCAAGTTGGACGTTAAATCACGGTAGGTGCCTGTGGACCCCTAGGTGAAAATACACGGGTATTTATTCTTTATAAACTAGTGGTCTAGCCCCTGTGGTCTAACGGTTCAGGTGTTGGACTTGACTGCATGAGGTCCTGGGTTCGAATCCCGGGTCGGACAACAAAAAGAAAATTTGGTTTTTCTAATTTTCTAATAAAAAAATGTTGCTCGGGATAGGATATGTGCCCAGTTGGCGATAGGCTTGCCACCTATCAAACTGTGTGGGGCTTAGTGTCTTCGGCTAGTCGTGGGTGCCTTGGTTGTGCCCCTGCTTACCTCTTCGGGAATATGGACGTGGAGATACTTTTGTTAAACTAGTGGTGAAAACCATAAAATAAATAAATATTGATTTAATTTTCTACCATATATCCTACTCGTATATTTTAATGTTCTAGTATACTGTTTGTACGTTCAAGTATTACTAACATGGTTTGGTTTTTGTCAACCCCACGACGAGACTGAAAAGTAGTACAGACATTCCCAACAATTCGTCAGATTAGTAACAACACTCTAACATATATTCAAATTCATGGTTTTAGGGAAAAACAAACTTACCGACAACGAGCTTCTTGATAGGAACGCACTTGTTCCAAATTCTTCAAGAGAGCCCAATACGAGAATAGAGATACAGATCTTGTAGAAGTATGAAATGCAAAATTTAAAAGCTGTATATCAAATTTGCTAGTTATTTACTTACATATTTCACAGTTTAAGTCAGGATTTCAGTTTGCAATGACACCTATATAATCTTGGTTATCTATGAAATAATTGCGCCACTTGAAGCTTTAAAGTTTACTAGCAGTTATCCCGCTACTTTGTCAGCATAGATTAGCTACAATATTCACAAAAACTTTCATCACCTATTAAAATCCTTCGGGTTGATTTTTGACAAAAATGCGTTTGTTTGAAGTTGTATTTTCAACTATATGCATACCAATTTCACGTGAATCGGTTCAGTGATTTAGCCGTGAAAAAGCGTCAAAGAGATAGGCAGACAAACTTTTGCATTTATGATATTAAGATTGGGAAGTATAAATGTCCATTTACATTTCCATATCGTGGCGTCGTCGTTGCCAAAATGTCACCTTATGTTTTCAATATTTCGCGCACTGACCGTAAGCAGAAACTTATTCGTGTTGTTCATGAGAGTTGGACAGTTTGTCAATTTATGGGCCGGGCACAATAGAGCGGCTACAGCCGAGTGAAGGCGGATTTGGTTAATTGAGTTAGCAGCATTATGAGCCAAGAGCTTCAGTATATAGGTTAAACACAGGCTATAGAGGAAATAGTTTTATCTCGGTAATTTGTTTTTTTTTTGTTTTTCGTATTGGCGGTAACATTTGCCATTAGTCACTTTTAAGTTTGAATGAATTTATGGTAAATTTAGCAGATTGAGTTTAAATTATTCAAATGTTCCGGCCCAGAGGGTAGGGTAGCCGATAGACTTGCACAATTTTCCTGATACCTCGGCCACAAACCGCGACGCACCTAGATAATTAATGGTGTCGTTAGACCACGGTTATCTCTTACCATTAGGAGGAGGAAGGATTATGGACTTGTTTGGTATCTTATCACAGAATAAAATGTTATATTGTTACTTATCTATTTTTAAATATTCCCCTTTTTATACACATATATGTAGTATATAAAGGCCAGCGCTAGGTAAAATATTTCAAAGCGAAGTTTTGAGTCAAAGTGCTAGGACTCGCTTTGCATAGATCTGTAATTACCTATATGGAAAGTTGTTGTATTTTAAGCGAAAGTTGGATATGTCAGAAAAAGCATGAGAGTAAGATAAATGCGGTGGGAATGAAAGCATTTGAGGAAATCTGTAGTGTAACGCTCTCTGACCGCATTAGTAACAGTGAGATCTGATAAGAGTGGGATTATAACAAAGCGTTGGTATTAAAACGAGAAAGGTAGCATTGCTGGTTTGGTCATGTTGAAAGAATGTACAGATGAAAGATTGACAAAAGCAGATAGATATATTTAATACGAATATGGAAGGATGGTAGGTACCTCGGGAGACCTAGTATCAAGAGTCTCCGAATCCTACGTGATTTTATGAAAACGGTAATGAATAAGGAGGAATCGATACTCTCTGCCTTCCCCGTAAAGGTCTTGGCGTGAAGATATGTATGTACCTACTATGTATGTATGTGTAAAAGATAGATTGCTATAAAAAAACGTATCCTATCGTCATAAAAGATGTTAACATAGTGTTGCAAACATGATGCTAGATGTAAGTCTCTTACTCTCAACTTACTCTCAAAACCGAAACACTACAATATCAAGCATTGACTTCTTTAAAAAGTGATAATTCGGACTAGTCCAGGTAAAACTCATTTATCTATTTCTTCGGCTAGTCGTGGGTGCCTTGACTTGGTACCTCTGCCTACCTCTTCGGGGATATGGGCTTGAAGATACTTTTTTTTATCTATTTAAACTGACTTTAATATTTTTTTAACTACCTTACTAATTAGGAAAAAGGTCATCACATCCCCACCCAATAGATGTTGGTCACGGGGTTTTTTGCAGTAAATAAAATATAGATGACTATAATTTTCTCTTAATGATTATTACTTAGGATGTCATGTTATCATAAAAGTTTCCTTAAAAAGGAACATTGTCGCTCCATTAGTGACGTCACGTCCCCTGTGGTCCGCTCTCACTCAATTTGAACAAAATCACTGGTGTGAAGTGTTTTTTAATTAATTTTATGAGTGAACAACACTGGATACAGGTGTAATGGAGCCGTTGCTGAAAAAAAAATCGATAAATTTTTGCTCAGAATGTGTATTAACCTGCACGTATTTCTACTGTTTTATTACATTTATAAATATATTCTCGAAGTGGTAGGCAGAAGCACACCCAGGGCACCCACAACTAGCTGAAAACACTAAGTCCCACAATGTGATAGGTGGTAAGCCTATTGCGAACCGGGCATATATTCAATCCCGAGCAACTTTTTTTATTAGAAAGCTGGAAAAAGCTTCTTTTTTTGCCCGACCGGGAATCGAACCCGGGACCTCATGAAGTCAAGCCCTACACCAAGACTGCTAGACCACAGACAAACATGTATAGATATCAATAAAATTATACACGAAAAAATCTCATCCTAAGATCGACCGCGCAACCTTTAATTTTAGAGGATTTTGTGACTTTTTTTTCTTACTATCAGGAAATCTTACTACTTCTTTACTTCCCTTTTCTATACAAATTACTCTAATTATGGCAGAGCTATATTCTTTTCAAAATTAAAAGGTGAAAGATATTTTTTTCGAGTATATCGTATTTTAGAAGTGTAATTTCTATCTCATGTCTATTTTAACCAAAATTGCAGTTTAATGTAATACACAGTGAGGATAAACAAATATTACATTCACATTTTCTAACATGCATACTATATACAAAATTGAATGCACATTGAAAGAAGAAGCAATCTAGTAAAAAATATTTTAGGTAACAGCAACTCTAAGCATTTCCTAACCCTATGACACCTCTGCTGTCCACGCACTAATTCAATATGGCCGACGCAAGCCATTTGTGATCACGCTTGACGTATCACCCGTGAAAAAATCAATTACAATTTTTTGATAGCCACGGGCTAGTAACGGAGTTTGAAGCATCTTAATTAAGTGCAGGCTTTTATTTTTGGATAAGCTTATAAAACAAGTAACGATGTGCCACCTTTATTTGGTACAGTCAATTTAAAAAATACGTCGTTATATTTTTGTACAGTTTATTCTATAAATTATTTTGCATAGATTTTCGTATATGTTGTAACTTGTATTTTTATGGTTTAGACTTCCATTGTTCCACTGTTAGGGAAACTATAAATTCGACCTATAATTCTGTGTGGCAGTGTGAAACTATCACACCTTAGTTCCAAACTCGTTATTGGCGCCAGCATCTTTAAGTTCTTAAAGCCCGACGGAAAAAGAGGGGCCTCATAAGTTTTGTGTGTGTGTGTGTGTCCGTTTTTTTTGTGGTCAAGATGGTTCTTACAATCACATTACATAATGATTAATGATAAAACCGCTTTTATGTAATTTTGTATGAAGAAACAAAATATCTCAACCCTTTACAGTTCTTTGAAAGCATTACATGAAGGTCAGATATTTTGTTTGCTTACTGTACCTTGAATAAAACATTATATTTATTATATTTTAAATGTCTTATAAATAAACATAGATTGATGTTTCAGCCTTCATGCCAAGCAGTTCGTAAAAGGTGAGCATAGGCCTACCGCCACTAACACCGTGACATCTGACAATGTGGTAGAGTTTTGCAGCGACTCATCCGGATTGGTACCACCGCCCTACCTATTCCTGCCGCCATAACGTCCTGACATGTTCCCGTTTGGAGTGTAAGGTAGCCGGTAAACTTACGTTTGCTCGAGGCCTAACATCCCGACCTCAGGTTGGCAATGCACCATTACCACTCTTGGTGTCTCTAGGCGTCGTGAAATTTTTACCATCAGGAAATCCGTCTGCTTGTTTGCCTTCCAATATCATTAAAAAAAAATTAAGCCAATGTTCAACCTGGTATTACAGTCTTTTTACACTCTGATACAGATTATAATAACAACCTATCTTTATTCTTACCTTACAGCCGCACTCAGATATAAATTAAGTAAAGTATCTTCACGCCCATATCCCCGAAGAGGTAGGCAGAGGCACAACCAGGGCACCCACGACTAGCCGAAGACACCAAGTCCCACAATGTGATAGGTGGCAAGCCTATCGCCAACCGGGCACATATCCGATCCCGAGCAACGCTTTTTTTTTATTAGAAATTTGGAAATATCTGATTTTCTATTTGTTGCCCGACCCGGGATTCGAACCCGGGACCTCGTGCAGTCAAGTCCAACAACTGAACCGCTATACCACAGAGGCGATAAATAATCATTAATCATCTTTTAAATAATCATTAAGTCAACATTTCCTTTACAATATTAGTACATAATGATAGATTAAATGCTTATTGATGTCTCTGCTGTTAGTTTTAATTGTTATAATATAATAAGTAATAGTAATAGCATGAAGCAAAATCCTCAGGGTACTAAGCCTTGTCGTGGCGGGGGGCTCAGTACCCGGGGTGCAAGCCAGCACCCTGGGGAAGCTAATTGGTACCTCAACGCCGGGCATTGCTGGTACTAGCCCTGTCGGCGTGTCTTTGATATCGTAATGTCCCTATTTAAGCTTAGATCTTTAAAACTACAGAACAGTCTTTGAAACTTTTTTTAAAGATAGAAAAATGAAACAAATGAAAGATTCATATTATGTGTTATAGAAGTTAGTCCACCCATGCTAAACTGGGACGGCTTGCTATTCAGACAATAGCGGTGATTCTGCTCTCCACAAACTAAACTTAGGAGCTGGGTATTTAAGATGCATGCTATATTTTTTAAATAAAGCAAAAACAAAAGAGATGTCACATTTTATACAAGTCAGATTAGTCCTGAATTTTGAAATTGTGATCTTTTTAATCAAAGTTTTCCGAGTGATAGATTAAGAGTCTGTAGAAATTTCGCATACAGACTAATCTGACATAGCTAAAAGTATTTTGTTTCTTTCTATAACTTTCTTTGAAAGAAGATAGCGGTATCTTAAAATTATGTGCGTGACAAAATTACCACCAATAAGTGTTTTATATTGTTGGTTTGCAACGTGTAAAAGGCAAGCATAGACCGTCAATAACACCCTGACATCTGACAATATGGTAGAGTTTTGCAGTGACTCGCTCGGGTTGGTACCACCGCCTTGCTTATTCCTGCCGCCATAACGTCAATGCTTGCCGTTGAAGTGATACGGTTCAGAGGATAAGATAAAAGTTAAATTTACTTTTGCTTGAGGCCTAACATCCCCGCTCTGCCAGGCGGCGTGAATTTTTTACCATCAGGAAATCCGTCTGCTTGTTTGCCTTTCAATATTATAAAAAAAAAATAAAAAAAAAAAATCTTGGTGCACAGCAAAATGTATTAATTAATGTAATTCAAGTAATTTTAATTTATTCCATTCGTGTCTCATCAGCACTTAGCCTGGGCGTAGCACTCAATCTCCCGGGTTGGCACACACCCACAAATTAATCCTATTAACCTTGCTTACGAAGGCATCGTTGGAACTCCTTACTATCTATTTCTTATTCTTGGAATTACAATCCTTGATAGGGAGTATCCTTATTCAAAACGTTTATTTATATATTGTGTGTCAGTTGTTTCACCGAATGCGGTATACTTTTGACCATTTTTTGTATATTTTTCTCTTGTACTACTAAGGTGACCAATTAAGTATCCTTGATAATCCATTCTGTTACAAAAATTGTTTCTGGTATGGGTAACGCCATCTCTCATTGAGTAACAAATCGTTAGTATAATTTATGCAAAGTAAATTTTAAAATAAGATGGCGCTGTTTAATTTTTTTTCAGGTTCTATTTAGATATAGCATAATACGAATAATACTGTTATTAATCGTATTATGCTGGCGAGAGATAACCAATAGGAGTTCCATTAAATCCTCTTACTTATAATTATGCACAAAGAAAGAAAGGACTGTTTAAGTACCTTTTTATTTTTAGTATATTTTTTATTTAGCGTCAGCATAGCATAGCATTCCTACAAGGCAGCTCCTAATAGACGAGCGGAACGTTGAAAATACAGACATCTCCTATATAAGTACATAAGATGATATCACGTTCCAGACCGAAAAATAGGCTCGTCGGTAGAATTGTAAAATTTGCCCTAATATTCCGCAGGACAAAGACCAAATACAACATTTATGGTAACTATAGGCCACGATAGTCT
>NJDC01000340.1:141638-157175 GCA_002245475.1 Calephelis virginiensis | reverse complement strand
CTACATCTGGGGCAAAACATTTAAATGTCACATAATTCGATAACACCCTATAGGACTTACTTTATACTCTGATTTGACATCCTTTTCTTGATTTTTAACCCTCGTTGAAAAAAGGGAGGTGTCATTTTAAAACGTTAATTTGACGTGTCTGAGTATGTGTGTGTATGTCTGTGGCTTCATTACTTTTGAGCGGATGAACCGATTTCGTTATGGATTTGTAGATTAACTACAATACACATTCCGGACCCGGTGATAGCATCCGCGTGTGACTACACACCGGTCGCGAACGCTCCCTCCAATCAAGACCACGCCACGTGTAATCGGATCCTCCGGACCCAATAACCGCGGCAAACGCTATTCTCCCAACTCCAAACCGGAACACGACAAACTCACATCACTTTAACATTACACTACACCGTCGCCGCCGGTCTCGGCGACGAAGACCTCTCTTGCGCCCGGCGCCTAACGCCGAGCGACGAGCCACAAATACTCCTCCACCAAGTCCACCCAGTAACCAGAACGCAGCACCAAGTCGAGGTACGGTCTCCCGGGAGACAGCCCTTGGTGCTGGCTTTGTAGGTAACAGCCCAATCCATCTAAATAATGATGTCTCGGGCTGCGCACTCTGCTCGGCCCACAAAGTTCGGTGAAGTCGTAAAAAATCGTAAGATTAGCAACAAATGTAGTCATTCAAAAAAAATACAATACACGTAAGTTTATTGGGCGATAATTGAAAATTTTCAATATTTGTGTTTAAGTAATGTCATCATCATCATCATCAGCCTGAGGACGTCGACTGCTGGACATAGGGCTCCCCCAAAGAGCGCCACAAGTCACGGTCACCAGCTGCTTGTAACCAGCGACTCCCCGCGACTTTGACCAGATCATCAGTCCACCGAGTGGGAGGTCGTCCAACACTACGTCCTCCGGTGTGGGACCGCCACTCGAGAACCTTTCTTCCCCATCGGTTGTCGGTTCTGCGAGCAATGTGGCCTGTCCATTGCCACTTCATCTTGCTAACTTTCTGAACTATGTCGGTTACTCTCGTTCTCTTGCGGATCACCGAATTACGTAAATTAATTAAGTAATGTTACTAACTTTAAATCCCAGTTTGTCTGATGTTCTTTAAATGAATTATAATGTTAGAAATAACAAGGTGACTAATACTAAATTTAGTCTTGCATAATTACTAGTTTCTGGCAAACAAAAGTAGACTGAAAGAGAACGTCACAGTATGGCAACTCAGACAGTAGTAATTTATTTGGATAACCTATCATGATACTTAATTTTCTCTAATTTTGATAGTTATACAAAATAATAACGGCCATGCCCATCTTTAGTAATTTTTTTGATACTAGTGGTCACCCATTGGTCGAAATTCGACCTTAATAAATTTTAATATCTTCTTGATAAGAACGCCATCTTCATTTATTAAGACCAATAAATGAAGTTTGTTTTCAAACTTTTTAGTGCACCATCTGTGATCTTTTATCGTTATCATCAATATATTTGCTTGTGTGTGTCAAATGTAATGTTTTATATATTGATTTAATATACTTTATAAGCATTTTTATTGAAAAATATTAGCGTTTTGCACTTTTCCTACACATAAACTATAAGTGTGCCGAATTTCATACTCCTCCGTTCGTGCAATTTTCGTAAAAACGGTTCCAAAGTATTGACATCACGTATTGATATTTCAACGCGTAAGGTCCCAAAACATCTTCCAAACTATTCGAGTTAATAATAATTGACGGCCGCTATCTTAATATTTAGTTGTCTATGTTGTTATTCTTCTAGTCATTACCATGTGAAAAGTTTGTAAATAATACTAGTGTCTAATTTCGTTTGATAAACTCTAGTTATATTATGAAAAAGACCAACGCTATCTCATCAAAGGCTGTTTTAACGTAAACTGTACAAAAAAGTAACCATTTCTGTTTCTAACATTAACAATCTTACTTAGATTTTTAAATAGTGATTTTTGTTTCATGATCAAAAATTTACTAACAATAAAATCTGTTTCCATAATTAAATTAGTAATATATTACATGGTATTGTAAAAAAATTCAAACATAATTACATTTGTCAAAATCCAGCATTAATGACAAAGAAACGATATTACTTTTTTCTACATACATACATATCTTCTCGTCAGGTGTATTACGAGGTAGGCACAGAGTGTTTAGTGGTAAACGTCACTTGTATAACTGGTTGATTATGTAACTGAGTTGCCCACTCAAAATGGAAAAGTGTACATCAAATAGCTGTCAAACGACGTGTTTTACATTTGCTATATCCAGTGACCAACAGAAATACAGTAGAGATAACAAACACAAATGACGTCATTTGATATACACTTTTGCAGTTTGAGTTGGTAACTGAGATACATAATTACCCCCCTGTTCGGATTCCTGCATATTCACAACTCATTTGATAAAGTGTTGTTGTTTTATAGACTCTTAATTCCACCCTCTAATAAAACCCAAGCGTTCAATAGTTGAATGTTAACCTTGGTCCCCTCCGAATGTGGAGGGATGACCGGAGGCATTATATTCGTTATTTCGCATTTTTTATATTTAAATAAAAATCTCATATGACCATGAAAATATGTTTTTTGTTATACCACTAATTACGATGAAAAGCGTGAGCGTAATTACGGGCAGGCGTAACGAGCGCATAAACATGTCACCGTTAATTCAGTCCCAGGTGCATCGTACATCTGCGACGATACCCGCGTTTAGATATCGCGGGATTTGATAACACCCTGTAATGACCTCCACGTTATTCATAACTTTAATTTGGTGACGTTTTAGCGCTTTTTGTATTAAATTTTGATCCTTCCTTTTTAGATTCTCAAGTTTTTTTTCTTAGAACGTCTACCGTCTTTTAATAAAGATAGACTAAACTACAAAGTTCAATACGTTATTATAGTCTTTATTATACTGTGATACAGACTTTTTTTTATGATATTGGAAGGCAAACAAGCAGATGGATTTCCTGATGTTAAGAAATTCACGCCGCCTAGAGACACCAAAGGTGGCAATGGTGCGTTGTCAACTTGAGGCCGGGATGTTTGGCCTCGAGCAAAAGTAAGTTTACCGGCTACCTTACCCTCCGAACTGGAACACGTCATGACGTTATGGCGGCAGGAACAGGTAAGGCGGCGGTACCAATCCGGGCGAGTCGCTGCTAAACTCTACCACCTAGTCGGATGTCACGGTGTTAGTTACGATGAGCCTATGCTCGCCTTTTACGAGCTGCCTGGCAAGGAAGGCAGATGGTCTATTCTACAAAGGAGTCCGGACCAACACGGGGAAAACTATAATGTCAACTTCACCTTCATCTTACTTTAGTCATAATAAAGACGGAAATGGTATGACTTTTTTCACTGAAATTTGAATATTTTTTATTATGTACGAATACAATACAATTTTATTATATATGTTATAAATATTTAAAAAAAATTCTCCGTAGCAGTTCAGCCGGATAGATATAAGGTGTTTATATATTCTAGCTGTCCGTACTTTTCATTTTCATGTTCCTTGCTAGAGGGTAGGTTTTCAAAATTAAGTACTCAGAATTATTCCTGCAATCATAATGAGAGTGTTACTTTCGGCCCGGGGTATGAGGCAGTCATAAATCAGCGATCCACCTGCAATACTTAAGGTATAATACTTAATCTGTTGGCCACGGTCATCTCTTAGTATCAGGAGAACCGTTTACTTGTTCGTTATCTCGTCACATAAAAAACTTTGCAGACAGCTCTTAGCAGCTTCCCCAGTTTTAGTTAAATTTACTTTCTTTATTTTTTTCTATTTCTATCTTAAATATTCGATTATTGGTAATAGAAAAATTGTCTATCTATGTTGAAATTTGAACAGTAAACAAAAATACGAATCGTAAAGTATAACTCCAACGCCTCTTGTCCGATTCCAAACAAACAATTGAAAGAACAGGGCACGAGGATCGGGATCTATTTACGAAATGGGCAAGCATTATATTCTCGATTTTACCCAAAATTATCCAGGTATTTTCTTTAATATCAATATATTTAAGTACAAGTATTTCCATGTCAATAGTATAATACAAACATAAAATTTATTCTGGGGTTAGTTCAAATTCTTATTTTTTGTCCAGATATATTTATTTATCCCCCCTCCAAATGGGTATACAGACTGATTTAATACCCCAACTTTCTCCATAAACCAACAACCTAAGGCCTATCTAAAAACATTAAATTCAATGTCTCGTATTATTTAATCTAGTGTAACAATAACAACGACTTAACAAATTTGATTTGTGTCTCTTGGAACAGCGGCCTCAGATTAATCCAACGCCTAACACACTACACGAGGTTAGGATGACCATTCTTCATTAGTACAAAGGAACTCGCCTTTTGTCTTGCGTCCTTTCACTTGTGATTGTTTACTTTGGTGAGGGACCGGTGGAGTTATTCTGGAACTGAGAGAGTGATGTAACTATTCAAAATTTAGATTGAATTAAGTTTATTGAAGTTATACTTCTTTTGGCGCGTTAGGAAAAAAAGATGAGGGTAAATTTTTACGATGCGCGCGCACACCGTCACGAAAAACCGACATGATGAAGTTAGCTATGAAGTTAGCTATAGATAACATTTTAGTTTTTTAACGCCGAAGAAGTATAACTTCTTACGCGTGTACATAAGTACACACACACTTTTTTGTTGGATTATAGACCATTATCGCTGAAGGATGTTTTTTGTACTGATAATGAAATGTATGTCAATAAATAAAAGAAAAACGATTGACAGGATTCAGGAACAATATTAAACTGTCTTGTAATAAGCAATTTCATATTATTATTTATATTATTTGTTGGTCGCGGCTTCTCCCATGTAATAAGTTCATAAAAATCATTTAAGTGAAAAAATATAGCTCACGTTTGACAATTGTTTTGCCGAATTTCACTAAATTGGGTAAGATACTTAGTCTTAGGCTAACAGGCAAACTTTCGCATTTATAATACTAGTAAATGGTTTAGTAAATTATGTAAAATAATTATAAATATAATAAACAAGTTAAGCGCATAGTATTTAAAACAGTAAAAAGTATACTTATTTAGCATATACATAATACAGTTTATCGCCACAGTTTATAGTTTAAAAAGCAAATATTAAGACCTAGATTCCAAGTGTAGTTATTTTACATTCCAAAAATAATAGCAACTTAAAGAAAAGACATTTCAGATTTCTCTGTTACTTTAAATATTTTACGACAGAAACTCAACTGAAAAAACTAAATTCTTTAAAATAATGTTGTTTAATACTTAGCAGATGAAACGATTAAACTTTTAATTTCTGAATACCTCAAACTTATAACACTTCACTTTTTCCGTCAAAAGAATATCAAAAAACATTCAAATTCAAAAAATAACAGGAAGGCACAACCGGGGCACCCACGACTAGCCAAAGTCAGTAAGTCCCACAATGTGATAGCTGGCAAGCCTATCGCCAACCGGGCACATTTCCAATCCCGAGCAACATTTTTTTATTAGAAAATTGGAAAAATCAAATTTCCTTTTTGTTGCCCGACCCGGGACCTCATGCAGTCAAGTCCAACAACTAAACCGCTACACCACTTTTAACAGACTTTTAAATACAAATAAAATTATTTCAAACGGACACACATTAAGTCACATATCAACCCGGTTTATCCCAGAATAAGTACGCTGTCGGGCGGGCTTGATCCCTGTCAACAAATCCACAATACAGCCTGACTCGACGTCACCCCAGTCCAACAATGAAATGATTAATTACCAACCTTCATACACTCAACTATTGGGCAGAGATTCGATTTGTCCTTAAGTGTTGCCACCGTTATTAATTATCGCGTAATGGATAAGCAATTACTTTGATAAGATTACCTAAATCGATATCTCACTTTTTAGTATGAATCATCATATTTTACCTGCCGTCATAACGTCAATGCTTGCCGTTGACGTGTTCCGGTTTGGAGGATAAGGTAGCCGGTAAACTTAATTTTGCTTCAGACGTAACATCCCGGCTACTGGTTGGCAACGCACCGTCACCACCTTTGGTGTCTCTAGGCGGCGTGAATTTCTTACCGTCAGGAAATCCGTCTGCTTGTTTTCCTACCAATATCATAAAAAAACACGCTATCGAAAGAATGTTGCTAATTAAATTTAAAGATTTTTCTGGTGGTAATTTTGCAGCACACTGACCAAACTATTTTTATATTATCGCAATTGTCTTTCAGCGAAAAGAAAAATAAGAGACATAACACGTTTAGTGGTTTCAGATTAGTTTGTACGTGACATTTCTACAGACGTTTCCGAGCATTAAAAACGTCAAAAATTGACATCATCAGGCTAATCTGACGTATTTAATTTTTCTATCTCTTGATTTTTATTGGAAAAGATAGCAAACACCTAAGCTATGTTTAGTTTGTGCTCTGCAGAATTATCAATAATAGTGTTGTTGTTCACAAACTAAACTTATCTTAGATTTCTGTCTTTTTCAAATGAAACTAAAACTTGCAACATTTTATACGTGTCAGATTAGTCCGGACATGTCAACTTGTGATGTTTTTAACTAACGTTTTCCGATTGGTGGATTAAACGTCAGTAGAAATGTACAGGCTAATCTGACAGCTCTGAAGATGTTTTGTCTCTTTTGCTTTCGTTCTCATAACTTAAGATTAGCTTAGGAGTTTTGGCACCATCGTGAATGAAGGTGGTCGTAACTTTTTCATTATTATTCAATTTCTTATTTATATTGAGTGAAATTAGTTAATTTAGGTGGGAATTACATTAATTTTGTTCAGTGAAAGTGCACAAATGAAATAATCATGAAGAAATTAGTGTACGTCTATTTCCTCGGTGCCGTCAAGTCTCACTAATGAGCTTGAGTAACGAAGCCACCGCTTTACTCAAGACCCTGACCTGACATGACTTTGTTCGTAGTGACTAATGACTGTATATTGTCTGATCGTCTTGACTGTCGTCAAAAACGATCGAAAGCCATATTTATAAAAGAAGAAGAAGATTAGTTTAGGGAGTGTACAAAAAAATCAACATTAGTATCAG
The DNA here is from genome assembly GCA_002245475.1 of Calephelis virginiensis. NCBI lineage: Eukaryota > Metazoa > Arthropoda > Insecta > Lepidoptera > Riodinidae > Calephelis > Calephelis virginiensis. The sequence goes on along the minus strand of NJDC01000340.1, from coordinate 150,089 downwards.
TTAATAGTCCTGCAATACCTTATACGATTTGTTACCGTCGTCTTTATATTCCTTTCATCATAATAGTGTTGCTAAGATTGTAGTTAAATGGAGGATAATTTTTGTTGTGCGCGATGCTATGTAACCAAATATTGTATGTACACTACTACTAGCTGTTACCCGCGACTTCATACACTCGTTGAATTTACTTTTGGGCTAGTGATGGTAATGACATATTTTGATGCCGTAACAGGTATCCTAAATGTTGACCATGGCTATAAATTACTACTACACAAAATTTGACAAAAATCCGTTCAGTAATTTTGCGTGACATTTTAATAAACCTTGTATACTATTAGCATCTCGAGATCCCACAAAATTGTGTGATGAACATTTAGATGTCTGCACTTCCGAGTCTCGGATCTGGGTGTTCATTAAATTTATTCTGGTATCTATTTATGTATTTCTATGTATTAGCATTGTTGACTAACACCCATAATACACAAGCATATAGTTTGCTTACTTTGGGGTTAGATTCAATTTGTGTAACTTGTCCAGGGATATTTAATTATTTATTTATATCATTGTTAATGATTAATTTGGATTCTTAACAATTTATTACTTTATAACTAAACTATGCACACATACTATAGCAATTGTTATCATCACAATTTATTTCAAGACTTAAATTGACATGTGGAATTTTTAATTGTAGGTTGAATGTTTTTTATTACTGTACTTTTTGTCTTGTTTCTAGTTCGAATTGATTTAGTTTATAATGTGCATGATAATAAAGAATTGCATAATATTGCAGAGTTGCTTGCCAATTAATTAGTGTGGTAAGAGTACTATAAATAATTATAAGACCTCAAATGTATACCCAGCTAAAACCAAACAAACATAAACATGATTGATTAAAGAATATTTTGTCCACGATTAATAGGCAACCTATTTTTAATATGATCTCCAATACACTACATTTATTATCATAATGTTAATACGCGAAGCAAAAACTTTGGCTTTCTTTTAAAGAAAATTTAGCAACGGAGGTGTATGAAATTTGTCACACTTATGGTTTATATGTAGGAGAAGTGCAGTGCGCTTATATTTTTCAATAATAAAGCTTATACAGTGCATTAAATAAAAAAAACGACGGGTTGCACTCCGGGAGTGCCGGCAGAAGTGAAAACTTGAATATTAACGTTGTGCATTTTTGATATTTTGGAATGGTTACACAAACATGACAACACGAACATCATTCGCGCAAGCGCCCTGCGCCGTCTAAACGAAACAGCAGGCGCATGCATATATTTTCGCTGCGCTGTAGAAAGAGCCGGGGTCCATACTTCCTCTCCTACGCCGCGCCGGCTGTTTACTCTCCAACCGTCTTACGAATTTTCGATCAGGTCACGTATCCTGACGCGAGTTTATAAGTTTTTACCCATTCCAAAAAAAAATGCACAACGCCGCTAAAGAAGTTTTCACTTCAAAACATAAAACATTAGCTACAGACACTACCATGCATTTGACATATACAAAGAAATATATTAATAACGATTAAAGATCACAGATGGGTGCACAAACTATATTTCTACTGTATAGAAAAAAAGTATTATTTTGTTCTTGATGAATAATGATGGAGTTTTTATCAAAAAGATAATATATAGACAAGTAGATCGACAATAGAGCCTTAATAATATTTGAACATTAATTTTTATTGTGGTATAAAGCTTACAGTTAAAATTTATAATAGTCAAATTTCGACCGCTGGGCGACCATTTATAAATATTACTATTTCTGTTGCGAGTTTGGTATAGGGTAAGTTCGAATTATAATATATTCGAAAGTTCGAAGTATTATATTGTGTGTTGGGTCATAATCGATCTTTATGTTGCTCAAAATCAATTAGTATTTCAACTCGCGCAATATGTTCATTAAAATATAATTAATACTTCATACTGTATTAAATGCTAAACTAAAACTAATACTTTGAAGTGAGATGTTTTAATATATTTTAGAGTAGTTACTTAATCCAAAGTTTATCACACAAAATGACAATGGCAGAACTTTTAGCGCTAATAATAGGTGCCAATAAACACTGAACTTAATTACTGAAGCTAAGACTGGAAGTTTATGTTAATCGAGCATAAGCTGGCTTGAACCGGTTCACACCAGGCGTAAACCAGTTTAAGGCGGTTTGAGCCGGTGTATGCCGGTGCGGGAAGTTTGTTTTGTCACTTACTTTAGATGGCTTGGCGCTTGCGAAATCTAATTGAAGAGATTTCTATCGAAATATTTAATAATTTTGCTGCATTAGTTTAAAAATGCTGATGTAAATAAATGAAGTTATGATAAAGCGAACAGATAGACAGACATAAATACGATAGGTCTGTCATTTTTTTATAGTAGGGATCTTAGGCCTCGTGAGAAAATCTAGCTACTCTACCCTCCAATAACAAAAACTGACCTCATGGCGGCAGGAATATCTAAGTCATCTACGAGTACTAGCTACCTACTAATCCGGGTAAGCTACTACATAGTACTCTAGTAAAATGATCGTTTGAAGCAGAAAAAAAGTACTATAAAATTTACCTGGAAATGACACAATAATTTAGTACTTCAGATTGCACATTACTATCAGGTTTCTAACTTTTACCATCTGCTTTTGAATTATTATTATCTGGTTTTTGAAAATGTGTTTTATCTTAAAAATTGCGAACCTATTCCCGTTTTAAGTTTCTTTGAATGCATGTTTTTAGATTTTTCGATCTAAATAAAATAGAATAGATTTTTCTTTCTTTAAAATTTGGAGAATTTTAACCCAAGCACAGGACAAATATGCCTCAGCGTTTAAGCTACTCATGGGTGCCCTAGTTATACTGCTGCCTATCTCTTCGGGGATATGGATATGAAAATGTTTTCTTTTTCCCCTCCCTTATTTTAAAAGTTTGGTGAAAAAAATAGAAACTTCTAAAGTTTCAAAATCTTCCGAACTCCCGCATATATAAACTTGATGAAAAATAATTTCAGTTCAGTGTATGAGGAGAGCCTATATTAATTTGTTTTTGTATAATAATTGTAAGGCCGTTTACAATATACACCTGCTTATTTAAACTGCGTAATCCTGATATTTTGGTTATTCTTATATAGTGGCTATGACATGCAGATATTTCAAACCATCTTAATATTAATCAAGAAGTAAATACTCTTTTAATATTAATAAACAAAAGTACTCCAAAGCTCAAACTGGTTTCAAAGTTTTTATGACACTGTGATACGGACTAAAATATCAACTTAACTTTAGTATATTATGGCAAAGGTTTCGTCGTTGACTACGGAGTCCTACAAACATGTAATCACGATGCTTCAGTTATTGTTCTGAGAATCACGACCTCTGGTTGATGTCATATTACTAATTTTCGAATAATCTAACAATCAAATCATTTTAATTGGACCGCCTTATTACCCAAAAGGTTAGCGTGCGCCCCTAACGCAAGGCTTAGGTTTGATTTCCGAAGGTGTGTGACAGTGACGGTCATGTACATAGATGTCCGTATCCTTTCCAGGTGTAGGTTTTTAAAAACAGGTATTGATGTATTTCGATTTATTAGTATTATTTTATCACACCCAAAACACCAACACATATTTGTTTACTTTGGGATTAGAAAAATTGGTGTAATTTGTCCCCGAAAAAATGACTATTACCCAAGTGAAACCCCCACCACATTGACCGGGATTTTTACTCCAATTTCACAGTATTCTCCTGTAAATGGACTATATTATGTAGATTACATTAGCATGTAATGGAGCTCAGTGATACATATTACCTTTTAAGTAGATACCGCAATGCAAGCGCACTGATCCAAATCACCAACACCCGATCACGCTGCATTAAGCCGGGAATCTTTACGGCACATTTAGGACATTTGCGATTCTGTGCCGCCGTGACATTTGCTAAAAGGGTACCGTGTAATTGTCCTTGTTTATTTTTATTAAGCTCGCTGATACTTCCCACAGGGATTGAGTGAGTGAGGTTTGTTTCAGGTTTGTTTTTGAGTGATATTTAGATTAACAGCCAAATGGCAAACAAGCTGACGAATATTTACTGTTAATTTTTTTATGTGATAAGGTAGTGAATAAGCATTAGACTCTCCTGATTGTATGAGGTAACGGAGGCATAGTCAACGTAGTTGTAGTAGGTGCATAGTCGTTGATAGCAACGCAGTCTTGGGGTCAAGGTGTTAGGCCAGTTGTGCAAATCTACCCACTAACTAACTTTCAGTCCAGACTATGACAGTGTCATTATGGCGACAGGAATAGTTAAGGTAATGGATCCCCACGAAGATGAGTTCCAGCACGGCATTCTTCAGTGGTCTTGGTGGTAAAGATACATTGAACGTTTGCTCGTCTCTTACGAGCTGCTTGGCAGAAAGGCAAGAAGGAAAAAATAGTCTTCCTAGATAGCAGACCCGGACTAATACGGAGGTTTTTACTAAACCAAATAATTACCAGGCAAAGATATTGTCTTAATTTTTAACATACTATATGTTGACAGCAGTGTTTTTCAAACCTACGCTTATCTAAGACTGTGCTATGTAACGTTGGCTAATAATATACACATGCATATTTAGGGATGAAACGATACGAGTAAATCCAAGTAGGTACTCGATACTTTTATCCGATACCAAGTACATTTTAGTATCGATACTTTGAAATGAAGTATCGAGTAGGTACCGGTTAAAAGTACTCGTACCAGGAAATTGGTATATGGAAATTAACATAATGGATGTTTATCTTTTAACATTCAAAAAAATGTTTATCCTAAATTGAAGTTTCTGAACGAATTCTGGGCTTAGTTTTGTGTAGATAGCAGCATTGGTAGTTGACAAGCTTGTTAAACTTTGCCCGAAAAAAGTTGAACAATAGTTGATTTTCTTGAGCAGCACCACGAAAACTGACTTTTTTCATAAGTTATTTTAAAGGTGACTTGTATTACTAGCGTTTACCTGCGACACTAATAGTCGGGAGTATCTCAAAAATCGCCTCTGTGGTCTAGCTCTTCAGTAGTTGGACTTGACTGCATGAGGTCCTGGGTTCGAATCCCGGATCGGGCAACAAAAAGAAAATTGGGTTATTATAATTTTCTAATAAAAAAAATGCTTGGCGGGATTGTAAATGTGCCCGGTTGTCGATAGGCTTGCCACCTATCACACTGTGAGACTTAGTGTCTTCGGCTAGTCGTGGTTGCCCTGGTTGTGTCTCTGCCTACTACTTCGGAGATATGGGCTTGAAGATACTTTTTTTTATCTCAAAATTTATTACTTTATGTTAGAATATTATTAGGACTTTTCAATAAAGAATACCAATACTTGTTACGGTTTTCACTCAAAATTCCAAAATCGATACGATGCTAGTAAGTGATACTTTGTGATCGATACTGAGTATCAGTACTTGGCGACCGATACCAGTATCGAGTAAAGTATCGATACCTCAGTGGTATCGTTTCATCCCTATGCATATTATCTTAACTGGTTGATTTTTCAAAGCCTTAATAACATTACTGTTGTAGTATATTCAATAAATAAATAGACATATTCAATAAATGGTTTAACTTTAACAACTTATACGTTGTGGTAATTACTCATCAACAGCTGATGTATAAGGCTTTATTTTACTAATTCCGTGTAAGCTTAAGCTTATTATATACATCTTAGAAAATGAGTTTCCGTAAAGTAACGCCTGATTCAATAATAATAAAAAATACTAATTAAATTCACACTCATTCATTTTTAGAATGTGAGAATGTACAAACCTCACAGAATGCTTAATATATACAAATTTATCACGCAAATAACTTATAAAGACATTGCAACAATTAATTAAACATTTAAAACTTCTTAATAATAATAAATAATAAATATCCCTACCCTAGTTACACAAATTGAATCTAACCCCAAAGTAAGCAAATTATATGCGTGTGTTATGGGTGTTAGTCAACGACACTAATACATAGAAATACATAAGTTGGTATCAGAATAAATTTAATAAACACCCAGACCCGGAATTGCAGACATTTAAATGTTCATCACACTAATTCCTGCCCCCGTCAGGAATAGAACCCAAGTTTTACGCATAGTCAGTGAATTTAGGCGTGTACGCAAGCCCCGTGACCAACGATATGGTCTCTTGATAATAATGTAATAAATTCACAACTCCTACTAATTTTAGTATAGCTTCAGATGTCATAAGATGCTGTTCAGCAACTTACCGGGTGGAGATCCATCACCTTACCTTTTCCTGCCGCCATAATGACTCGGTATTGTACCAATTCGGAGGGTAGGGTAACCGGTATACTTGTAGGCCTAACATGTGACCTAAATGTGACTGGGTCACAGGCCAGGATCTGTAACATCCATTGTGCCTATAGGCCACAGCTATCTCTTACCGTCAAGAAAGACGTGTCTTTGTTCTCCGTCCTCTCCCAATAAAAAGTTCATTACAGACAGAATTTTTAAAAACAAGTACCTTCACACCCATGTCCCCGAAGAGGTAGGCAGAGGCACAACCAAGGCACCTACGACTAGCCGAAGACACTAAGTCCCAAAAAGTGATAAGTGACAAGCTTATCGCCAACCGGGCACATATCCAATCCCGGGCAACGATATCCGTATTAGAAAATTGAAAATATACAATTTTCTATCTTTTTTACAACAAAAAACGAACCCAGAACCTCAAGAAGTCAAGTCCGACGCCGGACCACTAGACCACAGACGCGATATAATAAGGACATTGCAATATATGTAATAATATAATAAATTACTAAATATTACGCACTGCGTGGCTTTTCTACATTCATCAGACACAATCTGAACACGCTTTTAAAGACTTTATTTGATTCTTATCCGATTGTTTTTTTTTTACTAAAGGGATCAAAAAACTACCAATAAGATGGCAATAATGAGTAGATGATAATGGTTTACACTTTGTTAAATAATAGTTATATTATATAAAAAATATTGGAATTGTTTGTTGACCACAGGCACTGAGGATTCATATATTATGTATAAATGTTTACATTGACATGATTTGTAATTAGTAAAAAAAAGTATCTTCACGCCCATATCCCGGAAGAGGTAGGCAGAGGCACAACCAGGGCACCCACGACTAGCCGAAGATACTAAGTCCCACAATGTGATAGGTGGCAAGCCTATCGCCAACCGGGCAAATTTCCAATCCCGGCCAACATATTTTTTTATTAGAAAATTGGAAAAATTCAATTTTCTTTGTGTTGGCCGACCAGGGATTCGAACCCGGGACTTCATGCAGTCAGGTCCAACACCCGGACCGCTAGACCACAGAGGCGATAATTATATTATATTAGAGGAGATATTTAGTAGATTTGTAGAAGTATGTAATTAATCCTTGATTAATTACTCCTTCCAAGATCTTATCGTCAATGTGCTAAATATACAGTAACGTTATAATCTCCTAAAAATATCAACATATAAACGTGTACAACAATAAATAAACATTTCACAGCACATGGTAATTATTCATCAAATTCACAATCGGATGCAATACAAACCGTCAATTTACCTAAACAGGTTACAGGCAATTCAGCTGAAGCGTATGCCCTTAAATCAATAGGTCTTTGTGCAGGTATAGAGTGCCATCCAGCCTGTTTGATTTAATATAATGGCCAGATGTACATTAGACGATCAATTATTGGGTTAATTTGCAGTAAATACTCACTAATCTGTGGATTGTGTCACGTCATCTTATGTGATGTTCAAATGTCTATGTTACTATAATCATTTATTTTGTTTAACTTAATTGAAAATCAAACAAATTTGTAACAGTTGTAAAATAAGCCTTTATTTTGCTAATTCCGCATAAGTAGTTCCGCATAAGTGTATTTATTACTATGGATTTCCGCAAAGTAGCGCCTGATTCAATAAAATAATAAAAAAACAAAATTGTTTTGTACAACAAACTTAATGTTTTTTGGTACGAGTATTCTCCATCAGTCCATTATCCATCACTCAACCTTTGGGCCAAGAGACCGTGAAGTTTTCAGGTGCCATCACATAATATTTGCCTGTGTTGCTGCGGGTCAGCTATCTATCTGCCTCCTCGCCAGATAGCTTATAAGAGGCGATCAAAGGTTAAATGGATCATTACCAACAAGGTTACTGGCGGAGTACTATAAAGCGACTTGCTTGGATAGAGTTCTACCATGTTACCTATTACTGGCGCCATAATGACAGGTACAGGTAATGACAGGTAGGTAGACAGTTTATTTACACAATAGGCCCAACGCTCAGACCACAACACAGAGATGCACCAAAAACATCTATAGTGTCTTTAAGCCATGGTTGTCTCCATACGAAGAGCCATGTCCTTGTTTGCTATTTTAAGGAAAAAAAAATACAAACTGAATAACGTAATTATAAATATTCCAAGAAGAATACA
>NJDC01000340.1:118324-132720 GCA_002245475.1 Calephelis virginiensis | reverse complement strand
GAGGATTACTATGTTCTTGTTCATGTTCTTTATGACAGTTTTGTTTTTTGATATTTATACAGGGCTGTCGTAAATTTATTTTATTTCATCAGCTTTATGATGTGATAACCTATCTCTCACTGGTGGTGGTTCAGTAGTTCAGGTAACTGATTTACTGGTTGGTTTGCTACCACAGTTTAGCGTTTCCTGTGAAACTGTGTAACAGCATCACCATTGACGTATGCTATGTTGGAAGGAAGTTCCCTAATATTCTGTATCAGATACGACGTACCAGTCTTATTTTAAGAAATGGTGGTCGCTGGTTTAAAGGTGTCTAAGGTGACACAATAATTTTAACAACATGAAGCTAGGATATTAATCCGTTAGCAAAGGTATTGGGCTGTAGATCTTGTATTGAATCAGAAAAAAACAGCAAAGTATGATATGTGTTTTCCCACGCTTTTAACCGTGCAAGAAGTAGGTAAACATCTGGTGAGGTATTGAATTAATCTTCCCTGATTAGCCGCAAGATACAAAGACAAATAACATTATCATAAAAGATATATGTAGCTTAAAGTGATCTTCAAAGTTTCTAAATTTGTACTCTCAAATTCTATTTCAATAAGTATACCGCCTAGCCTACCGTTAAAACTGGAACACAATAATGGTGAGCACTGACATTATGACAAAAGAAAAAGATAAGACGAAGAGCTAACACGCATTAAAAAATACAAAAACCACTACAGTTTTAAGTTATACTAACTGTTGCTCGCGATTTTGTACACACGTTGAAGTGACTTTTCGTAGTAATAGAAATAAAAGATTTTCTTTTAGAAATAGATATCCTAAAGGTTGACTTGAACTATTTGCTGCTATAACAAAACCTAAGGTAGTTTCGTAGTAGTTGCGTGTGCTTACGCTTTAATAGCTAATGCTAACTTAGCTATAAGTTACCTACAACGACACAATTTTAAAAAAATCCAGTTCAGGGTTTTTGCTTGAAAAGTGAACAAAAAATTAATAAGGTTTCGGTTTTAGGGCTCCGTACCCAAAGGGTAAAACAGAAACCCTATTACTGAGTCTCCGCTGTCTGTCTCCAGGCTGTATCCCGTAAACCGTGATAGCTAGAAAGCTGAAATTTTCTCAAACGACGTATTTTTGTTGCCGCTGTAACAACAAATGCTAAAAATTAAAAAAAAGACGGGTTGAACTTCGGGAGTGCCGGCAGAAGAGAAAACTTGAGTATTAACGTTGTGCATTTTTGATATTTTGGAATGGTTAGGGAATAATTTTGCACGAATTGCTTTAATTATTAGTATGAACGTACTATAATTTATGCACAAATATTATTTTTATATCAATAATCTGCTTTTGGCTTGACAAAAACTCACTAAAGCTACGAGACGGCTAGGAGCGACGTCATATTATCTGTACAACGAACATTGCTCGTCTACACATAAAGCTTATTTTCAAGATGGAACATATAGGGCAATGTCTGTTGATATTATACGTATCATGTTGTCTTGTGAGAATGTAATGATAGGTATATTGCGGCGTATTATCCATTGTGAATCCTACACTCTTCGGAAATATGTAAGCAATACAAAAACAGCAATGAATCAACGTTTCATTTTAGATCTCGCGCAAGCGCCCTGCGCCGTCTTATTCGCGCATGCACCCTGCGCCGTCTTACATCTGACGATCTGACGTGCGTTTACAAGTTTTTACCCATTCCAAAAAAAATAGCACTACGCCGCTGAAGAAGTTTAAGGGGAAAAGAATATTAAGGGGGTATCCATACAATGAACGTGTTTTTTCGTATTTTTCTGCTCAACATTAAAAACACTAACATGTATACGCTTAAAATTTTCGCAGTTTATTCACTTGTATACTATCTCTCAAAATAAATAATTAAATAACAATAAAGTAAACATTAAATGGGGACCCCTATACAATAAACGTAATTTTAAGCAATTTTACTCTATCTTAATAAGCAGGTAGAAACTTGAATAATTATAAGTAAATGTTTAGAAATATATTAACTTTAAAAATAAAAACCTAATTTAATACATCAAAACTTAGAAAATGAAAATAATCCGTGCATCCAAACGCGGTGCGAGCGCCACGTCGCGGTGTAGACTTAGTCACGCGAGTGCGAGGCGGTTGCTAAGCAACGGCCGCGCGGGTAGCGGGGGAGGAAATATCACGGAGCGAGCCATAGCCTTTCTTTCTATTACCCTTTGTGCGCGAGTCCGACTCGCACTTGGCCGGTTTTTTTAATTCTGTAATCTGTATAAAATACATGACATTGTTTCTAAAAAAACATTTCTTGTATTATTATTTAAGAATTTAGAATATTTCTTATTGTTTTGTTTATTATATGAATAACGTAACATAACATCCTTGAATAACATATTTTCTTGAAACCAAATTACCTTAAACGAACTATCTGCTTATTTTATTACGTAAATTACCTTTTTACTTATTTAAATATTCAGAACAAAGGTTGTGTTTTAAATTAATTAAATATTCTGCAAAAATAATGTAAAACTAAACATGCAAATAGCAGATAAAGTGGCAATAACATTAGTGCCTTTATGACAGCTGCCCTAGTTACACGCGGACAATATTTGTACCCCAACCGGACGTACATTTCCCATTTTATTTATTTTGAGATACAAAACGCCTTATCGGCAAATATAATATATTCCGCTGTATGTTCAGATTAAGATACTCTTTTTAATATTTGTCTATTTTTTATTGTACTAAAATAGCGAACAAACACACAGCTCCCTTGACGGTAAGAGATAACTGAGACATATAAACACCATAGATGTTTTATATGTTCTCTTATGGCTAAGTTGTAAGGCTAAATTGTGCATCTTTTTTTTAATGCTAGAAGGCAAACAAGCAGACGGATTTCCTGAGAGAGACACCAAAGGTGGTAACGGTGCGTTGCCAACCTGTGGTCGGGATGTTAGGCCTCGATTAAAAGTAAGTTTATGGCTTCCTTACCCTCTGAATTGGAACGCGTCAATGGCAAGCACTGACGTTATGGCGACAGGAATAGATAAGGCGGTGGGCTGCCCGACTGCCCTACTCCCTGGACCGGAACATGACAAAGTTCGCTCGCCTCTTACTGTCTGTCAGGATGGCAGATGGTCACTTCTTAACAGAATATACGGACCATCACCGAGGACAATATTTTTAACATCACTGGAAAATTATGCAAATGTATTCGAAACCCAAAGTATGCAAATTATATGCTTACATTATGGGTTTTAATCATTTCAAGTAATACATATAAGTAGCTAAATAGATCTTGACATCTAAGATAATACAGTATCAAGATACAGGCATCTTAGCGTAGATTTTCAACACACATTTACCTGCCTCCGCCAGGAATCGAGCCCTAGCCTTGCAGTTGTACAGTGGAGTAAGGAGTTTACTCTAACACGGCATTTTAGGTGTATTAGTATGTATTCGTGACCAAGACATTTGTCTTTTCCTGTTTGATAGTTTTTTTAATACAACAAATGTACGTTTTGTCATTTTGTTCGGACCTTGTTTGTTGTCACCTAAGTAAGTTTACCAACTGTACAGTGAAAGGGCGAGTAATAAATAAGTATTTTTTCATACATTACTTACTCGTAAATCTCTATTACAGTATGTTATGTATTTTGTTAGCAGTACGTCTTCCTCAGGAGACCCCTGTCTCATCTTCCATATAAAATAAAATTCTTGTCATAAGCTATTGAAAAAGCGATCGGCTCTGTCGATGGTATGAGATAACCGTCACTCACGGAAGAAGAAGGCCTAATTTTTTTATTTTAGCACTTGCTCTGTGCTTGGTCAAGTTTCTACAAATACAAAAAAGAAAATAAAATAAAAAGCTGCCTTCAAAATTTGTAGAAATAAATATAAAAGTAGAGTAAAGTATCTTCATGCTCTATCCCTGAAAAAGTAGGCAGAGGCACCACTAAGGCACCCACGACTAGCCTAAGACAGTCCCACAATGTGACAAGTCAAGTTAATCGCCTACCAGGGCCATATCCAATCCCGGGCAACGTTGTTTTTTATTAAAAACTTGGAAAAACGAAATTTTCTTTTTGTTGCCAGACCCGAGAATCGAACCCGGGACCTCAAGCAGTCAGGTCTGACACCGGACCGCAAGACCACAAACGGATGCTTTGCTATCTTCTAATAGGGAGTTTAAGCTACTTGTAAAGCCCATCATTTGACCAATAAAGTGCTAGCTAAGCACTTCCAGAACCTAACAGTGCTATAGCTAGCTAGCTCTTCTGCTATACGGCAAGATTAAATATTATGTTGATATTACTGATCCATGCGAGCTCCTAGTATAGTAGTACTATTTAAATTATGCGCTTAGGCTATATTCGTCAAGCTTCGGAAATCCGAATGTATTTTAAAGATATCTATATAGAGTTGTTATTATATAATTAACCATTTCGGTTATATTTAGATTAGGTCAGCCAATTTAAAAAAAAAGCATAAAGTGTGAAAAGAGTAAAAAGTGTGAAGACGAAGCGCATAATTTAAATAGTAGTACTATAAGTAGATTTTATTGATTTCATGTCTATGAATAACATTTTTTGTCTAATCGTCGAGTCAACTCTGTTATTTGAATGCGAGTTCTGGATATCTCTGTCTGTACGAGGCGTTGGAAGCGTCCGTTATATAAACAAGGCTCATAGTTGGGCCCCGTTATCAGGCTTTGATGGGAGGATAGGCGCACCGACACCGGCAGTTAATGATTATGACAACTTGCTCTGAGACCTCCGGACGAAATGTGTTTCTTTATATTAAATATTAGGAATTTCAAATTATTTAGCAAGTTTTTTTATACATTTAATGAGATTTAAAGGGAAAAACTGGACTAATTTCCTGATGGAAACATTGGTACTGGTGCTTTGCAAACCCGATCAAATCAGATTAGTTTTTTCAATAGCATACACTACATGCTCTTACCTTTTTTTTTAATATTTATGCATACTGAAATCAACAGATATGTATACTTTATGATATTTATGCTTTCAATCATAAATTATTATTTAATAAAACTCTGTTAAAACGAGGTAACTTTAAAAGGCGCGCTCAGCAGTAGACAATGCCAAGTGTCATAATGTTACTATTGATAGGTATAAGCTTGAAATTACAAGGGGCTGATATTTTCATCGAATATATTGAAAGCCGAGTTTAGTGAGACTAATTTCAGCGTAAACGAGTTCAATTATTGATTGTGATCTCGTTTATCAGTTTTTGCAAGTGCTTTTTTAAAATTGTCAAAATTTTTATCCTCATTCCCAAAGAAACTAGTTACCACGTAAAATAATATAATATTTACAATAACCTGTACTTCTTTGGCAATAAAATTAACATGATTGACAATTGACTAAACGTGTTTTATGCATTGATCGCGTGACGGTGAAATCCAGCCTAAGAAATGTTAAGTTTTTGGTTTAACTTTATTTTGCCTTTAAATGTGTTTCTATTTTTAAACGTCTTTAAAAAAGATGGAGTCTTTATCATTTATGAACCCGTTTAAAAAAACTTTTTAATTTGCAAGAGCGTACTTCTGAGGTGATCCTTTGCCATGGAGACTGGATCTGATGATGGAAACCCAGGAAAATTGAAGAAAATACGTGGCTTTGTTTAAGTAAATCATTAAATTATTGAAATCGAAGTCAATTTTTGCAGTTTTACTGCGTTTAAATTATTTATATAGGTACTGAGGCGACATAATATTGAAATCGAAGTTGGTTTTTTGAATCTTTACTGGGTTTAAATTACTTGTATACTTAAACGACTTCGACTTGTAATGTCGAAAACGAAGTCGGTTTTTTGCCCGTAGTTTCACTACGCTTAAATTATTATAAACTAGCGGTCTGCCCTAGCTTTGCATGGGTAGAAAAACTTCTGTGTTATTATATATATACATAAATCAGAGACGTTATCTTGAGTCTTTTTATATTCGATACTCATTACATCCCCCACTTTTTGGACGATTTTAATATTAATTTTTATAATATATAATATTAACCTTCCTCTTGAACCACTCTATTAAAGACCGCATCAAAGTCCATTGCGTAGTTAAGATCTAAGCATAAACAAGGATAGACTGTAAGCAACTTTGTTTTACACTATAATATCTGAATATAAATGCCTAGCATTATGTATAAGAACATTTATACTTAAGTGTGACTTTATTTATTTAAGTTTAACCTTTGAGTTTACAAGACTCCATTTTGAAATCAACATCTAAGCAGATGGATAATCACGTACAAAATTTCTCGCATCGCCGAAATAAAGCTATAAACAATAAATAATATTTTAAATTAATGCTAATGGCGTTGGTTTGCGTAAACGCCGGGTAGATGTCATAACTCAGGGTAAGTGACGCTTTCCCTCGTTAATATAGGAATATACCTGAATATTATCTTTTATTTATTATGATTACGACAAAGGAATGATATATTGGACAGCCTATAATTGATTCGGTATCAGATTTTTTGTGATCATTATTTATATGGGTGATATTTTTTTAATTGAAACATGTTACGCATTAAGGACCTAATTTACAAATTATGAGTTTTAAAAAATCGAAATAAAATAGTACATTAAGATAATAAGACATGGCATAATCCTATATGTATATTCAAATGAATTAAATTTTAACCTGTTGAAGTAAACTAGGTAACCCCCATTTACCTAGTTTACTTCAACAGGTTAAAATTGAAGTAAACTAGGTAAATGGGGGCTCAACCGGATTCATACCACTGACTTCTGTCACAGCCTCAGTGCTTTCCATTGTCGTATTCTATACTCGACGGTCGTTTTATGACGTTCCAACTAGAAAAAGGCATCTTCTTAACATCTAGCTGTTCACAAAAATTTTGACCACTATGAGTGGTTTGAGTTGGTTGACCACTATATTTCGTAAGCTAACTCTAATTGCAACGATATGTTACTAGCTTTTTACATGATATTTTTACATGTAAAAAACGGGTAAATTCAGTTTTTATGAGACTAAAGAAAAGCAATTTTAAGAAAACATAATCGGAACCGGAAAACTCACTACAGTTATAAGAATTAACCGTAGCGTGATGTTGAATGCCAATGGGACCCCTTCTCGCTCCTAGCCGGCCGGCGCGAAGGTCATCATATGGTTTTTAGTCGGTTCGAGTCCGACATAACCCGCTAGTCTCCTCCGAGAGCGATGAGTATCAGGGGGCTTTTCCATACTTTAAAAAAGGCATCCTTATAACAATGCCAAAAACATTTCAACATTTTAGCAGTTGAGTAAATTGAAAACGTAATCAGCAAAAATCACCAATACTGAATGAAAGATAGCAGTAACTCGGCGACCGTCTCCTCGCGAACTTGAATTATTTGCTCAAGTTATCGGCCTACCGTTTATCACGACAATGTCACATTTAATAATAATTAATGATAATTGCCTTCTAGCTTACGACAAAGGCGATCGGCCGATTCACGTAACTTAAGTTTAACTTGGAATTTGAGAACTGTATCTTGTGTAGTTCGAGCTCGATGTTTGCCAACAGATCCGTGGAGTCGTGTTGTCACTAAGATTTTATAAAATGTAGGCGATGTTTTGTGCTTACGCAGCTAAAATAACTTACGAATGCAACGAGGATAACGATTCACAGGAGGGTATGTACCTCCTGTGAATCTAATTGGATCTTACAGAATATATGTACTTACAATATATTATCATAATACACAATAATATATTATCACAATATATTACAATATATTAATATATGCCACCAATCACATTGTGGGACTTAGTGTCTTCGGCTAGTCGTGGGTAGGCACCCACGACTAGCTGAAGTTGTACCGGTTGTACCTCTGCCTACATCTTCGGGGATATGGGCATGAAAATACAATATATTATATCACATTTTCAAGCATAAAAGTAATAATATATTTAAATCATATTAATAATGCTAAAAGTATCACAGTGGTGTTTGTCTGTAATAATACTATATAAATGTAAAATTTGACTGTTTAATGCAGTCAAATCTTACATTTATATAGTATTAGGCTGTGGAAATACTGAACCGATTTGAAAAAAATATTTTACCTTAAGAATAATGACGTGGATATCCTATGAATAGAACATACTATTTTATTACTAGAAAAAATCCTTTGATTGAATTATAATATATTACTTTATTAATCACTCATGATTTTATAATATTAATATTTTTTAAACATGCCTACGCCATGTTTTGATGAAATTAGTATCAGTGAGAATATGAGTAGTCTATCCCGAAGCAGGAAATCAATGGTTTAACAAGCATTAAAGCATTTTAAGGTAAAATTGATAAAATTTAGTCGGCTTTTATTTAAAATTAAGACTCGCCAATAGCAGAACAAAATTAAAGTGAAAAAGTGGTCATATCCCTACACCGCAATATAATAGTTTTCACTTAATTTACAAAAGTTATATTTCTCAAAATGATCACTCGCATTGAATAGATTTTTTTTAATACGCGAAAAACGAAAAAAAGTTATAGTTACGATAAAAGCTACCTATAATAGTTCTGTGTGTAGTACAGTGAAAATAAAAACTTGTGATATCATCTCCATGTCATTACTGTCCATATAACAGTATTCTTAATCACTTAGCATTGGTAAACGGCAGTCGACAAGGTAAACAATATGAAGACTCCAACTTCCACAATAATTCACCCCTACGCTCCTTTAGTTGCCACGCAAACGGTTAACTGCATTGTTTAAGTACACAGACCAATTTTAACTATGACATACTGAGGTATTATTGAAATCCCTTGAGTTGTGATAAGTATAACAATACTAACCAACTATTACTTAGAATTAATGAAAGCTATTTAACCTTCGTAGAAACTGGTGCTGACAGCATTTATATTCACTCTTTTAAGACATTCAATTTCAACCCAAGATGGAAATCGAATCGACAATCTTCGCATAATTAAAATAGTAAAAATAAAAAACAGCGTTATCGTAAAAAATATAGGCGGTTACTGATTTTTCATAACGATACAAGTTACATTTTTTTAATGTGAAAATTTAATCAAAAGTGAAAACAAAGGAAAATGCTAATATTAAAATAAATTTGAAGGACTAGCGGACTCTGTGGTCTAGCGGTTCAGTTGTTGGACTTGACTGCATGAGGTCCCGGGTTCGAATCCCGGGTCGGGCAACAAAAAGAAAATTGGGGTTTTTCGATTTTCTAATAAAAAAAATTTGCTCGGGATAGGATGTGTGCCCGGTTGGCGATAGGCTTGCCACCTATCATATTGTGGGACTTAGTATCTTCGACTAGTCGTGGGTGCCCTGGTTGTGCCTCTGTCTACCTCTACGGAGATATGGGCGTGAAGATACTTACTTACTTACTTACTTAGAAGCTGACCTAATCAAGTTGTATCTTAGATGCTTTAACAGATTTTGCCGGAGGTTAATGAAAATTCGTAACTTTAGGATTGTTTTATACTGAATACACAAAACTGCGTTTAGAACTGAAGATACATAATCGTATCAAGAACTGTAAAAAAAGTGAGTAAGTATCTTAATATCCCCAAATCATCATATCCCCAAAGAGGTAGGCAAAAGCACAACCATGGCACCGTTAACAGCTGAAGACACTAAGTCCCGCAATGTGATAGGTGACAAGCCTATGTACAACCGGCAGCATAATCAAAGGCAGCGTTATTTTTATTAGAAAATAGAATAAATTTTCTAATTTCTCTTAGTTGCCCGTCCCAGGGATCGAACCCGAAACCTCAAAAAATCAAGTCCGATGCCAGACCGCTAGACAGAGGCGTCCACTGTCAAGAACTGAATTGACAAAATTGTATACTAAAATTGAATTTAAATTAATTGAAAGTTGTAAGTCATTGGTGTAACAGCGATCGATGCAAATCGCTTTGGCAAAGTGCAAACTCCTAATTACTGGCAGTAAATTAGGGTGGCCGGTTGACAATGTCTCAGACGGGTGATATTTATGGGGTCCGTCCCTGGCTGTCTGGAGTTTTGCCTTCCGAAGCATCACTTTTTCTAAGATAATTGTTTGATTTTATATTTGATATTTTCCATCGTTGGCGCTTAGTACAACTTCCAAATATTCATATTTTTAAAGAAAGAAACACTTATACTGTTTTACTTATCACTTATAATTTATTACTTTGTAATTAGTAGCCTGCCGGTTTCCCTGATGATGTTGTATAAGCGAAACCGGTAGGCTACTAATTACAAAGTAATAAATTATAAGTGATAAGTAAAACAGTACAAGTGTTTCTTTCTTTAAAAATATGAATGTTTGATTCAACGTGACCGTGAGTTTTTCTAATTTAGTTTATGACGTGTTTTCCAGAATATGTATAACATACCTCGACTCGTATCTATTTGGCCCATTTTCAGGAAACTAGTGGAAATTTTCTTACGCACTCACTAAACTAATTTTAGGTCGTTGCTATCTTCTTTCACTGAAAGTAATAGAAAGAGACAAAACACGTTTAGTGTTGTCAGATTAGTGTGTATGTGATATTTCTATAGAATATTAATTAATATAGGTAGTCCTCGAAAAATGTTGATTAAAAACATCGTCAATTGATATCTCTTTCCTCTTTGTTTCATTGGGAAAATATAGCACTTTTATAATTCAGTTTAGATTTAGGTAAAATAATTTAGTTTAATTGGTGCTTAAAAATATTCTTACATAATTTTTTCTAGCTTACATTTTTTTAATTTTTAGAGATGTTTTGTTTTGTTATTTGTAAAACATATTGGAGCGTTCTTTAGGAGAGTAGCCAAAAAAAATCAATTATTTAATTTTGCTTGAAGTAAATAACTAAAATTTTATTTTCTCATACATAATTAACTTTGTAGGTAACACGATGTATCATATCTTTTGTACTAATATCTCTATGAGCTTAAAGTTATTAAAAATTCTTATATCACATTTTCGTAACAAAAATAAAAAATACATATTCGAATACTTATATTTTTTTCTCAAAATACAAACACATTTCTCCTATTTGGAAAACTGTGAAAATCTGTTACTTGTTCTGAAAACACAAGACAAAAACAATGTTTCCAAATTCGACTCTCTAAGTTGTTACATTAAAGAGATTTGTTTTTCTGAAGAGATATACGACGCTCCTTGAACATCTTTCCTTTTAAATCTGCATTCAAATTTGTGAGATCTAAAATCACGCTTAAATTCACGAAGTAATTTAAAAACCATTCCATTTCCGAACGTAGATGTTTTTCTCCCATAAATACGTCAGTCTTGTTCCTGAGAACAGCGCCATCTAGGAAGAGTATTTAAATATAAATTACAGAGTAGAGACGTGGCAATGAAAATGCTACTGCATTTTCAAAGGGAATGAGAAATCCATCTTTTTCTTGCACCTATTAAGATACCTTGTAATGAAATAATGTTTTGACTGGAGTATAAAAGAAGGGTTATGTTTTTTGAAAACATTTAAGGTTTATTTTTTTGAAAGTATTGACCACAGAGTACCTTACTAGTAGTATTGATTATTTTAGCAGTTTAGAAATCAGTTTTGTATTTACACACTGTTACAAACGAACCAATAGTAAAATTTAAAACGGTTGCGTTCATAAAAATTATAAAATAACGAATAATGTTCAAAGATATGTGAGTAAAATAAATTACCTTACAATACAATTACAATACAATTTCATTACCTAAAAAATTATCCGTTCTTTGAAAAGTTACAGCTGCCCGTAATTTTTCAAATGTTCATAAATTTGCAAATTAATAGTATGTAAATAAGGAAGGAATAGGCAGAGGCACAACCAGGGCAAGTCGTGGGTGACCTGGTTGTACCTCTGCCTACCCATTCGGGGATATGGGCGTGGCACCCACGACAAGCCTAAGACACTAAGTCCCACTAGGCAAGTCTACCGCCAACCGGGCACATTTCCAATTCCGGCCAACGTTATTTTTGTTAGACAGTAGAAAATATATATTTTCTATTTTTTTATTGCTTGACCTGGGGATTGGATCTGTTACCTCAAGAAGTCAAGAGAGGCAATACTTTAGTACATTTACAAAACTCAATTAGCTATGAGCGTGGTTGTTAATAGGTCACCAATCACATTTTCGGACTAAGTGAACATGGCTAATAATAGGTGCCCTGTACCTTTGCCTACCTCCCAGGAAATACAGGCGTGAGGTTACTTATCTACTTTATTTCAACTTACAAAACTCATTTTTATTACTATTTCATTATGTGTAAAAATTTACATTTTATCGTAATTCACGAAAGTACCTATTAAAAAATATACATGTGTAAGTAACTACATGGTTACAGTACTAATATTTAAATTAAAAACTTCGGCTTTACACTTTTTACTCTTTTTACACTTTATACTTTTATTTTTAAATTTGCTCACCTAATCTAAATTTAAGCGAAATGATTAATTATGTAATAACAACTCTATATCTTTAAAATACATTCGGATTTCCGAAGCTTGACGAATATAGCCGGAGCGCATAATTTAAATAGTACTACTGTATGTGTATCTGTGTATTATCGTTGTCTAATACCATAATATAATATAATTTACTTACTTTGTAGTTAGATCAATTCGTGCAAATTGTCAGAACGGTGCAAACATCAGATAACTTGGTTTACGATTATCGGCGATTATGACGCCTGCGACTGCGGGACGTGATGTTTATGGGGTAGGGTGTGAGCTGGTAATTAACTAACTTCATCTGTTTCCCTATAAATTATGATCACAACTTGCCTCACATATTATAGCAGTATATTTTCAACCGAGTCTAAAAAAGTGGTTGTTTATTCGTTCGTATTAAATATGGCCTAAAATTAATCGTCTCGACGGATCTTGACAAATTTTATTTGAGACCACCTTTGAATCCTGACCTACCTTTTGACAAAAAGCATAACAAAAAAAGCAATGTTTTTTGTCAAAAGGTAGGTTAGTTTTAGGCCATACTTAATACTTTGATTACCTTGAAGATGTTGTAACGAAATTGGAGTTAGGGGTTTCGGGTTTTACTTCGCTTAAATTATACAAAAGTCTATTTCTACTAAGCATTTTTTCCCTATAAATGATGTTCACAATTTGCCTCACAAATTTTACTACAATATTTTTAACAGAGTCAGAAAAAGAGGTCATCTATTCGGTTGTTTGTTGTCAAAAGGTAGGTTACGATTCAAAGTTCCTATATATAATTTATCAAGTTAGAGTTAAATTTTGTCATATTTAGTATCGCTTGTTTCTTTGATCACCTCGAAGATATTGTAACGAAATAGAGGTTCGGATTTTGAAGTTTTTCCCAGTTAAAGGTATATTAAAGATACACATACACTCACACAAACGCGCGCATGCGTGTATACATGCACGCACTCATGCTTTTACACAGAAATAAAAAAAATATAAAAGTAAAGGAGCCTGTATCATTAGTTAAAAAATAACAATAAAGGTATTCAAATACCAATTTAGAAATTTTTTTATTACATCAGTGCGCATTCAGTCGGTTCTATTTACATAGAAAAGATGTTAAGGACTTACTCACTCGAAATTTCACGATTTTAAAAAGACATAACTCAAAAGTTAATGTCCATTTTGCCTATAATGGTGGAAATATCTGGTAGTTTTGCGAATATCGACGATTATAACGCTTGCAACTGCGAGACGTGTTGTTTATAGGTGGGATTGCAAGCTGATAATTAACCAACTTCCTGGTTCCTCATAATGTTTATTACAATCTCCCTAAATTACATAAATGGCAATTATTACAATTCATACATATAAGTTTGTCTGAAATGAGTCCAAACTAGTATAAAAAATGCTAAACTTAGTTTGTTTATTGCATCTTGCAATTTTTAGGACTTTTAGGAATACTAATTAACTTTTTTAGGAAAAACTTTCGTATTTGGAGTAAGGAAGTAGAGACAGAAATGTGAAATATTTATTTATTTTAAACTTTATTGTACACAAAATATCAAAATACACATAACACAAGAGAAGTAAAAATGCACAAAAGGCAAAGCAAAGGCAGGCTCTAACTTCTTTTCTTCCAGTTAACCCAAAAAATGAAGCTGTGAAAACAAAACTAGTTTATTATTGTCATTGTCTCTACTTCTAAGAATAAGTAACTCCTACGTTTACACATGTATTGTTTAAAACTTAAGTAGTAAAATATTTTTATATATGACAAAAACTCTTGCACTGTTTCATTTAATATATTTTTTAAAATCTATAAAAGAATATTATCCAACCGGTTTCGCTTTTACAGCAACTTCAGGGCTATATTAACTTATTGTAAGCTTAACAGTTAACAACCAAAAAACGAAAGTTTGGCGGTTAATATCGGCACATTGTAATATTAGGCC
>NJDC01000340.1:88244-117573 GCA_002245475.1 Calephelis virginiensis | reverse complement strand
GGCAGGCTCTAACTTCTTTTCTTCCAGTTAACCCAAAAAATGAAGCTGTGAAAACAAAACTAGTTTATTATTGTACTTCTACGAATAAGTAACTCCTACGTTTACACATGTATTGTTTAAAACTTAAGTAGTAAAATATTTTTATATTTGACAAAAACTCTTGCACTGTTTCATTTAATATATTTTTTAAAATCTATAAAAGAATATTATCCTACCGGTTTCGCTTTTACAGCAACTTCAGGGCTATGTTAACTTAATGTAAGCTTAACAGTTAACAACCAAAAAACGAAAGTTTGGCGGTTAATATCGGTACAGTGTAATATTAGGCCCGCACTTGTAAAAAATGTTTTAAATGTTGAGGTATTTTTTTTTAAACAAGAGCAATGTTGACAGTATTCAAAAGGAAATTTTTCCCCTAATCCCCAGATTGTATTTTTGTTGTTATTAATAAATATTAAAATCATACAACAAACTAATAGTAAAGCTGTAAATTACTTAAATATTTTAAAAAATAATACATGATTTTCCTGTTTATGTTGACAACCTCATCAATAGTAATGACAAAAGATAATTCAATATTACTCAAAATTCACTAGATCAGATCACTAAATTCCGATCGTGATAAAATTTATCCGATATTACCTCAAAATAATTAAATACAACAAAAATAATTTTATCTCTATTATTAAAATTATCTCTAGTATTTAGTTTTCTCTAAAGTTTTGTTACGTACAAAGTTTTTGTTATCTTACATTTCATTTTATTTTGTAATTCTTCAATTTTCTGTTTTTGCTGGTTGTCTGGTAGAGATTGCTTTGAGCAATAAGACCGCCATTTGTACATTTTTGTAATATTTTTATTCTATATTTTATGTTTGTGTTTATACTGTACAATAAAGAATAAATAAATAAACATGAAAAAAATAACTGTTGAATTCAAAACCTCTTCTTTTTAGAGTTGGTTACAAATAGATGATTCCGTCCTGCACATTCGCATGAAATAAACGTTGTTCTTCTTATCAGTTAATACCAAATCACGCTTTTAAGAACACAAACGCTCATAAAGTTCTGAAAGTCGCGATATAATCCGTATTCGGGGTGTTCATTATTAAGTGAAATATGATGATTACAGTCGGCCTCTACCACTTACAACTTTTAAGTATTCATAATGAGAGGGGTTGTAAACAATTGGTTTTTGTTTAATTGGTTTTGGGAATGTTTTTACCGCGCCTAACTTATAGCGAAATAAGTTAAAAAAAGTAAAGAAAGAAAGAAAGAAAATATTTATTAATAAACCTAACTCTAAACATAAGGAACTTTAATAACGTACAAAAAAAAGTGATAGTAAGGTACAGAGACAGAGTGTGGTAACATGAGTCCGCCAAGGAAAAGCTCAGTATTTGTTGAGACTTAGTCTTACATGTACTCGAATATACTATTATAAAAATTATAGAAATATGGATGATATAGAATTTATTTTTAAATTTGGTTTATTAGTTTGCATACTGTATCAAGTGCAAGAATAAATACAAACCACTACACTAGACGCTCATAATGTTAAATTTATTCTTTTGGTTGGTTGGCATTAAAGTGCAATGTGTTGTGCCATGCCAGTGCTCGGCATCGCCGTGTTTCGTTCTGGAATACGAGATCAGGTAGACGGCAAACTTGCACACTTATATAACTTAGCGCTGCACCAGCAATATCTATGGTGTCTATAGATCTCTTGCTAAAAATGTAGCTTTTTCCTCTCTCTTTTCATGTAATGAATCTGAAGAATCTGTTTTGAATGTTAACGTACTTCTAATAAATAGTAACATTTACATAATAAAAAGTTAAAATATAGAATAAACATAAACTTTTGTGTGTAATGTGTACATACAATATGTATTTTTCAAACACTGTACTAAATTGTAAATACACACGATGACGTTGGAAAAGTCTATTATCGTCTTTTTCAATATCATCTAATCTACTCACTTGCAGAATATCACGGATCATAAAACAAAGGTTTACAACCCCGGCGCAGCTAGATGCAAAACTTAAAGCACCGGCCTAGAGTATCTTTGTGAGACCAAATTTACTAATTTAGTCATACTTAAGACCCATTTGAAGTAATTAGCCTGCGGATTCGTGATATTAACTTTTATTTTAAATGGGACATTCCTAGAAAATAAAAAAGAGGAATTTGTTATCTAGGGATGAAGTGACCGCATCGCATAGAAATAGTTTAGAAACTAAAATTATTTGACTAGAGCACAGTCAATCAGATTAGATGCAAGAATTCGGCAACGACTCGTCAGGATTGTACCGAAAACATTATTTTTTTCTGCTCGCATAATGTTTGTGCTCGCTATTGTCTGTTTCGAATTAGAAAGTGGGGTCACTTGCATACTTACGCTATAAATTAGCAAAACACTATTAACACCTTTGGTACGGGCAACGCGAACCTATTTCTTACTATCAAGAAATCTGGTTGTTTGAATTTTAATGTTTTAAATGTTGTCACAAAGGCAATAAAATGCAAAAAAGTCTTACATTTTAATATTCTTGTTAACAAATGAAAAAAAAGTATATCGCAAAAACAATTTTGTTAGATCGAAAGAAAATTTAAATACGATGAACTGAAAACTATTTTAAAAATACAAAAATGAATGAAATTAGTTGAGCCGGTAACAAATTAAGATATAAAAACATAATCGAATTGTGAACCTTTTGTCTATTTAATACTAATTACAGTAATCTGTGAAATAATGTATTCATAAAAACTTAGTCATCTGAACCTTCTTTTCTTAACATAAATAAAAACATAGTCGAATTGTAAAGCTCCTCCTTTTTTTTGTATACTAGAATGTAACTCTGTTTGTCGAATATGTGTCTTAAAGAAGTGTTACAAAAACATTTAATTATATCTTTATACTTCACAATTATGTGGTACAAATATTCTAAAATCAGATTACAAAACTATTTACTTTGATACACAGGATTTAATTTTTAAACAAAATAGTAAGTTACACTTTTAAAAAAATCATATTTAAATACAGTTAAATAAAGCTAAATACAAGCCGCAATGTAACCTATAAAACCTATTGTGCAAGTCTACCTGCTATCCTACCCTCTTGAAAGGAACATGACCGAGTAATTGTGGCAGCAGAAATCTATATATTAATACGTGGTGCCAAAACTTTGGACTCCTTTTTACGAAAATTGCGTGGACGGAGGAGCATAAAATTTGGCATACTTATAGTTTATGTGTAGGAGAAGTGTAGAACGATCTGTGGTCTAGCGGTTCAGTTGTTGAACTTGACTGCATGAGGTCCCGGGTTCGAATCCTGGGTCGGGCAACTAAAAGAAAATTGGGTTTATCCAATTTTCTAATTAAAAAATGTTGCTCGGGATTGGTAACGTGCCCGGTTGGCGATAGGCTTACCACCTATCACATTATGGGACTTAGTGTCTTCGGCTAGTCGTGGGTGCCCTGGTTATGCCTCTGCCTTCGGAGATATCGGCGTGAAGATACAGAGAAGATACAGATAACGATAAAAGATCACAGTCGGTGGACTAAAAAGTTTGGAAACAAAGTGGTTGGTCTTGAGAAATGAAGATGGCGTCCTTATCAACAAGACATTAAAATTTATTATGGTCGAATTTCGACCAACGGGCGACCACTAGTATAAATAAATAGGTGAGGCGTTGGATCCGTACCCGGATAATTTGCTGCACAAAACTGTACCACCAAGGGTCTCGTTGGTATTGACCTACATTTGAACCAGTGCTGGCCTCTTACGAGCTCCCTGGCAAAGGGGCAGATATTATCTGCTCAGCGGATACGGACCAAGGCGAGGAATAAAGTTATTTTGTCCATGAATTTACCAAACTTTATCTTATACCTGAAACTAAGTATTACCATGGGACTAAGCCGATAAGAATTTGTCATTTAAACTTTCCTTCACGGTAACATGCATTTGATAAAATATTATGAGTGTTAAATATTAATCTCCCAAGTTCAGATTGGAATGATCTGGAACTCTCTTTCGGTATGCTCCGTTTGGTTTTAATGGGTAATTTTATTAGGAACGTGATCATTGAAGCGAAGTACCTTGCAATTTATGAACTGTGATTCTAATATTTCACATACTTATTAGGTTTGATGTTTATTTTCCACTTTTTAGGGTTCTGTACCTAGAAAGAAAATTGCAACACTTATAAGATCACTTTATTGTCCGTGCCTCAGTCTATAAAGACTCTTTTTCTCAGAAACTCGTGAAGCTGAAATTTATGTGAAATACTCAAACCGTTCTTTAAAACCGTGAAAAAATCAAACTTTCAAGCCAACGTAATCAAAAGATAGAAAGATAGAAAAGAAAAGAAAGAAAAAATATTTATTTTGGAATATGAGTGTTACAAAGATGTTACAAAATTATTTAAGCGTTTCTACATATTCTACCAACTTGTGTGCAAATATTTTAATATGTTTTTAATTATTTATTCACGATTTACTATTTCACATTGTTTTTTGTTTGTTTTGAGATAACATGATTATTTATTAATACACACAATTTTTAGAATGTAAATTAATTTATCCCTATCTACCGTAAACTACCACCGTTTCCAAACCTAGCCAGACAGGAGAAGAAACGGCGAAACAAATTCCTGCGCACCCAACATTCTGCAATTAAATTAATCATATTAGAAATACTGTATTATTTATTCTTATCTACAAGAAAATCTTTGACATTATAATATTTTTTCTCTAAAAGTAAGTTGAATACCTTTTTTCGAAATATGTTTAATGGAAGTGATTTAAGATTATCAGGATAAAGCCGCTAATGCCACAAATTTCTGCTAGTTTTGGAAATACTCTATACACAGTACTTCCGATGAATCTTGAAATTTGTTTTGAATCTTATAACACGAAAAAAAAGTTGCGAAAACCGTAAACTCTTAGTTGCATGATATCATAAAAATATTTTACGGAACCCTCGTTGCGCTAGTTCGACTCTCAACTGACTGGTTCTCATTTTTGATACAAGAAAGAAATAAGAAGGTGGCTCTCGTTTCATCAATACAGTACAAAACAAGTTGTGACATTTGAATTTATTACAAGTTTTCGTTTAAATTGTTTAAACAAAGACACATTGTACATATTCCTTCCACAGTAATGACTGTCATGTTTAGGTCCGGAAGGTACAGTAGCTAGCAGACTTACACCACAGGCCCAACATTCCGGCCACACCTATAGTATATGTAGCGCCTTAAGCCACGATTGTCTCAATTTCACTGTTAATAATTTAAGCTCATGAAATGTTCAAAAAGCTTCGTAGTCAATAACTATATTATCTATGTAGACAAATTGATTATTTTCCTTGATTGCTCTGAGAGTCCATCAGTAGATCCAGTTGAGACCACTTTGGAAATACGCTCTATCAAATAAGAAACAGTGGCAACATGCAACAGCCTAAGAACTCACGTTGCGGTTTTTACCTGCGCCCGCGGCGATTGCGGGCCCGAAGATTCTGTAAAATGTAGACATATATGCAAGTAGTAAGACCACATTTCACGACGCGTTTTACACCCGCGTCGCCTGCGGTTGTTTGCGGTTCCCGCGGCGCGGTACTAGTTTGCGGGTAATGATTGCGACTGCACTAATTAGCGGTCTCGTGAGTTTTGAAATAAAACCGTTTAGTTTTGTAAATACTCGTCTTAAAGTATCTTCACGCCCATATCCCCGAAGATGTAGGCAGAGGTACAACCAAGGCACCCACGACTAGCCGAAGACACTAAAGTCCCACAATGTGATAGGTGGCAACCGGGCACATTTCCAATCCCGACCAACATTTTTTTTATTAGAAAATTGGAAAAAATCAATTTTCTTTTTGTTGGCCGACCCGGGATTCGAACCCGGGACCTCATGCAGTCAAGTCCCATACCCGGACCGCTAGACCACAGAGGCGATCTTAACTTGTGTAAATTACCGACCATAACTTTTTTATTACTCTGGACAAACTAGGAGAATATGTTTACACTTGGACATATTTTATCCAACTTCGTAAAACCTATCTAATATTATAATATGTTCAACTCCTTTAGGTATATCAATCGATGTCTTTATCATTTCTAAAAATTGTGCTTTCGAGGTGGCCCCATTACCTCCAAGTCTGAATCTAAGGAGCTCTAAATAAAATCAAGGAAAATACACATTTTTTTTTCTACTTAGCATAGTTATTGAAATTGAAGTTGCAGATTTATTGCGCTTAAAAGTATTAACAGTGCTATTAAAGATTTTCAGTAAATTAAAAAATATACATAGTTTTTTCTAATCACTGAAGAAAAATTTTAAAAACCTGTTTCGCTTAAAAGTTGCGATATCTACAACTAGAAGTACAAAAATATTTACAAGTTCCTGTTCGTATTGGGAATCAAACCTAACATTATCGGCAAAGTTAATATGTACTCTACATTCTCGACAATTGAAGCATGTACATACAAGGCGAAAAGTATGATTAAGAGTATCGATACCATCAAAAGTATCGATAAAGTAGACTGAACATTGGACAAAAATAAACGGTTTTGGTGAGTATATCACGTCACTCGTCCAAATCATCGTATCAGAGAGGGCGGACGGAGCTTGGACGTCCCTACATACGTGACCTGGGAGCATATTCTAACGCCGACTATAAATCGGCAACATTGTCCCCGAACCAGTGATCGAGACCTTTTCTTTATAGACTAGAAGCTGGTTACGTTTCTAGTAATTAAATTAGCCGTAGCTGCTTTTAAGTCTGCAGGAAAAGACAAGCCCAATTAAACTGCCAAAACCGAATATGCCGCTATTTTATTAGGTGCCACACGTCGACTCGTTTATTCTTTTTTCGAAAGATAGCCAATAATGCTGAGATGGCCCAACATAAATTTTATCAACAACTATCAAGTAGTTTTGAGATATACTAAATAATGGCTTAAGTTTTTTTTTGATGTTGACACTCGCATCATTGACGCCAAATCACTGACTATCAAAACCACTTATCAAATCTTAATGAAATTAGTATTGTTATTACAAGGTTATGCCAGCGCTTTATATTTGTAGTGCTGTGATAACAATAACAGACAATAACAGTATCGTAATCTGTTCTTATACAGTTATACTTTATAAAATAATACGTTTTGTTTATCTTTTTAAGAATTTTAAAATAATGGACTGTGAGATAACTTTTATTAAATATAAAACTACGACCAAACCGAACGCGCGAAACAAAGTAGCATTTTTATATTTAGGTTGAAAATGGTAATCACAAATGGCGTTATTAGCATTTTTATACTTAGATTAAAAATGGTAGCCCCAAATGGCGTTATGTGGCCCCCATTTTGTGACGCTAAAATAGTCGTCTGTTGTCGTTTCGTGCGCATGGACCACGTTCTTCAAGTGTTTTCGATCTGTTTTTATTTGATTACCCGACTTTCGTTTATTGGACTGTTTCTGCTTATCAAACTGACGTTGTCGCTAAATCGGACTTCGATTGTGTTTTTGTGACTTTTGGTGCATAATAATGCCTAAACGTTGACAAACATTGAAAATTGGAGCCCGTGAGTTAATCATCAAGCTGCAAGATTACTTTGAGTGGGAGCGGCGAAATGGCGGACCCCTGGTACCTGTCGAACAAGTACAAGAACGCGTCTCTCAGGCGCTTGGAGTAACGAACGATAACAAATATTAATAAAAAAAAGTTGAAAGTTAAATATTTTGACCGAGATATCAGGATTTATTCTATTATTGATAATAATATAATTATACATGTAGGCGAAGATGATGATGAAGACACCACCTCCTCAATCGGATCAGAGTCTGTTTAATATTCTGTACGCACATTCAATTCAATGTACTTTATTGCATAGAAAGCCAGATTGTAACTTTGTAACAAAGAATAAATAAAACAATTTTATTATATTAATATTACACTTTTTTGGTTTCCACTAAAATAACTAAAATATAAATTTTAAATGATTCCGCCATTTTAAAACGAAAATAATCTTAAAAATAACGCGGCGGTTCATTCTGGAGAAACGGTAACGAACTCAGTGTTATGTTGTACCCATCACTAGTCGTGACTAACTGATAGGTTTCAGGAACGCATTCTCCGAACGGCCGAAAATAGTACGAGTCATCACTGGCTGATGACCAGCCTGCGAATGTGACTGCGGTCGGTGGGAAACAGTTTTATGATTCGTTTACGTTGTAACCGTGCATCTTGTATATTGCGTGAGATGAACATTACATTTTTTTTATTTTTAATTACTTCATAGAACAAGTGTTATCGATTCCGAATCATTTTTCAAAATTTGGCTGGTAAATGTTTACTTTTTATGTACTTTAATCGATTTCTACTCCGAACCAATTTTAATAACTATTTTTTAATTTGAAAGAGTAAACGTGAGTCCTATTCGCCAACTTGGACGTAGATGTACTTATTTAAATTACTTAACTACTGATTAAATCGGTAGTATTTTTGTAATTTTAATACGATTATTTCCGTTTGTTTTTAAAAGATATTCGCAGTCAGCGCTTAGACTATAAACAGTATGAAACTTTGCGTATACACGATTGAAGCATGACGGGTTCCAGTGTTTCTGGTGCAAAACGTGTCTATGTCATTATTGAAGAGTGTTATTGGTGTTATAAATAAAGCTCTTATGATATTGAGCTGATATTAAAATGATTTTTTGTTTTGTATTTTTCGGACGCGTCTCTGGAATTGGATTGTGATGTAGCACGTCTACGTGGCTACGGTGCTACGAAGCTACGGCTATGTATTTTAAAGACGTTTTTTCTGGATTTTCAAGTATTCTATACCACGTTGAGGTTTTGCCTATGTGATAATTTATAACTTATTTAAATAAAAATAGTGCTATCTAAGAGGTAACTGTTCAGTAATTAAAATTAGAAGTGCACCGATATCGTTTCTTGTAAAGTCATTTCGATATCTGTTGAAGTATAAACACCGAAAAAGACCATCCCCCAACCACACTTTTTTTTACTTTGTTGTGTGTGGCCGCGATTTCGATCCGGTGGTAGTTTAAAAAAATGTCGACGTGCACAAATACCACTTGTATGGTTTAAGTGAATAAAGTTTTTTCTGATTGTGATTTTGATTCTCTCATTATAATTCAAAATTATGAATTAGAATAACTAAATGTTACACTAGCGACGCTGTTTACTCAAAGGACAGTTTACTTCTTCTTGAAAGATTTTTAAATAAATCAATCAAACATCCTTGACGTAAAGTTTGATTGTCATAATTAAATTTGAAGAGATTATTAGATTTTAAGTGTGACGTTAAATGTAATCCAATTTTTAGAAATAGACAAATATTTGGACCTGTGATGTCTCTCTCAAAATTCTGTCTCATAGTCTTGTCATGGTTTTGGTGATAAATGAACTAACTTCTGTTACGAGGTGCTTGGTAGAGAAGCAGTTGGTTCAGGGTCTTAAATGAATCTGCGTTTAAGACTAAAAGGCGTTTCCTATTTCAAACCATTTGCTTTTGTGATTCATGGACAAATAAACCTGATATCAGTGAAGTAGAAAAGGTTTTTAAGTCAGTGACAGGTGTGAAAATAAAATAGACAAATGAATCCGACTTAGGGCGTCACTGAGATTTTTATCTCGTAATTCATTAAGGTCCATACAAACGCATGGATATATCTTTCCTTAAGCCAAACGTTTTTCAGTGTCGAAATCGTCTTTAAACTGTAATTAAGAAAACGGCATTGTTCTAATTTTTGCTTAAAATTGGGGGTTCTTCTTCTGAGTCGATTCTTTTGGCATCATAATGTCCGAGTTTTATAAAATTTGTGAATGTATTAATTAAGATCTTTATTTAGGATAATAAAGTGAAACGTAAAATAACTAAATTGAAGAGAACAAAACTGTAACTGCTGTATTTTTTTCAACCAACTTGGTAAAAAGTGTTCATTATTCCAGTGTGTATGTTGTATCTGAACTTTTTATTGATGTATGTATGTGTTTTCCGATGGTCGCATTTAATTTTGATATTTCGGTTAAATTTGGTTACTAAATTTTGTGTCTTAGTTATCAAAGCATACATTTTCAGTTTTTTAAATGACATGATGATAAAACCACAAACGGTCTTTTTTAGTTTAATTGCCTTTTGTTAAATATATGTCAATTGATGTCTCTGAGTGAAACCGTTAGTGCCACAATATGATAGGTGGTAAACTAAAGGCCAATTGGGCCAACTAATCAGAAAAATAAAATAAATAAGCTACAACTATGTATGACTAGGTACTTACCTAGCTAATTACCTATCTGAACTCGTTAATTATCTATTAATGAAAATGAGTTGAGAGAAAAACTAAAAGACGTTTCGACGTCACTCGCGGAGATCGGGGTCGTTTTCAGCAAAGGGGGAAGCGGGCAAAACTATAAATTGTCCTTTAATTACCCCCGGGCAGCGTCACATCATGGAGCCAGACAGTTTTATGACGATTTACGGCACATTTCGACGCGGGGACCGGCCCGCTTTGGGAATCCAACCTCCTGATCTATCTTGGCCTTCCCCGTCTGTCTAAAGAACTAATTTTATTGAAGGCGAAGGGGTTTCGGTGAGAGTTGCAATGGCTCATCTTATTCTGGTCGGTGTACGTCACCTTTCACAGTGCTAGGGGGTTTTAAGGCTTCCAGTTCTTTATGGTAATGAAATCTGAGCAGGGTGATGTGCCGAGGTGATGCTTCTGAGAGTTTTTGTTGCGCCTCCCTTATTTATCGCACGTTTGAGGGCGGGTTGCGAAACTTCTCCAAATGTAATGTGTTCTTCGTCGTAGGTGGTTGATCATTGTGAAAATTGCGTTTATCGATTTTAGGGAATGAACAATTTTTTATTTTGTACACTTTCCGTCCCAGACGCTTGATGAAAATCCATTAGCGTTTATGTAAAGTATTCTTATTTTTAAATTAGTTGCTTTAAAGCGGTACCGTTAGCTCATTTTACAGAGTTTCAAATTAAAGAGTATTTGCATGCCTATACCCAAGACACGGTAGGCAGAGATACAGCCAAGGTACCCACTAGGTACTAGCTGAAAACACTTAGTTCGACAACACAGCATGAACCATTAAACCTATGCTCGCCTTTTACATGCTTCTATGTAGAGAGACAAAAATACATATTACACAGTAAAAAATATTTTCACGCCCTTATCCCCGAGAGGTAAACAGAGATACAATACAATACACACAATCACCACCTATGATGTCTCTAGGCGGCGTGAATTTTTAACCATCAGGGAATTTGTCTGCTTGTTTGCCTTCCAATGTCATAAAAAAAATCAAAGTACCCACAACTAGTTAAAGTCACAAGGTCCCACAATGAGAAGGGACAATCTTATCGCCAATCGGGTACATATCCAATAGCTGGCGGTATTGATTTTATTATAAAATTTAAAGTATACACATTTTCTTGTTTCGGGGATTGAACCCGTGACTTCATGAAGACAAGTCCAACACCGTACCATTGCACTACAGAGACGATCCATATCCTGATACAATATACAAAAATACATAGCATTACTTTTAAATTTAAAAAACAAACATTTAAGTCTCAGAACAGAATTATCTTTTGAAAAGGTAGAATATCTCTTAGTTCCACCATTAGTTAAAGCAGTCCGCTATTTACCAAGGTGTTGTTTTTTAACAAATAAAAAACATACAACTGTATGTGCACATCAGTTCTTTACTTTTAGGACCCTGTAATCTAAACACAAAATTCATAAGTACCTATTTATGAAAAAGATCACAAATACACAAAACGTACACATTAATACGTGATTTCGTTACTTTTTATGTGATAGACTTCATAAAACCAAAACGTGACTATTCTAAAATAGTTATCGAATCTAACCGGCCAAGACTCATCCAAAAGCCATACAAAATCATCTCGTTAACAGCCAATTTCGTTTGCCGATACAGTTCGATTCAAACGAGAGTTTATAAGCTATAAACGCGCAAACAGACGTTTCGGCGTTCCATAAAATCAAATCAACAGTTATCCCGTGAGCCTACATCACAATCAGACTTAATCGCGTATGTGACAAGTTGCCTCGTTCGTATCAACGACCAAACAAGCTAGATCCCTGGATTTTGAAGTTATACCCCTCTCCCACCTTTATCCAATTATAAAACGCGCGGGTGGGAAGCTCATATTTTTCTGGGTGTATGCTTAAACGCTTTGTACCTCTCCGCTCCCGATACCGCTTTGAGTGACGGACAAGCATGCATTCAAATTGGTTATTTTAAGTTCCCTCTTGAAATAAACACCGGCGTGGATTCCAGGATTTTCAACCAATTTACTAAGGAATTTGTTATGTAACGTCTGTTTGTGGAGTTTGAATTTAGAAAAGAATGGAATGGTGTTTGTTTTAAATGTTCATTAATTTGTGAATAGTTGTACGAAATGTTTTTGCAGATTTTATTATGTCTCCTTTTTAAAGAAAAATAAAAAGCAAAAACGTTTTAAGTAATGTAATTAAATTTCTTTTTATCTTATGATTAACACGATTAAAAACTACCTTCACGTCCATTGCTCTAAAGAGGTAACTCACGACTAACTAAATGCACTAAGGTCCGTAATGTAATAGGCGACAAGCCTTTCACATTATACGAGTAGGGCGATATAGTTTCAGGAAAAATCATTTTTTTTTCTTTTTTACGACCCGGGGATCAAACCTAGGACATCACGAAGTCAAGTCCAACACCAGACCGGTTGATAACAGAGGCAATATTTAATATGGTTTTCATAATTTTTAGCTGCAAAATTTTTTAAGCGCCTGTGTGGTCTAGTGGTCCGACGTCGGACATGACTTCTTGAGGTCCCGAGGTTGATTCCCAGGTCAGGCAACAAAAAATTATAAA
Source organism: Calephelis virginiensis (assembly GCA_002245475.1). Taxonomy (NCBI): domain Eukaryota; kingdom Metazoa; phylum Arthropoda; class Insecta; order Lepidoptera; family Riodinidae; genus Calephelis; species Calephelis virginiensis. The sequence continues at coordinate 104,652 of NJDC01000340.1, read as the reverse complement.
TTGTGGATTTTCAATTTTCTAATAAAAATAACGTTTCCAGTGATTGGATATGGGCCCGGTGGGTGATAGGCTTGCCACCTATCATATTGTGGGACTTAATCTCTTCGGCTAGTCGTGGACCGTGCCCTGGTTGTGCCTCTGCCTACCTCTTCGGGGATATGGGCGTAAATATACTATACTATACTAAAAAAATAGAGTTTATCAGTGTTAAATTGTTATAAAAATGTCAGTTCTTTAGTATTCTAAAATTAAAAATACTTTTAATATTCCTCAGGAGATTTTTTGAGATTTTAAAAATGAATGTAATTGAATCAGGTTTTTAAAGTTTCAGAATATGATGAAATTTTAAGAGCAAGTAGCTAAGAAAGTCTACACCCGGAGAAGGAAATGCTTTCTTATCTTCACCTCCTAACCTAGGATCTACAATCATTGCTTATTTAATAAAATCAATATTTTATGGAAACATTAGTTATTTTAAATTGTCCTTATTCTAATTTAAAATTTTGCCACGTTTCAAACATCACATCTGATTACTTTAAAAAACACTAATAATAAAATTCAATTATCATAAATAAAACCTCCTTGCCAAATGTAACTCAACACTAACCAGACCCTCTAATATCTGCAGTCGCTTCTGGATATATTGTCTGTGGTATGAAACAAATAAAGAGTAATATTACTTGATAGATGGCTATGTCCCCCTATAATGACTAGATGAACAATAAAAACAGGATCTTGTCAGTTTTTCGACGTTAAAACAGGATTTATGTGTTGATGGTTCTAAATGTTGTTTTTATTACTTGTTTATCATGCTTTAATGTCTAACTTTAAATTGTTTTTCATAAAATATACAACCTTGCTTTGCTTAATACTTAAACTCCGTTTTTTAAATATTCGTTCTTATTCATGCCTTACTTTGATTATTATATTAATTTACTTACAAAATTATGCATAACTTTTGCTTTTAAGCCTAATATTAATGTATAAAGATAACAGTAAAAAATATACCAAATGAAACTGAGATCAATAAAAATAGAAAAAATGGCGACGCTCGCCATGTGTGACCCTGAAGATTTCTCAGGTTAAAAAATATTGAAATATTGAGATCCAACACAAAACAGTTTAAATGGTAGCTCAATATCTCGTAAATCTTTTCGTTTTATATATTTATAACAAACAGCTTAAAATCATCCTGACACAGAAAGTTTTGTTTAAAAAAATCCCATTGAAATCGGCTTGTCCTTTTGAATTCATTTCATAAACTGGCATAAATATTTTAGTTAAATAACTTTTTTACTTTTTGGCAAAGGCATTGGCATCTCCTATTAGTCAAGCTAAAGTTAAATCAAGTTACCCGATTTAACAAAACTGGGGCTAAATTAGTCATTAGTCGTCGTAGAAAAAAATGTCCAGATCTTAGATAAAGCGGTGGTGTCCATAGTCAAACTCATTTAGTGAGATTAGGCAGCAACGAGAAAATACACGATAAGTATAGTAAGTATTTTTTCGTGAATATTTCACTAGTCCACTTCAACTGAACAAAAACGTACATAAAACAAACAAAATTGACTAATTTTAGTCAATATGTATATGAAATTCAATAATTACGGAATAGCTGAGATCATTTTTCTCTCGATGGTGCCAAAACCCTCAGGCACCCCAGGCTAAATAACTTACTAATAACTGTTTGGGGTTTAAAAAGTACCTTCTATATAATATCATAATAAACTCCCCGCAGATTATTTAATAAATACCATTTTATTTACTTATACTGTGTAGTAATATAATAACATTCGTAATCAAAACCTCGGCTGTTCTTTATTATGCTTAATTACAGATAGATGGCGCTATAAGCGTAAAGAGGACATAAAGCTCATGACAACTCAGCAATAACCCGTTGTTTTAAGCTTATTCCTGCTTTCAGAGAATAATATTATCCATATTAGGTGCATACGCGACGGCAATACTCGTACGGAGCAATTAGATATATAAATAAATTCGTTTTATAAGCGACAGATGGCAGTAATGTGGAAGCCATCTTTGCGCCATACCCATAGATCGGTGATCTAATTAGCAGTCAACATTTCCACTGTTTATTCTCGCTTAATTTTAATTATTTTGTGTTTACAGTTGCTATTTTCGGAATATAAATATTAACACATCATTTTCAGTTAACATTTCATACTACCCTCATCTCAAACATTTTACATTACTACGATTCAAATCACATTTACAAAAAATACATTTTTATTATGTCGATTAAAACCAAAAAATGTAAAAACCAAAAAACGTAGTACATAGGTGTATTAGAACTTTCATTTTAACACTTAAAATTTTAATGTTACATTACTTAACTTTATTATTCGTCATTTTACTTACAGTTACTTAGACATACCAATTTAAGTTTTTTCGTATCGTACTACCATAAAATATATAGAAGTATTTTGAGCTTCAATTACTAAAAAGGATTTTAAAAATTGTGTTAACCTCTAAAGTTAGGGAAGTGCTTTATTTTGATTGAAGAAAGTCTGGTAAAAAATAAAATCTTCGCTTGAAGTCAATCGATCCTTAGGACAAAGTTTCTTTTACACCAAAGAGGCAAAATATTCATCTTGTTTTAGTATTATCCCTAATACAGGGAGACTGCCTATTTGAGTTTCAAATGTTGTTTTGTCAAGCGTTAATTAGGAAAGACGAACGAATTCGTAAATCGGAAACGGCAATAACAGTTCAAACAGACATTAGACCCTACACATTAGGCTCCTAATTTCCAATTAGCAAGCAGGTAGCGTAAAAAGACGCCATTACCGTTAGACAAGCGATTCCCGCCAAAAGGTCGGCCATCTTGTCCAGCCACGTGGTACGTTCGGATACTTTGGATAGCGCGCGTGCGAATTATTGTCTATTGTTGCATATGTGATGTTGTTTATGGAATTAATTTTGGTCATTGTGCTTTTGCTACCGTTTTCCGTTCTAGTGGGATGTTTATGACGTAATTTCCTTTCTGTCCTCGTTAAGACAATTTAGATTGTTTATTTTTGATTATATTTCTGTAGGAGTTGCTGTTTTACGAGTTTGAAATTTAGCTTTTAACACATGATCTAAGAACTAATCAACTATGTTATTGGATACATATTATTAAAGCTCGTACTGGAATCGATTACTAGAGATACTATTTTAGAGACCAAAGGGATCAAAGGAACGCTATATTGACCTAAGAGAGTGCATCTTGCATGCCCCGAAGTACTTCGTACGTTGTAAACAAAGCTTCGGATACACTAAATTACTAGACATGTCGTTTCTGAGATAAACACTCAAAATAAAAGACATGTCAAACAAACATACTCTACAACACTTCGTTTTTAAACTAGCATACAGCTCTCTTGATGACAATAAACACGTAGTTAAATGAAAGCATTTATGTTCTGTGGCCGCTGTGAGGTCTTTCATACAAATTAAGCGGCTAATCTACGGCCACATACGTCAGGAATAATTAAGACCGTGGTCGCCTACCCTCCAAGTTGTAACATATCACTTGACCACCGGTAGTTTTTTTGATCATTTAACCTATGCTCTGCTACACTGGAAAGCATAGGTCAATTCTAAACAGTAAACAAGGAGAACTTCTTTGTGTACTCAATATAGTACAATCATCTTTCATTCTCAACAAACATCTTACAAGAGTGAATGATATCTATTCAAACTACTGTTGTATGGGCATAACCGACGCCAAAAAAGGAGGAGGTTTTCAATTTGACTGTATGTTTTATTTTTGTTTGTTACGCGATTAGTAAGCTAACCGATTTTGATAACAAAAAAATAATTTTAATTTAATTTTTAATGGTTTTAATGGTTCTTTCTTAGAAAAGTAAGTCATGATTTTTCAGAAACATTTGCTATCTTTAAAAAAAAGAATTATCAAATCGCGACGTGGTATCGAATGAAATAGTTAGAGTCGACTTTTGCCGTTTTCCCCGTGTTAGTTCGGGTTCCTTTTCAGAATAGACAATCTGCCTTCCTGCCAGGCAGTTCGTAAAAGGCGAGCATAGGCTTACCGTCACTAAAACCGTGACTAGGTGGTAGAGTTTCGCAGCGACTCACCCGGATTGGTACCACCGCCTAACCTACTTCTGTCGCCATAACGTCATGACGTGTTCCGGTTTGGAGGGTAAGTAACCGGTAAAATTATTATTGCTCGAGGTCTAACATCCGGTCCTCAGGTTGGCAACGCACCATTATCACCTTTGATGTCTCTAGGCGGCGTGAATTTCTTACCATCAGGAAATCCGTCTGCTTGTTTGCCTTCCAATATCATAAAAAAAGAAATTAATTATTATTTATTCCATATTTACGTAGTTCCAATAGTTTCGAGTTAAAGTGGCTATGACATATAGATAAAAAATGTCGAAATTAAAGGTTTCAGTTTTGGCTTTTCGACTACAAAAACTTTGACAAACTTTAATACAAGCTTTGAGTGTTAAACTAACAATACTTAAAGCCTACTAGATATATCTTCTGTAAAATGTTGATACCTTTACATAATATATAATATATTGTGTCAGTCCTTACACCCGAATGACACTCTAATAGGGTCCCAATACAGTGATAAAGACACTTACATAAAATTAAAGGAGAAATAATTTTTAATTGTCAATGCCCAGACGTTGTTAATAATAGATGGAGCGTCACGTTTGGTGTAATTACAAAAGTTAGTAACATTTAGCAAAATGAAAATGAGTATTTTACTGCGTGGATCGTCGTGAACCTACCATTAAAGGTTCAACTGCCACCACAACAGCTACTGTGACCGCGAAGTAATGCTTTAGTTAGCGGTTATAACTTTAGTAGGCCTAAGGCTTTGTTCGTGGAAAAACATTAACTCGAATTTCACGTGTATTAAAATTATTACAATTTATTTTACGTTCTATTTTTTTATGTTAAAATATGTATCAACCACACGGCTCTCCTGGGATTTTTTTATGATATTAAAAAGGTTTGCCTTTGTCTAAAAGGGTGGTTCTAGGTCTAAAAAACATATATGGTATTTATAGGCCACGTTTATATTTTACGTTCCCCGTGTTGGTCCGGGCTGCTTTGCAGAAGAGACCATCTGCCATCTTGCCAGGCAGCTCGTAAAAAGTGTGCATAGGCTTACCGTCTCAAAAACTAAAACCATGACATCTGACTAGGTGGTAGAGTTTCGCAGCGACTCGCCTGGATTGGTAATACCGCCTTATCTATTCCTGCCACCATAACGCTTGCTGTTGACGTATTCCGGTTCGGAGTCAGGTCTCAGTTTGGCAGCGCAGCATTACCACCTTTGGTGTCTCTAATTGGTGTGAATTTCTTACTATCAGGAAATCCGTCCGCTTGTTTGCCTTCCAATATCATTAAAAAAAAGTTGAACATAATATAGTATCCTCTTTTTTTTCAGACAGTAAAAATATCAATTAATTTTAACATAAAGTTAGTTAGCATATTACTTATTTAATGTTAAAATTAATAGAGTCGTAAGTCTCCAGCGAGGCGTATAAATAAATTAGAACTATTCTAAACTTTTGTGACGGCCATTTTGAAGGCGGTAGTCCAAGCTTGAATCGAAATGTTTTATTCTTTACGGCTGAGGTAATTGCATAGACCCTCGTCCATCCCTTGCTTTAAGCGACAATTTATTTAAACAATAACTACATTTGTATTATACAGGCTGTGTACATTTGAGTAAATATTTAAAAGCTTGTTGGAGCGGTTTTACTCAAGATTAAAAACTGTTTCGCTTTTTTCATACGAGTATGAACTCGTTAAATTATTGTATTAGAGGATAACTTTTAGCCATCTCCGACTCCAAACATTCATATCCTTAAATTAAGAAAAAGTTGTACTGTTTTACGTATCACTTGTAATTTATTCCATTTTATTCAATTGTTCATGTGAGACTGTGAAAAACCTATTCTAAACATCCAAATATCTTAACAAAATTGTTGCGTTAATGGGATATTAATTTTTATTAAAATCATAACGTATATATTTATTCGATTCGTATTCGATATATTTTCCATTTAATTTCATATGTAACTATGTAAATATAATCGTACTCTTATATTGCTTCACCTTTTTCAACTTATTTGATTTACTTTCATTTAATAATATCTTTAAAAAGTTTCACTTTACATATATCCTTCGGGGCAATTTGAAGTTACAATTTAAAAAAATAAGGGTAGAAGTCACCTACTGGTTAATAAAAGTACTCCAACCGACTGTAACTGGTGTATCTCAGGCTGTTGTCTAATCAACTCTTTCTGTTGTCAAGCTGAAAACCGTGTGGCTGATTTTGTTTAAAAGTGTGTTTTCTTGCAGTACAAAATGTTATCTCCTGGTTTACCCCTTTAAGGTTGGAATTTTTAGAAATCTTTGTTTAGCGTATGCTTCATCTTGAAAACTATGTCTGTATCGATCGGTCCAGTAGATTAAGGTCTATAGACAAAGCTTTCACTCAGTCACTGTAGCCTTTTATTTTAACCACCGGTAGAAAAAGAGAGATATTTTAAGTTTTACACGTGTGTGTGTGTGTGTGTGTGTGTGTGTGTGTACGAGTGCGTACCCGTGCGCGAGTGTGTACGTACGTATACGTCTCTAGAATTAAAACTTTTGAATGAATGGATCGCTTTCGAAAAGGATTTTTTTTGAAAACTGTCGTAATGCAAATGGTTTTTAGAATAGAAAGAAGATACAGATTGTTTAATTAGAGTACTAGATTAATTTGAAAATGCAATTCTGATTTACAGATATGATAGACTAAGGATATAAGCATTTGTTTAGAAAGAATTTCGGAAAATTCGTCGTTTACAGCTAGTTTAAATATAAAATGTACCGTGTGTTACATTAATTATAACTAGTGGTCGCCCGTTGGTCGAAATTCGACCATAATAAATTTTAATATCTTATCGAGAAGAACGTCATCTTCATTTCTCAACACTAACTACTTTGTTTCTAAACTTTTTAATGCGCCATCTGGGATCTTTTATCGTTATCATCAATATATTTGTTTGTGTGTGTCAAATGCATGGTAGTGTGGGTAATGTTTTATTTATTAATTTAATGTACTTTATAAGCATTATTATTGAAATATATTTGCGTTCTGTACTTCTCCTACACATAAACTATAAGTGTGCCAAATTTTATGCTCCTGCGTCCGTGCAATTTCCGTAAACAGGTTTTCATTACTTATTAATATATAGATTAGAGTTTCACCTAAAGTCAAGGAGAGTTAATAACATAAAAATTGTCTTTACGTCAATATTCCGAAGATATAACAATAGAAAAAATACAATCTAAAATGATCTGTCATTACAGCTAGTAAATGGGTAATCAATTAAAATTGTTATGCTCAGAGCATCCTGTACCAACTGACATAAAATTAAATTTATTTGACAAACTATTGTTTAAAATTCAAATTGTACGTGCGGAATCTTGGTTTGGATTAATTTTATTGACCTGCCCAAAAGGGGAACAAGGGTCAGTGTGAAACCATACGTGATGTAAGGGCCCCGTTAATGGGTTTAATAAAGGTACGAGCCACGTCGCTTTGTATTTATGATTTTATTTCAATATATTTGATTAAAATTCTAATTTTGCAATAGTTGGACTTGTTTATATGTACATTATTATTAGTATTAGTTGTTATTTTAAAGCGTTTGTATCTTTGCTGTTTCTAAGTCTTTAGAGTTGAACTTCCTTTGTATAATTGAACATTATACCTGTATGTATGTATGTATGTATGTACCCTCTGTGGTATAGCGGTCCTATGTTGGACTTGACCTACGAAAACCCCACATTCGATCCTCGAAGCAACAAAAAAATGTAATTTATTAATTTAAATATAAAAATAAATTTGCCCGGAATCGGATATGTGCCCGGTTGGTGATAGGTTTGCAACTATCGCATTGTGGAACTTGGTGTCTTCAACTAGTTGCTGATGTCCTGGTTGAATCTATACCTACCTCTTTGGATATAGGGGTGTGAAGATATTTTTTCCTTATATATTATTTCAAGGCTTAATGTTATTTATTGTTACTAAACTATTATATTAATGATTATGGTATCCAACGTTTCATGTGCAGCTTTATTTGTAAACATTTGTACAATGGTTTGACCCTCCATCCTTCATCGTTCGCTCAAACACTTACCGGTTAAGCTACTGTGGAGTATGGATTCAAATCCGGTGGTAGAATTTTCACCCCCTTTATTATCAACTATCTGTTACCCGCGGCTCTGCTTGCGTGTCGGTTATCACATTTTTACTGATTATAACCATTTAGTCAGTCAGCACATGTTTTTTTATAAAATAGATAGACCAAGTTAATATTTGCGTACCACAAATACACTGACCAGTGTATTTTTATGAGAAAAGACGTATATACACTATAGATATTATTACTATCCTGTGGACGGGGTGTTAAGCCAATTGTACATAAGCCAGTTGCGTCGTCCTGTAGCCGAGGTGTTAGATCAGTAGCGCAAATCTACCGGCTACTCTACCGGCTACCCTCCGGACTGAAACATAACGATGTCATTATGAGAGCAGAATTAGGTAAAGCGATGTATCTCTACCTGGGCAAGTTGCATACCAGTGGTATTTATTCGTAATGATCCATTTTGCATTTGCGAGCCTATAACAAGCTGCCAGGCAGTAAGGCAGATGGTCTATTCTACATCGAGGATTACACTGTTTATACTGTTGGTCTGGCAACACTATTAAACGATCTCATCAATTCAATTGAAGTCAATTCACATTACGTATTTATATGGAAAATCGCACCGCCTGTGAATGAAGGCAAGGGAGGAAGACAAGCATCATCATCATCAATCCTTCTCTTTGAATTTTTTTTTATGATATTGGAAGGTAAACAAGCAGATGGATTTCCTGATGGAAAGAAATTCACGCCGCCTAGAGACACCAAAGATGGTAATAGTGCGTTGCCAACCTGAGGCTAGGATGTTAGGCCTCGAGCAAAAGGAAGTTTACCGGCTACCTTATCCTCCGAACTGGAACACGTCATGACGTTATGGCGGCAGGAATAGGTAAGGCGGTGGTACCAATCCAGGCGAGTCGCTGCGAAACTCTACCACCTAGTCAGATGTCACGGTGTTAGTGACGGTGAGCCTATGCTTGCCTTTTACGAGCTGCCTGGCATGATTGTCATTGTATGATTCTGAAGACTGTGACTATCACGACATTGATTTCCTTTAACTTATAACAAAAGAACAAGCGTACAAGCAAATGAACTAATAAATACATAATATTTTTTAGTATTTTGACTTTTTGAAGTCCCGGGTTCAATCTGTGACACAAAAACGGGAAAATGTGTACTTTTAAGTTTCTAATAAAATTAATGTTGCCCGGGACTGGATATGTGCCTTGTTGGCAATGGGCTTGCCACCTATTACATTGTGGGACTTTGTGTTTTCGGCTAGTCGTGGGTGGTCTAGTTATGTGTTTGCCTATCTCTACAGAGATATGTAAAAAAAGATACTTTTAAGTTTTTTTTTGGTCCCAGGATAACGAGGCATCTATAACACCCATGGTATAACTAACTGTTGCCCGCGGCGTTTTCCGGTGTTAATGATCTCACAGGATTATTTTTTCGAGATAAAAACTAATGTGTCAAATATGTTAATCCAAGTTACCCTCTATGTGTGTGCCAAATTTCACAAAAATCGCTTTAGCAGTTTTTTCGTGAAGGAGTAAGAGACAAACAAACAAAACATCCAAACTTTTGCATTTATATTATTAGTAGTAGTATAATATTAGTAATCCTAAACACGAACTACGGACACTAGACATGTACACGGATACAACAAGTGTCTTTCCGCGCCCAAACCTAACGCGAGGAATTTACAAAACGGATATACCCGTGGTTAAGTCTTCAGACATGTCCGCTGGAACTCGCAACTATAGTCTATAAGTCTGTGTAAAGTGCAATACGCAGACTTTAGACATGTCTGCGAATATGCCCTCGGGTATGCCCGTCTGGTGAATTCCCCGCTTGAGCGCTACTGTCATTGTGCTTATCAAGCAAAAAGATTGTTTTCAAGCTGCCCGGAGAGTTGCTTTCATTGAAACATTCCATGTCGAGCCTTACAGCCAAGACTGGGCAAGCGAAGCGCAGGAACACTACCTACCTTTTCTTGAAGCGTTTCGTAATTTTTTGAACCGTTATAGAATTGGTTTCCAATGTACCAGATAGCTATGGCTGGTTTATTACTTACTTCAGTAACTAAATATTTGCATCACCTCCACGAAGGTATCGAAATGGCGAAGCCATACATTTTACTGATACGTAGAATTTGTTAAGTTAGTGACGGTAGAGTCAGGCTGTGTAAATTCAGAAACCTGGCTCTACATGAGATCTGATATCTTTTTTACAGGTCGTCTTAACAACATTTTACTATTTATTCTAGAGTTGATATTGGACGACTATGGTCCTGCTCACCCCCAGGAATTAATCTACCAATCGAAAAAATCCAAATCAAGCAACAATTGATGAAAAATGAATATTCATACAGCATGTTACACGTTTAGTCGATAAATAATCGTAGTGGGCGAGCCTTCGACAAAATCGATGCACCAGTTCTTGAGTTACGATCGTACACACGGACATAAATATAACCGTAACTCAAACGGGCCGTTCCGTCCACCTGTTACGGTTAATCGATGCCCGTTAACGTTAACAAGGGATGTTGTGATACATTTTACTACCCCTGTCTTCTTTACCCTAAGACAAATTTTAGTTTATGATCGCTGAAGCTAAGGAAATACGAATAATGAAAACAGTCTAACGAGAAAGTGATACTTATTTGATGGAAACACTTACTTGTACTTTTCCACAAATATCAGTCAGAATAGAAAGATAATAGATTTCGTACTGCAAGTTATTGAGATAAATAACCTTGCCTTAGTTTTTCTTTTTTTTAATGTCAGTTCACACTATTGTCGCATTCCTGCTGGGAGAGAAAAAGACCTATAAATTTATGGGCTTAAGAGCCCATAGATTAGCACCGTACTACTAATATCTTTGATGTCTTTAAGTAATTTTAAGTATTTTTATGAGCTCCTTTTTAGGTGAGCTGGAAAAAATCTCTTTATCTGAGATAAGCTGACCTTTTGTACAAGTCTTTTAGTTTTAAAATTTATGTAAGTTTTGTTGTGTACAATAAATGATTAAATAAAATAAAATAAATAAAATGTATTTCTTACAATCAGGATGCTAGACTAAATAACATTTTTCCCCGTGTTGGTCCATATCAGGCAGTTCATAAAAGGTAAGCATAGGCTTAATATCACTAAGACCATGACATCTGAATAGGTAGTAGAGTTTCGCAGCGACTCGCCCGGATTGGTACCTACCACCGCCTTAATCATTCCTGCCGCCATAACGATAGCACTTGCCGTTGACGTTTTCCAGTATAAGGTAGCCGGCAAATTTACTTTTGCTCGAGGTCTAACATCACGGCCTCAGGTTGGCAACGCACCACCACCACCTTTGGTGTCTCTAGGCGGCCTGAATTTCTTACGTCTTTCCATCTACTTGTTTGCCTTTCAATATCACAAACTATCTAACGTTGATTAAATATTATATATATTAATATATAAATGACAGGTTTGGTACATTTCTTCAACTAGCAGCATTCATCGTTAACATTTACAGCATATTGAACCTACTATATTTTAGATTCAATTTGTTTACCCTTATGTAATTTTTCTCGAACCTGCACCCAAAATACGGACAGTTAACATTTTGCCACGAAACAAAAAACATGAAAAAAGAAAGTAATCGAAAAAGAACATCGTAACCAAAATTGAAATTTATTTTAAAGAAAATAAAACAATAATAATTCATTTTAGAAGTATAACTAAATAAGTATAATACTTATTTGTTTATACTCCCCTTATATTATAACCCTCGACAAGTCACACAAATTAAATCTTATCTCGAAGTAAGTAAATTACAGTAGTACTGTTTAAATTATGCGCTCCGGCTATATTCGTCAAGCTTCGGAAATCCGAATATATTTCAAAGTCTATATAGAGTAGTTATGATACATAATTAATCATTTCGCTTAAATTTAGGTTAGGTTAGCCAATTTAAACATAAAAGTATAAAGTGTAAAGCCGAAGCGCAAAATTTAAATAGTAGTACTGTACATGCATACAGTAGTACATGATTGTCTTATAAGTCAACGATTCTAATAAATAGAAATACTTAAATATATATTAGAAAAAATTTAATTAAGATCCAGACCTGGAAATGTACACTTCTAAATATGCATCACACAAATGCCTGCCTCCGTCGGAAATTGAACCCGAGCCTTACGGTTGGTCGGTGGCGCTTGGCGTGTTTGCCAGCCTCTCTACCAAGAAGGCATATGTACATTAAGAATTTATTACATGAAAATATTTACTCGTTTTGTTATTTACATTTATTCGTACATAACTACTAACAATAGTTTTAGAAGAACCTAAGAACGAAGATACTAGTACAACCTTCACTTAAGCCTAGTTCGCACTAGTAGTAGAGGAGACCGTGGGAGATCGACCTTCACCGATCTGATAACCAGATGAGACATATTTTTTATCGAATATAATTTATTAACAAATATACCTATAATTGCTTGCCTATCTGAAAGTGCTCATGACTATTTTTAATTAAATTAACTTTAATCGTTTTTTTTGTCATCACTTTTATTATTTTGATGACCAAATGAATTTTATTTCACTGTTAGTTTTTAACACACAGAATATGCCTCAGTAGGCTTGCCTACTCATTTTTTTCGTGTATACCAGGCAAACAGACGTGAACAGGTAAGTCAATATAGGTGGCTCCATCGTTCTGCTAACTTATCGAAAGTTATATCAAATTTTAGATTATTTTATTACAAAATCAGTCATATAGACTTGCCTACAAAAATCTTACTTAAAGCATACATAAATTAATTAAAAATAGTTATGAGCACTTTCAGATAGGCAAGTAATTATAGGCATATTTGTTTATAAATTATATTTGATAAAAAATATATCTCATTTGGTTATCAGATCGGTGAAGGTCGGTCTCCCACCGGCTCTTAGACTATAGGCTTTTACTTAGGTACTAGGCATTTAAGTCGAGTAGCGGGTAACTTAGTAACTAAACGTGTCTAAACAACAAAATTTAGTGGAGTAGTAGTGTTTTAGTCCACTTTATTCTATTTTTTTTCGGGTGAGTACTCATTTCTACCACTTAACAAGTCCGAATCTATCGAATTAGTCGATTTTATTAGTTCCAGCAAAATGTCGTTTCGTTGGAGCGAAGATACAACCTTAAAATTCCTTCCCGAATACTAACATAAATACTTATAAAATATAAAGAAAAAAAGTATCTTCACGCCCATATCCCCGTAGAGGTAGGCAGAGGCACAACCAGGGCACCCACGACTAGCCGAAAGTACTAAGTCCCACAATGTGATAGGTGGCAAGCCTATCGCCAACTGGACACATATCCTATCCCGAGCAACATTTTTTTTAATAGAAAATTGGGAGAACCCAATTTTCTTTTTGTTGCCCGACCCGGAATTCGAACCCGGGACCTCATGTAGCTCCAACAACTGAACCGCTAGACCACAGAGGCGATCAGGCGATAAAATATAAATACCTACAAAAAACGTATACGTGCAATTACTACGAAACACAGAATATAAAAATACTCAAAAACCTTTCTCCGAGGTCGACTCAAAATATCTAATCACATCAAACATCAGGTGTAATACCCCGCTTATTAAAACTGTACAAACAACACAATCGCAAAACCGGTGTCCGCACGTCCAGATCAAACATATTTTCAATTCTCATCAAAAAAGTGGAATCGTTACGACGTCCCTAATAAAACCGCTCGCAATATTCGCTGGACTCGCAGCAATATCATAATGAACACCATGTATACACGAGGGCCATTTAATCTCACACCTGTATCACCCTGTAGATGGTAAAACAAGTCAGAAGAATTAGCGATTTGTGTTCCTTAGAAACATTAGCTAACATTTTTCCAAGAAGCTTTCTTGGATCTGAATTTTTTAAAATCACTATAAAAACTGTTGAAATTCTACGTAAAGTGTCATATTCAGTAGTCAAGTGTTAGGTATTGTTATTTTGACGTAGGTATATAATTTTTAAAAGACAGACACATGTACATGAATTTTTGTTATTAAATACCACACGAAATCATTTTAAACATTAAACATATTTGTGAAGTATTATCTTTCTAAAGTATTATGCGCGTATTCTATATAAAGCAAAGTACAAAAGTAACGAGAACTGTTTAAATGGTAGGGAAAGACAAAAAGATGGTAAATGTAAGTGGCAGTGCAGATTACTTTTTCCTGAAATAATTAGTTATTTGTGTGGTTTAAAGCCAACATAATAACGAAGTAAAAGTAACGGCACGAGGAAACGTGATCGACAAATATATAACGAAACAAACGAATCTTAATAGATTCCTCGCGAATATATTTTTAATTATTACCCATAAGACGTTCAGTATGTAAAATGAGGAGCAGTGTAAAATATTCTAGAAATAATTAAAATTTGTCACCTACAGTATAATTTGATTAATACCGCCATGTCTGTAAATTTCTCTCGTATTGAAAGAAATATTCATACTTGTTCTGTATTAATAGTTTGGTAATAATGCGTTATTAAAAAAGTAAATTTACAGCTTCCCAACCATTCAAATCAAAACCCAAAATTTGCGAGTACGTTTGGCGTCATATACCAATTTATTTTTATTTTATTTAACACTTTATTGCACACAAAAAAAAAACAAAAATACACAAAATACATGAGAAGTAAAAATGCACAAAAGGCCAGCTTATCTCTAACTAAAGAAATTTCTTCCAGCTAACCCAAAAAAAAAATAAGCTGTGAAAATAAAGTAAAATAAATAAACAAAAAAACAATTACCTATAGCTATACTTAGAACAAATAAATAAAAATATAATAATCAAGTATGTAAAATTAAAATAGGTTCAATTATCTTTATTAAAATATCTTAGTAGGATAATATATGAGTATGTTATTGTGTCAACGATAAGTAAGTCCTTCAATGTTTTCTTAAAAGTAGGTAAAGAAGGGCTGTCACGAATCACGACAGGAAGGGAATTCCACAATTTGATTGATTGGAAAGTTAAAGATTTAGAATAACAACTGGAGTGCGAAGTGGGAAAACGAAGTACAGAGCTACGGTTGGAGCGACGAGGGGAATCAGTAGAGTGCAGAAAACTAAAACGCTCCCGCAGGTATGAGAGGGCTGACAGGTTGTACAAAATATTATATAGGAGAGATATAATATGTAAATTTCTGCGGAGTCGTATAGGAAGCCATTTGAGTTGAGCTCTAAACATGTAGACGTAAACATGTAGCTTTTCAAGGATTAAACCGCTGCCACTTCTACTTTAAACCAATCAATAGGAGTTGTTCGCTAAACGGCCGGCTGTTAGCATGTCCTAAACAAATACGTCCACCCATTTGCGTGAGGGAGTTTAGGCACATTAAAACATTGTTTAGGTGTCTAACACATGTCATTAGGACAAACTGCTGATCCCGAATCACCTTATTTTTTTTAAATTACGCTTTATTGAATTCTCTTTCATTATTTCCATCCGTTATAATTATTATTTATTACAATACACTAAACTCGATTTCAAATTTTAATACTCGTATACGAGGGCCAAACTGAAAGTTTTTAGAACTGGCAACTTAAAAGCATTATATTAAAAAAAAATAAGTTTAAATTTTGAAAATAGAACTCTTTACCAATAATATTGAGTATACATTTCATTCATTTGTCATTTGTTTTACGATTTGGCGGCAAATTGAAAATTGTCTGTCCACGTCAAAATGAATTTAAGCCAATAAAATTTTCGTGCAATGATTTTTTATGACTTTCGATGTCATATAAGTCAACAAGAAAGTTATGATAGACTTCGATGGGCTTTTCACGATGAAGCCCCATCTCATGCCACAGTTTACAACTGGTTTAATGAATTCAAACGTGGTCGAACTAATCTCACCGATGATTTGCGTGAGGGACGGCCTTCTACAGCGACGATTGAAGACAATATCAGTGTTGTGCGGCGTATGATAGAGACTGACAAAAGAGTGACCTATCAGCAGATTCGGACAAGTGTAGGCATAGGTATGAGTCAAGTGCACAAAATCCTCCATGAAAATTTAGCGGTCAGGAAGCTTTGTGCCCGCTGGATACCGCATAATTTGACCGAGGCTCAAAAACTCCGCCGTGTTGATTGGTGTCGAGAAATTATCCAAAAATTTAACGGAGGTGACTCAAATGCTGTGTTCGACATACTAACGGGTGACGAA
>NJDC01000340.1:29553-79086 GCA_002245475.1 Calephelis virginiensis | reverse complement strand
GGTTCAATGATTTATACAAAGAAATTAAATAAAAATGCTAAATATCTTAAAACTTGCAAATAATGATATAATTATGCACTGCTACTGATTATCTATAAAACTATGATTAAATTATATTAAAACTTTTTTTTTTATGATATTGGAAGGCAAACAACCAGACGGATTTCCTGATGTTAAGAAATTCACGCCGCCTAGAGACACCAAAGGTGGTAATGGTGCGTTGCCAACCTGAAGCCGGGATGTTAGGCCTCGAGCAAAAGTAAGTTTACCGGCTACCTTACCCTCCGAACCGGAACACGTCATGACGTTATGGCGGCAGGAATAGGTAAGGCGGTGGTACCAATCCGGACGAGTCGCTGCTAAACTCTTCCACCTAGTAAACTATTAATTATTATTGATTTAATGATTGAAGTTAGCACATGACTGATTAAATTATTTAATAAATTGATAGATTTATTGTTTGATTGATGATTTGATACTGAATCAGCCTGACGTGAGAGTCTGATACGAACTGATGATATTTTTAATAATGATGCGAGCCGCGCCTTGCAGCCGCAAAGTGGAAAACCTGCTGAAGCTGCACTTTGCTTAGGCATATGATAAATGTACGTGCTGAGCTCGTACAGAGAACTCCTTTTTTCGTCGGTTGAAAACAGTTATCCTAAATTCATAAGGAGCCACGTGCCATTTTTAAAGTTATTACCCTACCTTCACTTAATATTAGCTATGTTATATTTTTTCTTGCTTACCTTAAGATCATACCATTACCTTAAAAGCATACCGTATGACAATGGGCAAAAATACATCATGTACCTCTTTTTCTACGTCGATGCGATTTAATTTTAGTGTTTCTCATACCTCATCTACAACGAGAATTCAAAAAATATATTTCAAATGTGTATGAAATATAGAACTGTTTTTCTTCTTTTGAAATAGCAGCCAGAAAAGAACTACAAAGGCTAGTTGAAAGTAAGTAATGTTGTAATAAAAGATTTTATACATATACATTTTATACATACATATTACAATAAAGTTTTACATTAAACGCATATTATTATTATTTTCAGTTACGCCAGTAAATGAGAAATTGTAATCTACTGTAATATTACAATTTTATGTCATCCATTAGTAATTTTTTGGCATAATAATAACCATATAATTGTACTTTAAAATAAATACATAAATATATTATATAAAATGTAAGAGGAAACGATAAAACTTTATATAGAATACGCTCAGATTTAAAGTAGGGGTTAAAAAAACTGCTACGTCAATGCTACGCCGTAACCGTTTGGAACAGAGCTCTCTGATTGGTCTCGACTTTCAACGATCACGATACACACATACGGAGAAGGAGGGTGCATTTGCACAAAGGTACAGAAATATGTGGCCGGTGCTAAACATTAACGATTATAGTCGCCAAGTCACGTCTAATTGCAAGTGTGGATCGGTTTATTCGAGACTACTCCAAGAAGCTACAAAGTTTTCTAAACAATAAGCTTTATGCTGTACATATTTGTTTTGTCTGTTCTGTTTTACATAAGCTATGATTGCAATAGTATTTAACAATTTAACCATATCTACTTAATAACATAGAAAATATTTTCTACTCTTGTTATATTAGGGTAATTTTTGTGTTTTTTTGCGACTAAAGTATGATAAACTTAGAACCCTGAAATTAAGTTGAGTTCATCAATCAGTTTTTTTTTATTTTTTTATTACTTAATTTATGATAGTATCAAATAACGCACATGTGTTTAGCATATGACAACAGGTACTCCTAAAACGATCTCTCACTAGTAGAATAGTAAGATTTTATTGTTTTTGTTACAATTATTTATGATCTAGGGTAATCAACATCATCATACAGTAATACTATACTCGATATAATTCTAAGAGGCCTTATATTTAGAATTTCAAATAAAAAATATGTTGTTGATTAAGACTTAAGGCATTACGCCATTCTAACTAATTGTAAGCGCACGTTATCGCGAGACAAACGCGTTGGTGCTGCAACGCATAACCATTACCACTTTTTGGTTTCGAGAAATTAGCGCCTTTTTGCATAGTCTCGTCCCCATGCGGCGATAGCGAGTTTTGTGCCAGTGACTGTAGAGTTTGTTCTGTAATTCTTTTGGAATGGGTACTTCTATTTGGTATTAGAAGATTGATTAAAATAGGAAATGTTCTTTTGCCTTTTTAAGTTGGTGCTGGTCTGTAAACAAACTCTTAATCCTTACATTTAAATGTCTACATACGTACCTAATAAAAATAATTGATTTAAGAAATATCTATGAGCGTTAAGTTACAAAATAAATAACTAAGTATTTAGTAACTTATACCGGTATGTTACTGCCGTTAACATACCGTTATATAAATATTTTAATAATGAAATAATATTAAGTACTTATTTTTTTAATAAACTATACTGTTATAAAAAATAGTATAAGTTTTACTTCGACGATCGACGTTAGCTTTTTAAATCTATGAAAATATATCTAATCTTTAATGACACGATTTATTTATTATTAATAATAACACCTAAAATTTTTGAAATTTTAGTTACAGATGTTAAAGATCGCAAGTCACTTTTTTCTACAAAAATTACACTACATATCAAAACTCTGTTAAAAACTCTATATTAAGAATTTTTATTATAGGCTACCTCATCTTAAAACTTATATGTGTAAAAATACTTCTGTAACATTAAACGAAGTTTTAGAGTATCTGAAAATGGCGTGTTTGATGGAAAAGAACATATTTAAATGAACGTATGTGGTGGGAGCTCGGCAGTTCTGCGAGGATCGTGATACTTTAAACTTGATACTCTTTGCCTACCTCGAATAACTTGGCGTGAACATACATGCATGCTTAAGATAATCAAAAATTGTAATACACTAATCTCAGTTTTCTCACATGTCACGTCTTATCTTAATATTTAATATAATTCTTATGTTTTCCTAGACGACTGGACCGATTTCGATGATTTTTTTAGTGTGTGTTCAAGGGGATTCGCGAATGGTGTAGAGTCACAATTTGCTTCTCTGGAAAATGTTTTTGTAATTATTTTTTAATTGGAAGTAGTCGCTTATTTTGGAATGTTTTACATTGGGTCCGGCAGACTGCGCTACTATCGTAGCATTAATGACAAGCGATACGAAGTTTGATAGGTCAGCTAGTTATTAAATATAGACTAAAGTAAAAGCAAAGTTAAGTTGATATTATAGTGTATATCACTTTTGCAATAAAGACTAAAATATCAGTTTGAACCGTGGTTTAAACTTAGAGTACTGTCCACTCCACTGTTTACTAGTACGAAGATTAATATATGGATCTGACAGGCGGCTCTAATAACACTGATGATGTAACTGATGACTAGTGCGTCCGTTTTAGATTACAAGTACAAGTCCACCGGTACCTTTACTCATGGTCATGGTCATGGCTTGAAATACCGGTATTTTTGGTACCGGCAGCAACGGCCTTACAGCAATACCGATCCTGTAGGCGTTACCTATACTACACCGGTACCAGACATAGTACCGGTACTCTTAGTTTAAGGGTTTTATACCAGTAATGGTTCAAATTTTCTTATACCAGAAAATACGTTACGTAATATTTTTCCTTCAACCGAAGATATCTGTTACTACTTGAATGATTTAAATCATACCGATACCTAAAACAAATATTGACAACGCTTCACATGTAGTTAACGGAGACCTATATTAGGTACAGGTATTTATCGATATTAGTATAGATATTTGCTACGTACCAGTATCGGGGTGATACCGCTATACGGAGTACAGTGGGGTTACTTTTGAAGCTCGATTCATGCAGTATTGGAAATTGGAATCGAGTATGTTATGAACACAACACTGGCGAATTATTGACATTTAGTTTGTGGTAAACAATAACTTATTTTATCGGATTCGTTGAATTCATTTGTAACTAAATGTTAATCGTCTGCTAGTATTATGTTCAAAAGTACTTAAAATTATATATACGATTCCAATTTCCAATTCCCATGAAATCGAGATTCAAGAGTTACCCCACAGGTACCCACTTTGGTAGCGGTATCCAGGAATCGAAACGGCAAGAATCACCAAATACTGGTATAGAACCTATACTTTCGATATCGGTTCCAAGCCTTGTCTCTAGCTTGTAACATGGAAATGGCGACCGTTGATGTTATGGGGACAGGAATAGGCAAAGCGGTCTTCAATACTCATTCCAGTTTCGCAACCAATTTTAAAAAGGGATTTTTTTATTTAATAATGACAACATTTTTTATCCTTATTATCTTTTTACTCGCGTTTTTTTTGGATAGTTCAGCGAAGAAGCACACGTATCTTCTGATGGTAAATAACAACTTTTGCTAATAAACACCATAGATGTTACAGGTGCGTCGCTGTCCTGCAGCTGGGATGCTATTGTCTGTCATAGTACTCGGACAAATTGCTGTGCACTCTACCACCAATGGTCTTGTTGGCAGTGACCTATATTTTAAACAGTGCCCACCTCTTACGAACTGCCTGGCAGAGGCAGATAGTATATTCTACTCAGCGGACTAGACCACCGCCGCTTTTCACCCTCATATTAAAGTTATTTAGCTTTGTTGGAGGGAATCGCGACTAGTCGGAATCAAAAGTAAATAGCTGTTGTCTTTTTTTTATGATAATGGAAGGCAAACAAGCAGACGGATTTCCTGATGGTAAGAAATTCACGCCGCCTAGAGACACCAAAGGTGGTAATGGTGCGTTGCCAACCTGCGACTGGGATGATAGACCTCGAGCAAAGGTAAGTTTATCGACTACCTTACCCTCCAAACCGGAACACGTCAAACGACAAGGACGTTATGGTGGCAGAAATAGGTTATTATCTAATGTATTATCCATTTCTGTGATAAAATTGATTAAAATAAGTAATATACATAAAACAATTTAAGCGCAGTGAAGCTGCAAAAAAACCAATTCCAATTATTTTAGTTCCATGACGTGATTTGATATCCTCTTTTCGAAAAATATCTAATGATTCAGAGATGATCTCAGATACATTTTTCCAACATCCCAGTGATAGTTGTGGGGTTATTGAACTCGACTTCATGAGTTAAAGGGCTTAATCCTTGGGTCGGGTAACATAGAAATGTGTTTTTATTTACTTTAACAATACAACAACGTTGCCTGGCATAAAATTTTTGCCAAGTTGGCGATAAGTTTACCACCAATCACATTGCAGGACTTAGTGTCTTTGATTAGCCGTGAGTGCCCTGGTTGGACCTTTCCCTTCGTCTTTGGGGATACGGTCGTAAAAAGACACTATTTTTTTATCATTTAAAATATATTTCTTGGAGTATTTTTTAGATACTACCTGTACCTAAAGTTAGTTGGACAAACGCCTTCTAACTCCTATTAAGGTGACATAGAGTACTTTGAAAGTTAGATAGATTAGCATTTTCTTGTGTCAACGGGAGACAAGATGGCGTATTAGATCTGCGATCAGCCATCAGTTAATCTGTTTAATTAACATTCCGCACCTCGCCGTCAAGACGCTCCAGTTAAACTGAAATTAGGCTCTTATTGACAGGTGGCTCGGTCTGGTAAAGTGATTGGGATATTACAACTTGGGAAAAAATTTTTTCTACGCCTAATGTTTCAAAATGTAAGCATTATTATAAGAAAATGATCTGCTTCAAAATTGCAGGATCAATTTAGAAAATCAATTTAGTAAAAAGTCGAACCAGTTTGAAACAAAAAAAATCTACTAATCTCAATCTTAAAGATTTTTTATTATATTAAAAAAAAACTCTGTATTTTTTCTCACATGTTTTTAATTAATGTACATTCTATAGAGACAATGAATCTGATAAAATATCACAATTCCCTATTGGTGGTTATTTTATTATGCACATAATTAAGTTTGAGTTATCGCTATCTACTTTCAAGTTATTTTGTGCACAACATGTCTACAGACTTTTAATCTATTGCCTGGAAAATCTTGAATAAAAGTCTTTCAAGTTGACTAGTCCGGAATAATGTGACATGTCTAAAATGTTCTATTTCTTTTCGTTTTATTTGAAAAATATAGCATATACCTAAAATAAGTATGCCTTGCAAAATTACAACTTTGTTGCGGATTGGATTTGTGCCCGGTTGGCGATAAGTTTGCCATCTATCACGTAGTCTGACTAAATTATCTTGGGCTAGTAGTGTGTGTTCTGGTTGTACCATTGCTTTCGTGTTCAGGGAGGGGGTGGGTGTGAAGATACGTCTTTTTTATTGAGACCAATTACCCAATCCGCAATTTTATTGTAAATTTAATTGAATCAACGTTAGTTTAACAGACAAATTGGAGTCGTAAGACAAATATTTGCAAGCATGCTTTTGTAAATACTCCAGGAAAAAATAAATTGAGGCTTTCAGTTTTTGTCCCTTGCCCGGCATTGGAAACTTAAGTGATAGCATATTAAGTGATACCCATTAGAATTGTAAGGTAGATATCATATTGTGCAGGCAAAGTTGCAAGCAGCCAGTATAATATTGAAAAGTTTTACGCGAGTATATACGGAGACCTTAAGTTTCGTAAATTTGATCCTGTAAAAAAACCAACCGTAATGCTACACATTGAACTACAGGTGAGATTATTGAAGACAGATTTATACGATAGTTAAAACATAATGTATTTTAAGTATTATATTTTTTTTGCATAACCTAAAATTCTTATATTAATTAAACAAAATGTTTCTTGAGTAACCTAATCGGCCATATTGGCTAATTATATTTTTTTACGTTTGTTGCGCCTGCACCTGCAACTAATTCCTAAAAATTGATAGTTCCACATTCAAAGTTTTGTGTCAGCAAATTTCAAAGCACCGGTTCTCTTGTCTTCCCCAATATTTCCAAATAAGAGTACTACCAATAGTATGCTGCAGTTATTTCCAGTATGGTTTCACTCCGCAGTTCACAATACATTCAGGTATAATACCTCTTAAAGAATCTCAAAATCAGTAAGGAAATAGGAAAACCTATTTTCACACATTACAAGTATTTAGGTACATGGATGAGACTTTGCATACATCTTAAGATTCAACTTTTCTTATGCTTTTCACATCAATGCGTCTTCTGTGCGAAGTAACATTACTTATTCTATGGTATTGCACTCGCTATAAATAAGTGTTATCGTGGTGTACAAATAAGTTTGAACAAATAAATAAGCGCAGTAAAATTGCAAAACACCTCTAACTCAATTGTTCGACGTCAATGAGGCTTATGAAGATTTATGCATCATTAAGTATTCGAAAATTTATGTATTATTAAGTAACTCGACTCATAAATAATTTGTCGAATATTAATAAATTTTACATGGGACTTGTGATCACGGTCTGTCTTTTGATAAAAGATTATCAATATCGTTAAATAACAAATGAAGTTATCTGCGTGTGTACATAAATGCTATTATATATTTTTTACATCACTTAATAATAAACTTACTTATTTAAAAAAGATATAACTTAAGCTAGCATAATATATTGTGTATCGTAAGATTCAGCTTTTTTGTCTTTGGTACCTACAGTCACCTTGCTTATTCCTTCCACAACAATATTACTAGTAATAATAATAATTCTCCTTGGACAAATTGTACAAACTGTTCTAACCCCAAAGTAAGCAAATTATATGCTTGTGATAAGAGGTTAATCAATGATAATGATAATACATAGAATAGATAGAAATACTTTAAAAACATCCAGACCCGGAAACACAGATGTTCATTACACAAATGCCTGTCCCCGTCGGGAATCGATACCCGAGCCGCGCAGTTAGTCAGTGGATTTATTTATTTTATTTTATGATATTATAAGGCAAACAAGTAGGTGGATTTCCTGATGATAAAAAAATCTCGCCGCCTAGAGATAACAACACCTTTGCTGTTGGTGCGTTGCCAACCTGAGGCCATTAGGCCTCGAGTAAAAGTAAGTTTACCGGCTACCTTATCCTTCGAACCGAAACTCGTCAACGACAAGCACTGACTGACCATTTCTGCGGCCGCAGGCACGAATGGGTAAGGCGATGTCACCAATCTGGGTGAGTCACTGCGAAACACTACTACTTGGTCAGATGTCACGGTATTAGTGACGGTAAGGCTACGTTCGCCTTTTACGAGCTGCCTGGCAGGAAGGCAAATGGTCTATTCTGCAAAGGAGCCCGGACCAACACGGGGAATGGAAAGGGGGAGATGGACTTAGACGCCTTCACATCTAAAAATATGTACTCTCTCCAAACATCTCTTACTGCCAAGTCGGTTTATCATGTTACCTCACGCCGAGCCAACGCCCGTTGTGCCGCGAGACGAACATTCGACAGCCAGAGCACCCGATCGACACTGGAATCTGTTTCATTATTATTTAATCAACGAATACGGGTGCACTTCAAAACTTAAAAAAAGTTAGAAAAATATTACTAACAAAAAACCAGTATATTTATTTGGTGAGGTGATGAGCACTTAGGTGGGGTTGTCACATGCAAAGGATATGGCAATTTGTGTTGTTTCCCGAGCTCTAACTTTATTCGTGATCTGATTGCAGTGGTGGGTGGTGGGAACGTTAGGCTTGTTGCATTCTATGGCAATTGGAAGACTTCTCTCTACAACGCAAAATAAAGGCTTGTTCTACTTTTTTCATACACAATATTATAATAATTCAACCATCGGCTGCCGATGGAAAGTATATTGCCTTTATTACTTGATAATTAAAAGTGTATTACCGTACTAATTTATGATTTTCTAGTGCTATTAAAACAAAACGCAATCTCAAAATAGAATTTCAATTAACATATTGCATGTAATATTTGTATAAAATTATTTTCAAGAAACTAAATTTTATCAATGACTTGAAAAAAGTATGAAATATTTATATGAAGTATTTTGTTCTTAATTAAAAACCTCACTAAAAACCGACCAGCTGTATCATTACAAATTTATTAGTTAATATTGATTAGCCATTGTAGTGCTTAAACGCAACACAATTTTCAATTCAAATCAAAGCTTAAAAATAACTCGTCAATTACGTTCATAACTTTTTGACATAATAAAGTTATTACATGTTATAAGGAAACTAGAACTCTACTTACTGGTGGAAAGAAATACAAAAATAATCAGCATTATGCTGTATTGCCAGACAACTAAGCCTTATGTCTACATCAATTTACCGACTACCTTACCATTTAAACTGGTTTAGGACAGGAGTAAATAGCAGGTGATAGGGACATTACATCTCAAAGATGAAACAATGTCAATTCCATTGAATAGTGAGACGTATTTTTCTTATGTAACAGCAAAATATTCTCCCAAATGAATATAGAATTGAACTTTGGTTTATAATTTAAAGTAGTGCACTTACTTTGGTCGAATGGGGTTAGCTTCTTGCTTATATTAATGTGGCCAATTTGTAAGAAGGCGCGATCTCGTTTATCTCGTACGGTAAATTCAAGATTATAAAAACTTAAACCTTATTCATTGATAATAGAAATTATATTTGTTTAAGCTGAATTTCAGCTACATTTAGTAGGTTTGTGTTAATTGGCAATACTAATTCGTGTTTAATTAAACAAAGAACGAGAGTTACCCCATCAATACCAAAAACAACAATCGCTAGTTTGACTTTAGACAAAATATTTTATAAATAGGTATTATTAATATTCTTTTATTGTTCATTTATTTTATTTCATTTATTTTAATGATATTGAAATATGAAGAAGCAGACGGATTTCCTAATGATAAGAAATTCACGACGCTTAGTGGTAATGATGCGTTGCCAACCTGATACCGGGATGTAGGGCCTCGAGCAAAAGTAAGTTTTCTACCTTATCCTCCGAACAGGATCACAATAACGACACACACTGAGGTTAAGGCGGCAGGCACGCGTTATAGGTAAGGCGGTGGTACCAATCCGGGCGATTCGTTGCAAAACTCGACCACCTAGTCAAATGTCACGGTGCTAGTTAAGGTAAGCCTATGCTTGCCTTTTACGAGCTGCCTGGCAGGAAGGCAAATGGATGATGCATCATTATTTTTCCTTAATAAATGTAAAAATATATCATAAAAAAGGCTTCTAGAATTAATCTTTTTGGTGTCGGGATGTGAGAACCCCTTCGCTCCTGGTAATTTATTTAATTGTGTTAATAAGCTGCTACATTCAGTCATAACTATAATAGGTGATAGAGGTCTGTACAACTGGAATTTGTACCACTGCATTTTTCTGTCGCCATACCAGTCCTCGGAAATGTTGTATTCCGTGCTGGAGTTTAAGTTCCTGGTAATAAGAAAGCGCAGTACCAGTAACATAGTCGATGTCTATCTAAGTGACGATTCTTTGTTACTATCAGGAAAACCGCATTATTCGTTCTTGAAAAAAAAGTATCTTCACGCCCATATCCCCGAAGAGGTAGGCAGAGGTACAACCAGGGCATCCAAGACTAGCCGAAGACACTAAGTCCCACAACGTGATAGGTGGCAAGCCTAACGCCAACCGGGCACATTTCCAATCCCGACCAACATTTTTTTTTTAGAATATTGGAAAAATCCAATTTTCTTTTTGTTGGCCGACCCGGGATTCAAACCCGGAACCTCAAGCAGTCAAGTCCAACACCCGGACCGCTAGACCACAGAGGCGATTGTTCGTTCTTATAACATTAAAAAAAATTAAGAACCTCTGTCTTAATAAACATTTTAGAAATATTAATAAGTCCACTTTTAAATCCTTTGATAAATTAATTTTAATTGTAGTTTTAAAGATATTATAACATTTTAGAAGCCTTACACTCATTGGCAACTAACTCTTGCTGCTGCAATTGTCAAAGAAAACTCTAAAGAACGCGACCAAAACCAGTAAGATGACAAACGTGTCGAAAATTTTCTATAACATCAAGTTAATTAATGCATATCTTAATAAAGTTAGATCTAATGAAAATAATGGATAAAAAAAGAATATCTAATTTTCATCGGTTTCTTTTAAAGACAAAAATATTTAAGCATTATCTATATCTAAACTAATATTATAAAAAGGAAATGTTTGATTTTTTTGTTTGTTTGACATAGGCTCCGGAAATACTGGACCGATTTTAAAAATTCTTTCACCTTTAGAATGCTACATTATCCCTGAGTGACATAGGCTTTGTTTCATCATACCATAGGATTTGTTTCCCCGTGTTG
Source organism: Calephelis virginiensis (assembly GCA_002245475.1). Taxonomy (NCBI): domain Eukaryota; kingdom Metazoa; phylum Arthropoda; class Insecta; order Lepidoptera; family Riodinidae; genus Calephelis; species Calephelis virginiensis. The sequence continues at coordinate 67,887 of NJDC01000340.1, read as the reverse complement.
GTCCGGGCTCCTTTGCAGAATAGACCATCTGCCTAACTGTCAGGTAGCTCGTAAAAGGCGAGCATAGGCCATGACACTAACACCGTGACATCTGACTAGGTGGTAGAGTTTCTCAGCACCTCGGATTGGTACCACCGCCTTACCTATTCCTGCCGACATAGTGTCAGTGCTTGCCGTTTACGTGTTCCGGTTCGGAGGGTAAGGTAACCGGTAAACTTGCTTTTCTTCTAGGACTAACATCCCGGCTTCAGGTTGGCAACGCACTTTTACCATCTTTGGTGTCTCTAAGCGACGTGAATTTCTTACCATCAGGAAATCCATCTGCTTGTTTGCCTTTCAATATTATAAAAAAAAATTGCAGTAGAAGCCAAGTTACACAGGCGAAGCTGCGTGTAACTGCTAGTCTTAAATACAGCACGATGTCTTAATAGTGGTCGTATAATATAAATCTTGTTATAAGTAGGTAGTTACATGTAATAGGTTCCATTGTAAAGGAAAGTTGAAGGCGTTTAGAAACAAAGCGATATCTGATAAGTAAGTTCGCAATATTAACAACAGAAAACTCATTTATCCACCTCAATACAAGCCGCGCCAGATACCATCTAAATGCCATCAGCAATCTCATAATAAAAGACCCAAAATGCCAATAAACCAATGATTTAAAGTTTCTAGAGTTGCTAGAGATTCTTTACATTTATTGTACACATAATAGAGAATCGACAGCGAGAGATGTATTATAGACTATTGGTAAATTGCAATAACCCATCTAAGATAATAGATAGGGCTATTTTAGTTCAGTTACAACTGTTACTTTTTTTACAACTGTTACATGGCTAGGAAAGTCGGCAGATGGTCTATTCTACTCATAGGACCCGCACCAGTACGAGGGAGAAGTTGTTGAATTTAGCTTTATCATAAGCAAACGTGTTTGTGATTAATTATGTTTATGATTGATTTGTATAGAAACATTTATTTTACTTTTTATAAAATACTTAAAAATTATATACATATTTGCATATCTTCACCTCATGTCCCCTCCGGGGTAGGTAGAGAGTATCGAGTGCCAGACCTCAGGATCCTGACAAACCTGTTTAGCTCCCTTCACATTCATAACCCTTTTCATACAAACACTTCAGTTTCGGAGACTCGACTTTAAAAATAACAAATTAATAAAAAGGACATTTCCATAATAAACGCTATATACCTGCTGTTGATACACTACTATACTCATTGATGCCCATAATACATATACATAATGCTAATAAAACCCTCTTTAACATTTGTGTTTGTGCGTGTACGCGTGCGCTGTCTGGCGTCATAACTTTTAAACGGATGGGCTGATTTCGATCCGAATTTTTGAAAACTGACGATGAGATGGTTGCAAACTTCATGTAGCTTTAGCTTTTGTAATTATATTACCATTACATGTAGATTTTTTCAAGGTTGTTGAAAATTTTAAATTTTAATGTTCTAAATAGATAAAAACACTATTTTTCAAACATCATTTAAGTCACTTCTAGCCAAGTGATGTTTTTGTCCGCGTTATTTTATCAGGTACACAGCAGTCTCGTTAATCCGTTTCGTATATGAGACACCAACAAAGAGATCGCCGATACAGGCCCAGGATTGACGCGCCATCAGAAGTGAAGAATAAATATATGTGGCAGTTTCCTTTACATCTGATGAATTTGGTGTAGGTCTATGATGACTCCATACTGGTAATTTGAATGCCATAACGACAGGCCGGGTGTGTGCAAAAAATGACAATTCATTCAGGATCTATGATGCCACACATACATTTAGACAAAGAGAAAGAGGAGAGGGGGGAATAGAGATTTTTTCTCAGCTCAGTCTTCATGCCCGATACAAAGGGGATGAACTGCATGAAATTTGAGGTGTAGTTTAGGTAAACATGCATTGTGGGTGTTAGTTATCTAGACACAATAAAAGGTAAAAACTCTGTAAAAAAGGCAGAACTAAAAAATGCTAAGTAGATTTCATGGAAAATATTTTAGCGATTGAGCTCACAACTGACGAGATTTTGACTAACTTACTTATTACGGTTATATTAAAACCAACTAGCTGTTGGCCGCGGCGTTGCCCGCGTGGTTAATGGTCTTATAAAACTATCATATGTGTTAATCCAAGTTACCCTGTGTGCTAAATTTAATTAAAATTGGTTAAACAGATTTTGCGTGAAGGAGTAACAAACATACAAACTTTCGCATTTATAATATTAGTAGAATGACTGCCTTGTCGATAACTCTGACCGAGTTAGCATACACGCGTAACACCACCGGCCTACCTCAAGACTCGGGTTCATGTCCCGACGAGGCCAGACCTTTGTGTGATGAACATTTAAATGTCAGTGTTGTTGTGCATGTTTAGATTTATTCTGGTACCTATTCAAGTATTTCTATATATTAGTATCGTTAGCATATAATTCCATTCTTACTTTGGGGCTACATAAATTTCTGTGATTTGTCCCGGGATATTTATCTATTTTTACTATCAATCCAGGCGAACTTAGTTTCACCCACTCTTTTTGTATAGAAAAGCTTAAATGTTGTTTTTTTAGTTTCCTCGCAGTTTTTCCTTTTAATAAAAAAGTAAGACTGTGTGTGTGGACTACAAAAGCAGCCAAGTCAGTCAGCTGTTCTCGTGTTTTAGCGAGACTAACGAACAGCAATTGTTTTTATATTTTTTATAAATTATAGGCTATGGGCTTGAAAAGTGATAAAGGAAGAGTAGAAACAGGGAAGGCGTTTGGGTATGGCCCAAGATGTAAAGGTGTTTCAGATCCTATACGCTATATATCATTTACCTTTTAGTATGATTTTAACAGCATGTAGGGGGCGCCGTAAAGATTATGCCCAGAGCGCTGCTGTTACTAAAACCGCTACTGAGTAGAAAAATTGATCCAGGTTTCTTTTTTCAAACATTACAGGAACCAGAATTCACGCTGGAAGAACTCCTTGTATGTCCAAAGATGAAAAAAGCACCGCATCCGTTCTTCATAGATCCAAGGGCCAAATCACGTTCCCTTACATCCCATTAACTCAGGGAGTTTAGAAACAAATTTGTATCGATGTGCAAAGTTCGCGTTACACCTTGTTTGTTATCCAGACCCTTACATCTGCCTTCCTTATCCCACCTTCCTATTGTCAGAGTCATAAGTCAATACAAATAATTACGGAGCCTCCTATTCTTCAGCCGACTTCCGTAATAGGAGGAGGCTCCTAGGTAACTATGTCTTAATGCGTGTCTTAGAATTTCTTACTGGATGAAACAATTTCGATGATTCAGCTCTTAATTATAAGCACTATTCTGATATTCTGGTATATCTTATTTTAAGTTCAAGGTCGGACCAACCAAGACAGGCTACAAGGTAGGTACGATTGTACGAAACCGGATAAGTCGTTTCAAAACTGTCCAACCTGACAGTAACGATAGAACTAAATATACTTAGTCTTTGCTTAAAATTTACCTGTAGAAGAAATAGGTACACTACGGGCGACAAAAAATGAGGAACAAAATACATTTTCAGTATTTTCAGAATTTTTGTCTGTCTTTCTTTATTCCGACCGCGATTCAGGTCGAATCTGCTGAACCGATCGTAGTAAAATTTGGAAAGTAGATACTCTTTGTTTATTTGGCTACTTTTTATCTCGTTTTCTAAAGGGGTTTCCGTGGGAGATATGTAAAATTAAAAGTTTAAATTAGGCCATAACACATTAATGCGTGCAAAATAATTAAGAATCTATTTCCAAGTCATTGCTTTGGTAGTTTAGAAATCCCAGAACTATCATCACTTAGTATAAAGCAACCAAATAACTAGAAATCCAGAATATTGAAATATTTGAATGTCACCTTAAAATAAATTATGACTGTGACTGTGTCATAAATTTCAACTATACTAATATTATTAATACAAAAGTATGTCTGTCTATTACAAATTATGTTATCTATTTCGTATCTACTAATTTAAATTACTACAGGCAATCGCGAACGAAGTTGGAGGTGTTGCTAACTAGCAACTAGCTTACTATAGCTAACTAGCTTATTTATAACTATAAATAAGCGTCGAAAATCAAACTGCAGCTTTTCGCCTACATTTCAATAGATATGGATAATTTTGCGGAACAGATATTTAATCTACGTTTATGGTGGATAGTTCCAAAGAAGGTTACTACTACCTTTGCCACTACCGCAGGTGCTACCTACCGCATAAACAATAAATATGTTTTTCCGCGGAATAAAATAAACACCATCTTTCAAATAGTCAGATAAGCTTATATAGTAACATTCAAAAAGCTCTACCTTTTTTTGTAGCAAGCTAGAACGACAAACAACTAAATAAGATAATTCATCATAGATGGCGTTATAATATTTTTATTGGGTACCGGATACAGGTTTACTTCCTTTATGGACAGTTACTTTACTCTTTGTGGTATACGTATTATTGTGTGATACGGGTCACATTAGACAATTTCTGAAATATAAATGTTTAATATTTATTACATACAATACATGTTCAAAATTTGTTTTCTTCTCTATTTTAGTATGTAGTACCAGGGGTTATTAAGTACACTATATTTTGTAGAAACATCCAATCAACTTGGTTGTTTTGCAGAAATACATTTTGTATTTTTGCCATTCCTAACAAGTTAATTGTTACAAATAATAGGTATGTATATCTATTAATTAAACTAAAATCTATAAGAAAATTAAAACATGCCTTTAAAGTAAAATAATATTATTTCCGTTCATTGGAAACTGACAGGATCGAAGTGAAATGTACAGATGCCGATTATTATTTTCAAAAAGAACTAAGAAGAAGAAGACAGCTGATAACTGACTTAGTGATGTGCCGACTCGGGTTAAATTTAACTCGAGTCAAGTCGAGTTAAAATTTCAGTAACTCGAATTGAACTCGAGTTAACTCGATTTTATTAGAATGACGTTCAATCATGTTTTTCTTTATTTTGGTTAGTTTTAAAAACTCGTTTGTTTCGTAACGAATCAAATGCGATAGAAAAATGTTTTCTAAAATAAATATAAATACTACAACAGCTCTAACCTCGCTACTCTGCCTCCGTTTCATGGCGGCGGAGTTGTTTTGAAGCTATACTTCTTTAGGCGCGTTATAAAAAAAGACAGGCCAAGTGCGAGTTGGACTCGCGCACGAAGGGTTCCGTACTATAATCTATATTAGAAAATCACATTTGATGTATGGGAGCCCCTCTTTAATATTTACTTTATTGTTATTTATTTATTTATTTCGAAAGGTAATATATAAGTAAATATTCTTTGAAAATTTGAAGCGTCAACCTGTTACTTTTTTTAATATTGAACAAAAAATCCAAAAAAACACGTTTATTGTATAGGGGGGTCCTTAGTATACATATTTTTTAAATTTTTAGTACTTGTTGTTATAGCAGCAACAGAAATAAATCATTTATTAAAAAATCAGCTTTCTAGCTATCACGGTATATGAGATACAGCCTTTAGACACACAGACAGCGGAGGCTTAGTACAGCTTTGAACTCGGTCGAACTGCGTTTGATCTAGGTTTGAACTATTCTAAGAGTTGACACCAAGTCGGTTGACCTCGGAACCTAACCCTGCCCATAATGTGAACACTCCCAATGTATTAATAAAAGACCATTGGTGTGTCCTGACCTTTATTGACTAGTGTCTAGAGTACACTTAGCTTAATATTTAGGGTTAAGAACGAACTACATGGCATCGGTAAACGGTTACTACATATTATTTGAAAATCCAAATAACGGTGCGATTCAATAATGACCAGAGCTATCTAGTTTTACAATTGGAAATTACACAAAGCGTCATTAACAATGGGATCCGTTTTTACCCTTGGGGTACGGAACCCTAAAAAGGCTTTTAATATCCATCACACAAAAGTTGCAATCAATCAATCATTAATTTGCGTAATATGTGGTACAAGTATCATTGCTGGTTTATATTTCATTATTTGCTAATAGTTCTTTACATTTTGGTCAATAATTCGACATGCAAAATAAGTTAAAATATGAAATAAGATTACAATCGTTTAAAATTATTAAAAAACAATTTGGATTTAAAAATATATTTCGACTCCATCTCCTGTATCTGTTTAAATATCTATAAAAATAAAACTAATTAAATAAAAAAATATAGATAGCAAAATCTTTTTAAACCCCGGTTAGTTTTCATGTGATGCCTGAACACACAGACAGACAGACAGACAAAATTTTTTTAATCACATATTTGGGTTTGGTATCGGTCCAGGGTATTGGTATGTATTAACAGGGGGTGTTACTGGATCTATTTATTTTTTCAATATTTTCATTGTACAGAATTGACCCTTCTACAGATTTATTATATGACGTATAGATTTGGCAGAGGTCACAATATGAAATTGCAGTGAAGAGCAAAATTTTAAGATACGCGCTTATAGAGAGTCGTGATTTAGTTATATACAAGTGCGATTTACATATTTTTCGTTACAGATATTTTCAAGTAGGTATAACTCACGCACATACCTGAATATACGCACGCATTTTTATTAAAATAGACCTCAAAATCATGCATTTATATGTTTTATTTATTTTTGACATTTGTAATAGGTATTTTTATTTATTTAAAAAAATTACATCAATTCCCAATAACGCTATTTATATTTAGCATTCTTAACAAAATAATATCAGTCTAACTTGATCAAGTCGGAGCATGGAATGCTAATAATTATCATACAGTTATCACAAAATATGTTTTAGGTATTTCAAATAGAGTCATAGATAAATCAACTCGACTTGACTCGAGCTGGACCTAACTCGAGTTGACTCGAGTTAGCAATAATCGAGTTTATGTGTCAGTGACAATCACCGAATTACCAACGAATTATGAATTTTGTTTTGTTTTGGTTCGGTTATTTTACCTCGAGTATATAATTATCTTTATAAGTTTTAATTTATGATGATTGATAACTAAGATTTTGCACTAATAACGGTATTATTATGTAGTACATGATGCTTAACAAGTTTACAAGAAGTAATTACTTTTTAAAGATTTAATGTACAGCTTGTTTGCTAAGCCGCAATAAAAGAAATTAATAGTTTTTATTCGAACAAATATTCAAAAGCAAAACTATGGATCCATATGAAATAGAATTTCTTGGTGAGAACAGAATAGCAAGCATAATCCCGAACTTTACATACGATAAAATTTATTTGATTTGTGGAGAATTTGGTCCTTTTCGTGCTGGTCTGCCAATGAACGTGCCATTGTGGTTGGCAGTAATGTTGAAACAAAAACAAAAGTGTCGTATTGTTCCACCGGAATGGATGGATTTGGATGTATTAGAAAATATTAAAGAAGAAGAGAAAAAGTCTAGGTTTGTCACTTCATTACTTTTGTTTGCAAGGTGAACTGGCTATGTCCCGTGTTAGACTAGGATAATAGCTAAGAAAACTATTTATCCTGTGAACTTTTAAGATTGACCAAGGTTGACATTCCACAATTAGATTGTTTGGATATTATCCAAGGGTGGAGTCAAGGGTCTCGGAAACCGGCGTGTTTGTATGAAAAAGGTAATGAATGTGAAGTCCGACACGTCTTTCAGGATAACGAGGTTTGGCACTTGATACTCTCTACCTACCATGTAAGGGACTTGGCGTGAAGATATGTATGTATGTAGGAAATTGAAATAATTACTTGCATAACAGCTAAATAAAAACCTGGCGTGAAGATATGTATGTGTATGTATGTAACTTTTAAGATGACTAAAGCACTGACAGAAAGTTTAATATTGCTTGTCACCTGTTTGTAATTCTCCACAATTTTGTAAATAACCAAACTGTTTTGCAATCCTGTAAATGATTATAAGATATGTGCCATCTGTTGAAACCAAAGATCTTCAAGATTCAAACAAAATTGCCATCAATGGAACCCAAAGATCTTCAAGGTTCCAATAAAAATGACCAGGAAACAAGTTACTATTGGTGTTATTATTTTCTGATACCTCTGATCTAAATACTTCTCACTCATTAATACATTTATAAGGAAGTGAAAGGTTACTTGCCAGGCTAAAGCCTTTGAATTATTGCATCTTATTAATAAACATAATATGCCCAAGTGCTCTAAGGATTAAGTTGATATTAAAGCTTGTACTGTACTGTAACATAAACTTAAACCATTGAGTACTTTTGTCTATATATATTAATTAATATTTAATAAAATGGTTTGTGTAAATGAATTTGCCAGTTACCCTATCACATGTTAGACCATGACACTACCCCTTTTGCCAGTATTTTTAAGGCATGTGCAGTATGACACTGAGATTACCTATCTATGTTCACATACAATGTCGCTCATCAACAAGTGGCCATCTAAATTTTCTGAATATTCATGAAAAATTATTGAAAATAAACTTCTATCTTTAATACTTTTCAACTTATTAATTTGTTTATTTTCCAAGTATCGGTTGTGCTCTTCCTTTATATTTTTTACGATGTTTTTGGCTCTATTTAGATTGTGTTTACTTTTTCTAAAGTTTCATGAGTTAGTGTAACATTTCTTAGCCTATTGCTTTTTTAAAAAACATGTTCTGTTCCTTTAAAATCGTGTGTAAATGTTTCCATTGGAGGACTTTTTTAAATCATTACTTATAATCTACTATAAATAGCTATCAATTCGAAAAGCATTATTAAGAGATATCTTGCCCATAATTTTTGAAAGAAAGTATTTTTCATGAATATTCAAATAAATTTGGGCAATCACTTGCCAATGGGTGACATTGTATATATGTTTTAAGTGGTACAGTGATCTTACCTAAAACAGAACTACTTTGAGTCTTGTTCATATAGCAAAATAGTCAATACTTAGTGGACTTTAGTAATGCAAGAAAGTTCTTTGCCTTGCGCCTCGATATTAAAAGGTGATGCTTTGATTCTGCAAATTTATGATTCCAGGTTCTTCACAAAAATGCCAAATGAACATTACATGGTGGAAGCAAAGTTGATTCTTAGTACAGCTGCTGAAGATATTCCGAATGCTTCAGAAATTAAAACTATCATTAAAGATATATGGGACATCCGAATGTCTAAATTGAGGACTTCCATGGATGCTCTTATGAAGTCAGGAGGGTCATATGGTAGATTGGATCACCTAACAATGCTAGAAATAAATTCAGTGAAGCCTTTATTACCAGCTGCTATGGATGAACTGTTTAAAATTAAAATGGTAACTTTTTATCTTATTCCTAAAACTTATTTATATCCCCGCACCAGAGGACATAGTGTTGGACGACCTCCCAACCGGTGGACTGGCAATCTGGTCAAAGTCGCTGGTGCCGCTGGATGCAAGCAGCTGGTAACCGTTACTTGTGGCGCTCTTTGGGGCGGCCTTTGTCCAGCGGTGGACGTCCTCCGGCTGATGATGATTATGATGATTTATATCTCAGCAGATTAAGTTACCTGAGGAGGCAAGCTCAAGTTGGCATAAATTACTAACTATGAGGGTGCCAAGTGTCTAAACACTTAGGTTACAGCATGCTCTTAAAAATAGTTAATCCATCCATGAAATTCTGGTTATTGTAAAACAAAATGTGTGTGCCAAACAACACCCTTACAGGGTGCTGCAGATGGTGGAAAGTGAAGAAGTTAGAGTAGGAAAGCCTGATCTTGGGATCTCATGTTTAAATACATAATATATTAACTGAGATTAATGCCTAGAATGATGATTTAGTTTTCTGTCGGCAAAGACCATAACAATGTGACAAAGAAAGCATTAAACCAATTTTGATTATGTTTTTAGTAGATGGAGTCTCTAAAATGTAAGGTCTTTTGATCAAAAATCAATTAAATTTAAAAAAAATGTAATGGTTATAAGTCTATTTGCCTGTAAGTTTTCTATCCTAAATAAAGTTACTATAAGGTATAACAAAAATTATCAATAAATTTGAATCAAAGCGTAACCCCATGGTTTTAAGGAAATTATAAAACTAGATATTACATTTTAAATTTTTCCAAAAGAAAGATGAAAGATATTAATTTTTATTTAAAAACTTTACAGATGACGAAAAAGACAGTGCCAGCAAATTTAAACTCAACATATACTCAGTCTGGAAATTCACAAAGCTGAAATGTAAATACAATCTCAACCTTTTGTTATAATTAATACAAACTTAAGTGCCTCAGGATAATTATGGCCCTCCACACTACTGCATCACATTTCGTAATAATAACAGTGCCTTAGTGTAACATCCAGACATAAACTTCTGTAATTTGTACCTGTACTGCCTTAGTTTATGAAAGAAGGGTGGTTTCAACCTATAGTAACTTTTGAGATATTTAACATTCATCACTATTTCCATGCTTGGGCTAAATTGCTGTACTTTGAATCCAGTGTAGCTCAATTAGCAAAGACTGTCATTATCATACAAAGGTTATGCGCCCCAGCTAATGTTAACTTTACTGTTTTTGTAAGTATTCCATAGTATCTATGTTTATTAAACCTTAGAGATAAAATAAATCATTTTGATACAAAAATTGAAGATTTGTAAAACGTTATGTTAATTGGTGAGAAGAACTATATTATTTTAAGTTTACAAAATTGTTTGGAAAAGAACCAATTCGTTTTAGTTAAGTTATAGTTAAGTAACATTAAAAAAACATTTTATTTTCTACGTATTTTATTATTTAATTTATGATTTGGCTATCTTTTATTGTACACAATGGAAATTACAACAGAACTTATAAATTAAACAAAAGTACAGAGGGCGAATTTATCTCTACTAAATGAAAAGCATTCATTGTACATCTTGTGGTATATGAAATATGAAAAGTCTTCTGGTACATGAAAAGGTATGTAAGTTTAGGAAAACTGAGACATTGTTAAAATAAAAAAATGCATTTTAAGAATTTTGCATTAACTGGTAAGTAAGTAACTAGCAACTTGTAAATATTTTTTTTATATATTTTTGAAACTGACTTTGCCAATACAACGACTTAAATCTGCAACAATTTGCTTGATTGGTGAATTTAAAGTACTGACTTTAACTATATTCACTCTTCCAAATGTCAGTCATTTCTTGGTTGATAGTCACCTCCGAAAGTGTTTAATGGACACGAGAGCCTACAGGGGCTCTACTCTTAGCACCGATCACTATTTGATTATTAGCCGGTTTAGGGGTCTGTTTAAGAAGTGGAGGCGTTGGTGAGTACGTGTTCCATTTGGAGGGCTAGAAAGAATTGAGAGCGAAAAGTTGCAAGATCCAAGTGTAGGAATCGTGTATGAGAGTCAAGTCGAAGGTAGGCTGGATAATGTGTGGCTACCGGACTTAGACGTGGATGACTGTTATTTCGTGTAGAAGGGGCTCTCTCTAGCAGTAGGCCCCTAGAGGCGGGAGTGCTGCAGGGCTCGGTGCTCTCACCTATATTATACACCCTCTACATGAACGACGTACCTCGACCGCCGCGCGTCCACGTAGCCCTCTTTGCGGACGACACGGCTCTTTATTCAACCCACCGTCGTGGTAAACAAATAGGCTGCAACCTCAGAAACGCGGCGGTTCAGGAAGTGGCGTATAAAAGTGAACCCCGACAAAAGTGCAGCGGTGTACTTTAATCGAGGTCGCAGACCTGAACGGATGAGTCCCAGGCGTAGCCCGAGCACCATCAAACTGTTCGGGAGGGCGATTCCCTGGGAAATCTCAACAAAATACCTAGGCGTCACTCTAGACAAAAATATGTCGTTCGAACCGCATATTTCGCGTGTCACAAACAAGGCTAAGTTCGTACTTAGCCGTCTCTATTATTTTATTAATAAATTAGTAAAATGTCACTTCATAACAAAGTGACACTTTACAAAACATGTATTAGACCCATATTAGCATACGGTTGCGTAGCCTTCGCGCACACCTTCCCGTCCCACATCAAAAAGCTGCAATTAGTCCAGATTAGGTTCACGCGAACTGCCACGGGTGCCCCGTGGTACGTTCGCGACGAGGACCTACATCGCGACCTCGATTTACCACGATAGCTCAGCATTTCAAAGAACTATCGGAACGTTACTTTGAAAAATCGGCTGCCCACCCGAATCCGGTGTTAGCATCCGCGTGTGACTACACACCGGTCGCGAACGCGCCCCCCAATCATAGAAGACCTCGCCACGTGTTAACGGATCCTCCGGACCCAATAACCGCGGCTAACGCTATTCTCCCAACTCCAAACCGGAACACGACAAACTCACATCACAATAACATTACACTATACCGTCGCCGCCGGTCTCGGCGACGAAGACCTCTCTTGCGCCCGGCGCCTAACGCCGAGCGACGAGCCGCCAATACTCCTCCACCAAGTCCACCCAGTAACCAGAACGCAGCACCAAGTCGAGGTACGGTTTCCCGGGAGACAGCCCTTGGTGCTGGCGTTGTAGGTAACAGCCCAATCCATTTAAATAATGATGTCTCGGGCTGAGCACTCTGCTCGGCCCACAAAGCTCGGGGAAGTTGCAAAAAATCGCGAGATTAGCAACAAATTAGTCATTCAAAAAAAAGGATGACTGTTGAAATAAATAAAAAGGTAGCATGGTGAATGTCGCAAAAGAGATATGAGTAAATGCAAAAATGTACATGTCTATGAATGGTGACGCATGGAGGGATGAGGAGGTAAAAGCCTCCTTTTAAAGAAAGAAGAAAGCCTGGTTAAACTATGTATCATGTTTGTAATCAAATGACGGTATGACAGAGTTGAAGAAAGAAATATACCGTTATATCACCATCCATCAGTAAAGCGGAAGCGTGAAAAAGAAAGTATAAAACTAGACGAGAGGTTGGCTTACAAGTTTGAGATTAACACCAAACTCTTTTGGAGGAAGGTAAAAAGTCTCGGAGCTGTTCGTGTCCTTTAGAATTAATAGGATTAATTAAGTCTACAAGTGGTGATATTCTTGCAAGCACGGATAATGCTGCGGGTCTGAGTACCTACTTAAATGACTCAGAAATAGCGGAGGCATGTGATAGCATTAAGGTTGCGGGAGTAGATGTGGTTACAACTGAGATAATCAAGCTCAGGGGTTCTGTCTCTGGGACCCTTTTTGGGTCCTTTGTAACAAATGTTAGAGACCGGCAGAGTAGCCTTGTATAACGGCCAGGGTTCACGCCAGGACTGCACCAATTACAGGGCCATCAGTTTGACCAGTTTAGCGTCAAAATTGTATTGAATAATAGTTGAAGGAGGTTACAAAGGATATGCGATGGAATGTTGAGGGAGGCTCAAGGCGGTTTCAGGTCTAGAAGAGGATGTACGGGTCAGGTATTGTCGCTCCTCAACATCGTAGAAAAGCATCTGGCTGTCAGTTTTCTATGGTTTTGTGGATCTCGAAAAAGCGTTTGATAGGATTGTACGTAAAGAGATTTTTGGGACATTTAGCCAGATTGTGGAATAGACGAATCCTTGCTGCTGCTGATTGCTGCTGAATCCTGCTGTGCAGTCTAAGCATTTAGATTACAAATCGTGTGAGCGGGTGGGCGGCAATATATCGTCTTGGTTTCATGTCAACATTGGCGTGAAGCAGGGTTGTGTGTTGTCAGCACGTTTATTTATTTTTTATTTGAACAAATGTCTTCAAAGGTGAAGGTCAATGAGTGTGGGCATGCGTATGGGTGACCAAGGGGTGAGCTGCCCGCTTTATGTAGATGATGCTGTACTTTTAGGCTCTACACCATCTGAGCTGCAAACACTAGTCACAGTTTTGAAAGGTGTTTGTAAAGGCAGAGGCTTACATTTGAATGCGATGAAAACCAAAGATATGGTGTTTGTAAGAGACGAAATCAGAATGGATATGTAAGAGTTTTAGTTCAATACGTAGTAGGTAGTAGAACAAGTGAATGAAATTGCATATCTTGGTTGTGTTTTTAAAGAAAAGTGTACCTATGCAGGGAATACTGTGAATGGAGCGCTGGGTAAGCTATTTCAAATCAAGGTTTTGAGTCAAAATGCTAGACTCGCTTTGCATAAGTAATTCTTTGCTATGTAAATCTGTACTTATATGGAACGTAGTTGTAAGCCAGATTAGGTCTGTCAGAAAAAGCATGACCGTAGGATAAAAGCGGTCGAAATGAGAGCGCTACGGAAAATCTGTGGTGTTACGTTCGCTGACTGCATTCTTCAGTGACATCCGAAAAAGAGTGGAATTTAAAGAAAGTGTTGGTGTTAAAATTTTAAAGCGCATGCCCCACTGGTTCGAGCATGTAGAAAGAATGACAGATGAAAGATTGACAAAGCAGATATACAAAGCGAATGTGGATGGATGTAGGTACCCGGGGAGACAAATTGACATTCCACAATCAAATCGCTCGGGCGTTCAATAAAGGGTGTGTTGAAAGGGTAATGAATGTGGAGGAGGCCAAGCAAGTCTGTCAGGATGATCAGGTTTAGCACTCAATACTTTGTACTTACCGACCCCGTAAATAGGGTTGCCAGGTCGCCAAACCTAAAAGCCGGACAGTCCAGCCAGTTTGAATGAATGAATAAATGAACTCTTTATTGTGCACAATTAAACTTATTACAAAATGGTACAACTAAGTATTAACAAGAGCATATTATTATAGTTTGTGTACTACAAAAGGCCGCAAAAGGCAGTTTGGCCGGACATTTGGGTAGAAAAGCCGGACACCCTACATTATTGAGAATTTTGTCTAAGCATTACAACAAACAACAAAAGTACAACAAAAAATATGTAGGTATCTATGGGCGTATTTTCCCTGTGTTGGTCCGGGCTCCTTTGTAAAATAGACCGTCTGCCTTCCTTGCCAGGAAGCTCCTAAAAGGCGAGTATAGGCTCACCGTCACTAACACCGTGACATCTGACTAGGTGGTAGAGTTTAGCAGCGACTCGCCCGGATTGGTACCACCGCCTTACCTATTTCTGCCGCCATAACGTCATGACGTGTTCCGGTTCGGAGGGTAAGGTAGCCGGTAAACTTACTTTTGCTCGAGGCCTAACATCCCTGCCTCAGGTTGGCAACGCACCATTACCACGTTTGATGTCTCTAGGCGGCGTGAATTTCTTAACATCAGGAAATCCGTCTGCTTGTTTGCCTTCCAATATAAAAAAAATGGACACCCCTCGGCCTGCGTGAGCGACGGACGCGACATTGGTCCTTCATGAAATGTATAAAGCCTAACAAAAGCCAGACAAGCCGGACATGCAACCAGAAAGCCGACTGTGTCCGGTTTTATCTGGACGCCTGGCAACGCTACCCGTAAAGGACTTGGTGTTAACTGTTAAGATATGTCGTTTTTTAAAACTGTTGAACCTAGTACTAAGTAGCATAATTTTTAACATTTATTTTAAAAAAATCAATAAATCCAATAAAATAATGCATATAATAGTAAACAAACAAACAAACAAACATAATAGTATTAACTAAATGTTAATAACTCGCCAGTATTGTTTTCAAGAGTACTTAAAATGGCAGACCCGATGCTAATTTCCAAAATAATGCATGAATCGAAATTCAGGAGTAGGTTTTTGCACTATATATTTTACACTATTTGCACAAACCCCTATTGCTGCAGCAAGTTTCCACCGTTGTTCGTAGTTTATTTACTTTTTTACGTTGCCATAAAAAATAGTTTTTCGACAATTATAGAATGAAAATTTTGGCCTTATTTAGGCAGCAATTGGTGAGGGATTATTAAAAAACGTATTAAGAAAAAAAATATATATTTTCAATCTTATCAAAATCATGTACATACTTAAGCTATAGCGTAAACGCAGCTTATCTACACTTATGATAAAACGTTAGTCTCATTTGTGTTACTGAAAGGTACAATTAAAGTTTTACTCTATATTTCTGATATAAAAATTAATTTACATTAAAGTTACTGTACACAATACAATTAAATTATACTAAAATGTGTTGCCATATTTATAGTAGAAAAATAGTATAAATACAATGTTATGAATTTAAATACAGCTTGATAATTTGGACATGGTTATTAGTTTTCGGGTTTATTTATGTAGCAAGATTTTAAGTTGGTACTTAGTAGAAAAACTTAATACCACTTTATCGACTCTCGCACCGAGATTTCAATGTTTTTCCCTTTCTCGGTAGTGAAAACGAGATAAGCACAAGTCAAATATATCTTTTTTGTGATTAATATAATATGTAATTTTAAAAAAAGACAAACATTTCTCTATGTTGGAATCGTTTCAGTATGAATAAATGGTACTAGAAAACTACACAAATTGATCTCACTCAAAATTATGCTATTCTTATTTTGTGCTGTAAGAATTACTTGAAAATATAAATTATATTAATACATAAAATAAATACTGCGTTAAAAGTAATAAACATCAGGATTGGGAATATAATCGAATGAAAAAGATAAAGGATTGGTCTTTAGCGCCATCTATTTTATAGTCACTAAACCAACTGACCAGTTAAACTTTTACGTTGAACTTTAAAGATTTTTAATGAAAATGTATTATAGTTAATTATGACATAAAAATGAAACCTAAAACTTAATATTTATAAGAAAATGTGGGTAATTGAATGTGCGTCATTTGATTTTATAATGAACTCCTTGTATTAATTTAGCGAATAATTAAATATGTGTCTTAGGAATTCTTAATTCAAAATGCTTTAAAATTTAGCAAAAATTAATGTGTTTGAAAGTATAGAAATGTAACTGGACCAAAGAGTTAATGTTTAATATGTCTATGGGTAAATTATACCTATAGGTAAACCTAGCGAAACTAGGACAATCATATTTTAACTACTTGCTAATTTCAAACTATGTTATTCGTTAAATATTTTAGTAAATGGCAAATACTTAACCTACCAATAAGATATTTTAAACGTTTGACTGGCGGATAATTCAGGCTTATATTTATTTTCTCTGGAATGTTACTTTACGGTTTGAGATTAAAAAAGCGTTTTTGAGAGATCCAAATAAAATACATTTTAACTGTGAAATATTACAAATAAACAACCGTTAAAGGTTCCGTTAACGGAAAACTACAATTTAAATACATACAGCTTTAGCTGTATATATTTCGAGATTAACTTTGCTGCTAATTTGTCATACAGGTAAAAAATGAAGATTAATAGATTTTAAAATTGAGAAGTATGAATCTTTGTAAAAAAGGCCAAGTTCAAACTTAAGATTTCCTAAGACATGTCAGGCACTGTGTCAATACTTAAGTTTGGATAAGTCTGTAGCTTTTAAAAGTAAACATTTTCTAAACTGCATAATTTTAAAAAGACGGATTAATTAGGTAGTTATCATTCTTAACTTTTACTTTTATTTTACTTTCAATCACCTAAAGTCAAAAGCTGTATGTAGATTTATCATTAAACTGCATTTTATGACCTGTACGACAACAATATACAATGTATTTCACTGCAAAGCCATCAAATAACTTTGGTCTAGCTCCAGCTCGTAACGCGACGACTTGAAATTCTATTTACAACATAAAGTACTCTGAAAATGTGTATATACAACGAAATAAACTTTTCACAAGATAATCAGTAAATAAGAAAATATATACAAAAATCTGCCGATATAACAGAATTGCACGCGTCTCAGAGATACAGGGTTCTTGCATTTTATAAACACCTATTAACTAGGCCGATTAAAATGCGAACCGAATTTATACAGACAACACACGGTTTTTGCAGAGACCTATAAAAATGTGTGTCTTAAAGTCATTTATGGCACGGGGCTATGGATAAAACTTGCAAGTTAGGCTCTAGACAGCAGACTGCGATGTTATTAGAGCTGATTATATCGCTAAGAAAAACAAAAATTAACTATAGGTACAAAAAACATAAGAATTAGAAACCAAGCATTTCGTATCTTTTAATTCACATTTAAAGATATATCGGAGTTCTATATTTTTTTTAATTATGCAATAATAGTAATAATAGGCAATGAAGATTACAAACATTAATATTTACAGGTTACAATAATCATTTTTGAGTTATGAGCTCGTAATAAGTTTCTATTACTTTTTTAAAATCACCGTGCCATTGTTTATATGTTGTTTTTAAAATATCTTTTATTAACTTGAAAAACCACCAAAATGTTTTGAGATTGCCAGTCTAGTTCTTCGCAGATGTAGAAAGAGCCTTATAAATGAATCCCATGAAACAGCGCTTTATCTGTTACGTTCTTCTGACGGCAACGAAACTCCAGAGATCTTCAGTGAAAGGACAACAACAGCGTTTGCGCTCTTATAACTAACTATTTACATGTAACGTGACAAAAAACATACTATACGTATAAGTTTGTTAATAGACGAGAATTTCTTTAGTTTAGTCTTCATCATTAAGGCAACGTTTTTAGTTATATATTTTAACTATTTGAAATTAATGTTTAAATGTTAAATGTTTACTATATTAATTAAATATATTTTTACAAATTAATGTGATACGTAATTTGCAAGTAATATTGTAGGCAAACATATTGAAATGAAAGCAAACTCACCTGACTGGGAAGTTTTTGTTTTCATTTCAACTTATGATTTATACTTATCAATATTCCTTATACATAATTCTTTAAGTTTGTTCTATGCCTTATAATATTTTCTTTTGTTGAAAAAGATAATGTTGATTAATTTTTAAGACTAATTGTTTACCTCTAGTAGAAATCCCAAACAGAAGAAAATTTTACTATCACATACAAAATATTTACACTTTCACAACTTAAATCTATGACTTTTAAATTAATACTAAATAACAAATGACTTTGATTTGTGCGCTAATTTGGAATATTTATTATAATTCGAAAGAACACCTCAATTTAGCAATGGGTTGTATATAGTTCTATTTTATTGTTTAGTTTCGTAATCTGGTAAATTGGTAAAAATGCTTTTAATTAAGTAATTGTGTTATTAATTTTAATATAAACTATCATCATTGTGAACAACTTATTGAACATAACTTTAAAAAGCAGAAATCAGTTTCTTCGATGTATCAAATTATAATAAATGTTTAGCCAATCGCGAAAATTATTGCTAAGTCCTTACACAGCTACAATTTTACTAGGATCTACCTTAACCCTAAGGAATAGAACATCGTCTTTAATGAAATTCCTCTTCTTAAGCATCTCGTGCGACACAAACCTGGGAAAACCGAAGCCTAACGCGTCAGGTTCTTTTGAGGGTCTTTGGAAGTTCTTCCAAGTTGGGTCTGGGACGAAACTTTCAACGATATTGCAGGCTCGGTCTGGACTTGAGCTTTGGTCGAAGAGTGTGAAGGAGACGGTGTGAGCGAAGGGCCAACGTAGCAAGGCGTCGTATTCACCAGGTAAGATTTTGATATATACTGACATATGCGTTGATTCACCAGCACCATTGCCATTCAGGAAAAGTGATGCCTGGAAAGAAAATACATCATTATTTCTATAGGCGACGTCAGGCGAAAATAAGACATATGTCGTAATCAGGTAATTATAATGTGATGAAAATATGCCTAACTAATAAATAACCTTCGGAAAATTATAAAAAATAAGTAGTTACCACAACCTCACAAGTTTATGGAATATATTTTTCAATTTAATTAAAAAAAAGGGTGTGTGTACTTATGTACACGCGTTAGAAGTTATACTTCTGCGGCGTAATAAGATAAAAATCTTTTTAAAAACTAAAATGTTATCTATAGCTAACTTCATCATGTCGGTTTTTCGTGACGGTGTGCGCGCGCATCGTAAAAATTTACCCTCATCTTTTTCTAACGCGCCAAAAGAAGTATAACTTCAAAAGTAAAACAAAAAATTAAATTAGTATTGAAATAACTCTACCTAAAATTATTGACCAAAACTGATATTTTGTAGCTGTAGACCGTCTGGATCTATGTCATAAATTGTTATATTTTAATCAATTAATGTTTTTGGGAGTGCACAAATTTCTACTTAATTTCGTATTTTGAAACCTTGCATCTATTGTTTTGTAAAAATAATTGGTATTACGCCGTAAAGTAATTTAGTTATTGCTAAAATACTAGCGGCCCGCCCTGGCTTCGCACGGTTATGAAACATACATATAAACCTTCCTCTTCAATCACTTTATCTATTAAAAAAACCGTATAAACATCCGTTGCGTAGTTTTAAAGATTTAAGCATACAAACAACATAGGGACAGAGAAAGCGACTTTGTTTTATACAATGTTGTTATTGCATGATATGTCTAATAAACGGTTATTACTTTTTTTTAAGTGAATTTTCTTTCGCGGCGTTGCGCACTTTTTTTGGAGTGGGTAAAAACTTCTAAACTCGCGTCAGGACACGGCAGGGCCTTGCGCGAATGTTCGTGTTGTCATGTTTGTGTACGATAGCGCAATAAATGAATATTGTATTCTACCACATAAATGATAGTACTCGTACTTTCACTGATAATTAAATCAATCCGTGCAAATTTATTCCCTAACCATTTCAAAATATAAAAAATGCACAACGTTAATATTCAAGTTTTCATTTCATTTCCGGAGTACACCCGTCTTTTTTTTAAATTTAATTCTTAGTCCTGGTAATTTTAAACTCTTTAAAAACTCAAAGCAAAACAAATTTTGTATAAAGCAGTGTATTATATCCAATAAAATGCAGCTTATAACAACAAACAATAGACTTATAAGAGATATTACGCATCCGAACGCACGATATAAATACCGACATGGAATTGTTCAGATATCCTAAAATACCGCAATCTAGATATCGCCACCTACGTGACTAAGCGATTCCTCGCTGTTTCTGTCCCTTATTAGTCACACATATTATTCATATTTCGAAATAACTTATAACCAGCATTGTTTACTAACATTGCTTTTGAAGTTACTAATTTCTTAGTCTCTATTGAATTATAAGGGTTGCTTAAGTTTATTTTTTATGGTATTGACGGGCAAACAAGCAGATGGATTTCCTGATAGAAAAAAATCACGCCGCCTAGGGACACTATATGTGGTAATGGCCTTACCCTCCGAACCGGAACACGCCAACGGCAAGCATTGACGTTATGCAATAATGTAATCATATTGGTCGTAATGCATTAGTGTATCAAATATTCAAGAGAAATCCATATCCAGTAACAAAAGTATCTTCACGCTCATATCCCAGTAACAAAAATGTAAATAGCTGTCTTGTTTTGACCAGTTTTGATGAAATTCGTTATGCTTCTAGCGGAAACCCCAGATTCAAGTATAGGCTACTTTGTCGCGGTGAAAATTTGTATAGAAATCCATTTTCTGATGAAGTGTTGTGTAAACGGCTAGTGTGTTACAATATCTCACCTGTAACTTATATCCGTATTGGCTGGTGTAGAAGGCGGGCGAGATGAGCTCGACGCCGTCTCGCGCGCGCGCGTCCGCCATGTTGGCGGCGACGTCGGGCACGCGCCAGACGAGCGCGCCGGCGGCGGGCGCGGCGGGCGCGGCGGTCAGTCGCGCCAGCGCCGCCCGCAGCGCCTCCAGCTGCCGCGCCTGCGCCCGCGCCAGCGCCGCCACCCCCGCCAGGTGCGACGCGCAGCTCGACTCCGCGTGCCGCTCCACCGCCGTACGTGTACCCTGCACACGCAATCATTTCTATAGTGAGAGACAAATGTCGCCTATATACACCTTAGATTTAAGTGTAATGTTATTATTTTAAACAACGAGAGCAAATCCACCAGTCATTCTAGCCTCCAACATGTAACATGACAGTGGAGAATCCTGACGTTATAGCGGCAGTAGTAAAAACGATTGTGGTACCAAGTTAAGCGATCAGAGCACAGCACTCCACCACCTTCGTATGACTGCGCTAGCCAAATAGTCTAGTAACCAGCGGCTGATAGAGTCGTCGCATCAAAACGTAACACATCACACCGTATAGACCGTAAGATATCGTAAAAAGTGTGGAAGATTCTGTACTACTCCGAAAACTGTTCTTTTTGCTTAAAATAGTTCAAGCAAATATTGAACTAAGAACATACAAGAACATACCTTAAACCGGCAACCGGCGTCTCGATAGGCACAGTGCACGATGCCGGCGGCGCAGTCCCGCAAATGAGACTCAAGCTCGTCCCGCGCCGGCACCGCGGAGCAGCGCTGCGGGCACGGGACCGGTGCGCGTGCGCACGTTGCGCCGTGAGCCACCAGTGTATCCTGCAACATACAGTATCCTCAAAAACGTTCCTTAAAAACTTCTACCTTAAGTATTCGCAGTTGAGACGGCAAGATGTGATCCTCCAGAGAAGCCCCTACACCTTCGACATAGTTGCACTGCACATGACATTGCATCATGCTTACACATATTCAAAAATATGTATTTAAGACTTAAAAAAAAAGGTTTTAAGCTTTAGGGTAGAGGACATGCGTTGGATAGACGGCCATAACTTCAAAGCATTGATGAACAGAGCAACCTATTTAGCAACACATTATGAAACTGCATCCCTAAAATCGTACCTGCGTATAGCGCTGAGAGCAGTGTCTGCAGGGTACGAGGCGCTTACTGCAGTGCTGCTGCAGATGGGCTGCAGTGTGCCGCCTCTGGACTTTAGCTCCACACTTGTTCTCGCAGTAAACTGGCTCATGCCCGCAGTTACCCTGATGTTCCTGTAACGTTACAATTTGTTTTTCAATAAGGTAATTTGAAAGCAGTATTTATAGTACTCATTTAAATTATTTTTAACGCGGTTAGGAATTTATCTACCAAGAATGTTTAATCACTTATACACTTTCACTTACACTCTATACATTATTACGCTTATGGATTTCGCTAATTATAGAGTATTCAGGGCCGTAACTTAATTTTAGAAAACATCACATTAATAGTTAAAAAACAAAGTGAAAATGTATACTCGTATGTAAGCCTTTGAATAAAAAATAATCATGAAATTTCGCCTCGTACTCGAGAGATCCTAACAAGAAACTCTTATAAGGCAAGTCGAGCTCTATGACATTGCAGCAAACTCTGGTGGCAGTTGCTGCGGTTTAGCATCAGCATCTGCAGAATCGTGGTTCCACGTTGCTATTTTTGCTTACATATACGTATATTCTCACAGACTCTCTTTAACTTTCTCATCAGTTTTCATGTGTTACGGAGGCACCATACCTGAGATCAACATCCTAGAGTTTGAGCATTGCATCATGGTCATTATACTGTTTAGAAGTTAATCTTTAAAATATTTTTACAATTACATACTGACAGCATGGCAATAAGGTTTGGCGTGCCAGAGGAATTCCTGTATTAGCACCTCTGGAATCATACCACCACATTATGCTGCTAATCCTATCCTGCTAGTATCATAAATGTGAAAGTTTGTAAAGAAAGTTGGACATTTGTTACTCTTTCACGTAATAACCTTTGAACTGATTTAAATGATTTAAACATCAAAATAACTAGACTACAATTTACAAAGATGTATAATTTGGCATGCTGGCAAAAAAGTGGGTGGAAGGTAGCCTTTATATATGTTTAAGGTAATTACCTCAAGTGCGCTCCCAGAGAACTCTTTTCCACAGTGCTCGCAATTGGCGCGACGCCTCGGGCAGGTATACCGGAGGTGATCCTGCATCAGCACCCTCGGGATCATCGCGCCGCACTGCGCTGCACATGATACAGCATCATGCTTGCATGTGTTTAGATGTGCCTGGAAAATATAAGTAGAGGAGTTAGTTTTGTCATCTTTGTTAAAAAAAAATTGGCCGGCTTTTATCAGACCCTTTTATTTTATTTTAATGGCACCAGGTCTTGTATTGTTTGAAAGAGATTTAAATAAGAAACCAGTATGAAACACTTACTGTCGCGAAAGTCACTAAATGTAACGTTAAATCCAAGTTACTTTTTAAAGTATTTTCACGCCCGTATCTACGAAGAGGTTAAGGCATAACCAGAGCACACTCGCGACTAGCCGAAACACAAAGCCCCAACCCGTGGTCAACCGTATACATTATCAATTTGATAATAAAAAAAATTGGTATATAATTATATTCCTGGACAAGTTACACAAATTGAATCTAATCCCATTGTAAAAAAAGTTATATGCTTGAGTTATGGGTGTTAGTCAACGAGCAACGTTAGTAAATACTACAAAATACTTAAATAGATACCAGAATAAATTTAATATACACCCAAACCCGGAAATGCAAACATCTAAATGTTCACCACACAAATGCCTGCCCCGTCGGGAATCGAACCCAAGCATCGCTGTTGGTAAGTGGAATTCCCCTCGACCAACGAGGCGATCAATTTTGAAAAAAAACTAATAAAATAAATTTCCTTTTTATTGTCCGACCTCACGAAGTCAAGTCCGCCACCTAACCGCTAGACCACGGACACAAGACTGAATTAAAAATGAATAGATTTTTTTTGCTGGTTCATACTAGTAAAAGAGTTTTGAGCAAAATAACCACACCTACTGCTGATAAGAACTTTGCCAAAGTGTCCTATCAAAAGACCGAAATATAAAACTAACACCGGAGAAAATTGGAGTCGCTTTTCGCAGTTTTATTACGAGTTCATTCAAAAGGAAAATGCGACGTATAGATCTAGGTATAAACAAAAATGTTTTTACATCGATGCTATTGTTAGAAACTGTAAACAAATAATCTGTGTCATCGTTGCAATCATTGTTTACTTTTACTTTTATACTCGTCGCTTCTTGACTCGATAATTTCTTAATTATCTTTTAATGAGTACCTACTGTGGCAATATTTGTATGTGTTTTTATCATAATGGGATAAGTAAATACCACTTCAACTGTTATTTGTAAGACCTAGCTAATTATATTCACTGCTTTCACTGACACGTCTTTATAGTAATATACTACATACTATATTACTCTGTTGGTACCTGTTCATATAATTTTTATTGGATAACCCTGAGAGTTATTTACTCTTTACTTAAAATTGAAGTATATGGACATTAGACATTGGCGTAAGAATGCGACGACTGTACCGCATAGTGAATAATCTAGCATTTATATTGCTGGATTTGTAGAAAATAGGTGGCAATAGTCAATTTGTGGAGACAAAGAAGAAGAATATTATTGCTAGATGTTTAACTCACAAAACTCAAACAAGAGGTTCGCAATATTTGTAGGTCACATTGCTATCAGAAAGCTCGTCTATTATTTGCCTTCTTTTACTAGAATTAGGTACTTATACTTATATTCCATTAATATTTAAATTACTTTTGATATATTTATGGAAATATTCTATAATTCAGTCATACCTACTTATATTTAATAATTCAAAAGTACGTTATGTAGACGCTTATATTTATAAAACTTATGTAGGTACGCATTGGTCTATTTAAAGTTTGATAAACTACCAATTTTCCACAACTTGCAATCTAAAAATCCAGCAATAAGATTTTATTAACATTTTCTTTAAAATTGATTTTAAACAAAGTACAAAAAAAATTATCATTAGGTACATACCTACCCACAAACGTTTATTTCCTTATTAAAATTGATGAATTGGTTTCTATATTTTCGGACATAAAATTAATTCTATTTAGGAGTATTCTCCTTAAAAAATAAAATGAACTCTTACCTACATAACAAAAACATAGGTAGGTAAGTGAACTAGATAAATAGAAAAACTACCTACCTATCTAAATTCCAGAAAAAACAAGATGGCGCGGGCGTCTAGTTTACCAAACCCGCGCCCTAATTTATGATCCACGATTACAATTGACAGATATTATTATAAACGTCAAAAGATATTTAGTTCAACACGTGTCATAAGATCGATAAATATGTCGATGTCGACATGAGCACATAAAAATGATCTATGGTACATCGTCCTCCTTACTCTTATCTAAACAAATATTGAAATTTCCCAACCTTCATTTTACGGAGTTCGTCCGACCATTGACACCCCTCTTTATGGTGTATGCAATACACCACGGAACCCATGATAGCTTTCTCTGATTCTGGATCTGGATATATCTGGAACAAAGAAAAAATAATCTTAGTTTTCTTTTTTATAAACTAAACTCAAATGAAAAATAAAAAAAAACATTGCTTAATTAGGCACTTTAGAGAATTAAACAACCCATTTCAATCTACATATTATTTAAATCAATATTTTAAAAAAATATTTAGCACAACACATTTATTATTCAGCCTATAATTTAAAGCATAATGTTTATCTTTGATGCGAAAATTTTTAATTTGAAAATAAAATAATATTTTTTAAAGAATACAATTGTATAGATACACACATTTACATTGTTTTTATTAAAAATACGATTAGTAGACACTTTCAACTTATTGGCTATATATTTAAACATTTTTGACGTTATTAACACAACGTTAAAAGAAACGGCTTCAATATAGACTGATGAGAGCAGCTAACATAACGGATTAAATAGGACAACGCGATTAAAAATAAACCAAAAGAGAATATCAAAAAGCTACACACCGTGCGTTCGAATATGGAACACATCATTCCAGAATATGCAAAATGGCGGAACGTATTTCGCGCGTTAGTTCAGTGCAAGGGTCTGATACGAAATAGCTTAGTAATTTGTATACTTCGTTATCTGTTGGGTGCAACGAACAGATGGTTATGGACCACCGCTCCCTTGTGTTTGTGCCGAGATAAGCGTGATTTTTCACTTCCCAAACCAGCTGAGTAATGAATAGGGCAAACAAACTTGTTAGAGTCTTTAAAGCACTTCCTTCACATGACTAAGTTAATTTTTCTTTGAACCGAATGTGGATATGTGTTAGGGACAAACATTCAGATACAGATTATAAAATAGAGTTGTTTGTAAACAAAGGCGAAGTCATATCGGGTTTTATTAAGAAAGACAATCTAAATGTTCATCTTTTGAAAACTTTAATATTATACAAAAGTCAAAAGCATCTTCGTTCATCTGTATATTTCATAAATTAGTAAATAAATGGGCACAAAACATCAGTGGAAATGCATTCTAATATTGGTACGATGCGTTCTATTTACAAACATTCTAGCATGTGGTCAACGGCATCGATGCTGCAACCACCTTCGGATTCCTTATAAACTTAGATTGCACACTTAATCCTATCATATATCACACTCAAATATGATTCCTATTTTGTAATAAAGACGGCTGAAAACACCATGCGTTATTATCCCAGGACAGATGCTCTTGAAGTTAGCAGTGTATAAATTTTCAAATATAGAATGTTATTTGTGTCGTATTCTAAAAAGATGGTCCGCGATGTGTTGAGCTCTCCCGCATCGCTCAATTATAGATCGCGTTCTACCGTAAACACAACAAAGGGCCTACTACCTTTCCCAATCGAGTAGTAATCGACGGTTTTACTACTTGTCGAATTCTATTAACAAAACGTACAGAAGGCCAACATCAAGCTGTCATTGATTGGTAGCCTATAATTTCTAACAACAGAGTCCAATTTTCTTTAAAAGTGGGAAGCTTGATGTTCGGACTTTGGCCTTCGGTACGTTAGTGCCTACTTGCCAAAATAAATAATAATATGTACTTCGTATAATATGAAGTGACAAAGTAATGTGATATTTTGAGTAGTCTGGGTTATCGTTACATTTAAATAAAAATACAAGTTTCAAAACGTTCACTAACTTTTAGTTCGTAGATGCAACTCTTTAGGCGTTCTTCAAAAGTCGAAAACTAATTTAATTCGGTGGCAAGATTGGACCATGCTTCTATTTAAAATAACGAAAGACTAGTAGGACATAACGAACAAATTTGGCAGGTTTCAGAAACGCTTCTAAACAAAGTTTACCTATTATAAAACAAATTTGAAATAGATATACTTTCAATAAGTGATTTAGCTTATACCTAAAATAATTCGTAAAGTACACTATATAAGTTATTACTCCATCACCGCCACTGGTTCATAAGTAAAGTAACAATATGATCAACTGTATTTCAAATGTTTGATTAAATAAAAGAATATGACTATGACTACCATCAAAAACCTTTTTACGAGTGTCCAGTCTCTCTTTCTTTTAGATCACTATCTCTCACAACTTCGTATAGTTTACCTGTATAGTCGAAAAGAAAAATTTGATAGGCCTGCAGAATAAAAAGCATAGTTTCGAAACGCATTCAACGCATGACGTTTATGACGTTTCGACATGAAAAGTGATCGCCAAATAGATAAATTTAACAGGCCTGTACTACGGCTTGTTAGGTTTTGTTTTAAAGAATAATATAATGCATTTATTTAATTTTATTATTTTGTAACATTCTGACAAGAATTTCTTCACAGCACACAAACTTGCTAAGTTTAATTTAACATGTCACGAGTCACAACACGAGTTCATTAAACACATTAATTAATTTTGTTCCGTAGCTAATTGTCTACTTATGTATTTATATTTATAACCATTTAAAGGGGGTGAAGCTTTCCAACTTTATGTCTTGTTATAAAATTAATCAAATTTTCTATAACATTGTAGAGTTTTGTAATTTTTGTTAACGAGAAATAAGATTTTATGGTTCAATGTTCGAAACTTTGGTTGTACCTCTGCCTACCTCACCTGGGATATGTCAATGTCTTTGCACTCGTATCCCAGAAAAGGTAGGCAGAGGTATAACCAGGTCACCTACGACTAGATACTAATGTCTGATTTCACCAAGAGCCCCTAAACTTTAGGGAACCTTTTAACGTTACTTGTGGGACTGTTTCAAATGGAGCTGTGTAAAACAGTCCCCTTAAATACGTTAAAAGGTCCCTTAAAGTATAGGGGCTCTTGGTGAAATCGGGCATAAGTCTCACAAATTGATAGGTGGCAAACCTAGCCCCAACCGGGCACTTATCTAATCCTGAGCAGTGTTGTTTTTTAGAAATTGGAAAAACATATTTTTGGGGGACTTGTAGTCAAGTCCAACACTGGAATATGAGACCGCTGAAATCTGGGATACGAGCATGAAGATACTTGGTTATCAAAATGACTAGAATTTATTATTAAAAACTAAACTAAAAAATATATTTTTACAATTTTCTAATAAAAATATTGTTGTCCGGGATTGGATATGAGCCTGGTTGGCAAAAGACTTGCCACTTATCACATTGTTAATGACTTCGGCAAGTATTGAGTGCGCTGATTGTGCCTCTGCCTACACCTTCGGGGATATGGAGGTAAAAATGCTTAGTAAATTTTATATTAAAATATTATTAGACACATTATGTTTGTGTAGAAAATAACTTATTCTTGATTGAATTAGAAATGCATTGGTGTAAAGCAATTCGGGGTAAAAATTTAGGCTCATATCACGTATAATTCTTTATTGATACTGTAAATGCAAAAAAAGGTGTATGTTTGTTGTACGTTCGGTTGTGATGTCAAAACAGCTAGACCGATTTTATTGAATTTATTATATAAACAGAATTGGAAAAAAATTCGGCTTTTTGAACTCGATATCTCAACGATTTTCCAAGAGAGAGCTAAACAAATTCAAAACCACTGGCAACATATAATGCCATATGAGGCACAAAATTTAGAACTAATTGAAAGTTTTCAAACGTGGGCTATAATTTAAACCCGCCATCATGTCATCACTTTTTGCACACTTGTTTCATGAATACGTGTCATTGTTTATATCGTATTTGACATTTACAAAATATTTACCACGAAGCCACTTAATTTTGGCACGTAGGAGTTTATTATACACATATCACAAATTAATCAAACATTAATAAACTTGAAAGGTGGAATGCTGTTTAAGTGTTCCATATATGGCACACCACCTACGTTAGTCGTAACTAAATGCATTGAAAGATATCCAAATATAACGTAGGATTTTATTAGATTATAACTGTTCTCTTTAATTATGTTTACACTACTAACAATTGTATATGGTTTCGATCGCTTAGAAATAAGCGGTCCGTTTTTTTTCTATTTTAATAATCGGCTTTTTAAGAGTATTCGGAACATTGTTATAAAAAATATAGTTAAAAAAATCTCAGATAGAGTACTCATTTTTCAATCAATTTAATTTAATTTATTGTACTGAGTAGACAGGTCACAATGTTTATTAAATGAATTTTAAACATTTTGTTCCATAATAGTCAATTTCAAAATAATTGGCCATCTAATTTTCTAATTAAGTCAATCCTTCGCAATTTTACCCTGATTTCTAGTCTAAGGCTAAGCTTTTAACCTATAACTTGTGTATACTTATATATTTTTTTATAAATTTAAAATATTAACAAAAAAAAATTGATGATATTAAGCGTGTCAAAAATTTATTAAGTTAGTAATTTGGCCGCCTACGTGAATTAAAAAACCTAAGCACCCACGCCTTACCGACCTTCGTTTTGATTTGGACCTTGATTAATTACTTTATTATATTTATTTATTTTTAGTGTTATGTATTGCACAATATGTATCCAGAATTATTAAATAAGAATAAAGCATTGCTTGGCTTTGAATCAGGACAAGTTATTGAAACCGCTCTGAACGCATTAAAAAGGTTATTTCACAAAGTTTTAAAGCTTTATAGCCAACGAAATTTCAATATAAATGTACAAACAACGATAATTCAAATAGTAAAACCGTGTAAAAATAATATAACATTAGTAACTTTACAAAGTGTGCCTTAAGATCCCCAACTGTTTCAAAGAAATAAATACATAACCCCCTTTTTCCAATCAAATGAAATAAACTAATTTGAAAATATTTTTTTACTTACACTTTTTTATTTCCATTATGAATGAGATGTAGTTTAAGGTCAATAGAAAGTAAGATTTCACAAATGATGATAGTGTAAAGACATAGTGTAAAAATTATAGTGTATGTGCCATTTTTGACCATTATTATTTTATCATCTAACAACTCCTTAAGTATAATATACTTCTTATTCTCGTTCTGAATGAGGTTATTGGATGGCCGACAGGAAGTGTTAACGGTATAATAAATGAACCAGTATTAAAACGGACGTGATTTTCGTTTGTTCACACTATCAATTTGCCGTTCGTTTTTGCAATTAAACGAATGGATGGAACTTTGAATATTTGAAGATAACATTTGATACATACTTATGTACATAAAATGTTGGAGTATTAAACCATACTCAAAGACATAAAATATATTTTTAACCTACGCCAAAAGCAAGGTGGTGATCAGTTCGTCTATGTTTATGTTTTTTTTTTATGTAAGAACTAATAATATACGCCTGCTTATTTTTTGTGAATGAAATTAAAATTGGAGTCGGCATTTTGCAGTTTCATAATTAATTTGTATCTATTGTGGACAAACACACTATATGACACATTTTTTTGTTAAATTCAGGATAAACTTAAAAAGGGAATGCATAAAAATAAGTTGATAAACGCTTCATCTATTTCCTTTCAGCTAGTATAAAAAATAGTTTAAAACATATTTGCAATTCGATAATCAGAAATATTCATATAATTAAGCCTAGATAGTAGTTTTGCGTAATTCTAACCCTTAAGTGATACTGTAATGAACGATTTTATAAAATAAATACTCATTTTATTAAAAATAATATTTTAGCTGCCACACAGTATAAAAAAATGCAAAAATGTAGAATATATTAAAAATCTATTAGAATATTGTTCTACAAAAAAGTAAAATAAATTAAATCATCATATCACCAAAGTCATCAACTTCTACCCCTTAGGATAGCAAACCTATCATGTTAACATTTTGTGTTTTTTTTTTTTGAATGACTAATTTGTTGCTAATCTTACGATTTTTACAACTTCACCGAACTTTGTGGGCCGAGCAGAGTGCTCAGCCCGAGACATCATTATTTAGATGGATTGGGCTGTTACCTACAACGCCAGCACCAAGGGCTGTCTCCCGGGAGACCGTACCTCGACTTGGTGCTGCGTTCTGGTTACTGGGACATTTTGTGTAGACCAGAGCCCTAATATGAACGCTTAGAGCCGCATAATTTCCATCTTGCTAAATGTCCACTTTTTAAGCAACTTTATGTCAGCCCGAGACATCATTATTTAGATGGATTGGGCTGTTACCTACAACGCCAGCACCAAGGGCTGTCTCCCGGGAGACCGTACCTCGACTTGGTGCTGCGTTCTGGTTACTGGGACATTTTGTGTAGACCAGAGCCCTAATATGAACGCTTAGAGCCGCATAATTTCCATCTTGCTAAATGTCCACTTTTTAAGCAACTTTATGTTAAACGTAATAAGGTTGTCTTTCTCCGATGACAATTAGTATTATTGAAATAATACTGTTTTAAGAGCTTATAGTAACCCCCAGCACCTTGAAATGTTCAAACCTTTAAACAAAGAGGGCCTTGCCCTTCAATTCAAAAATATATTTCCAAGTAGCATTTAAAAATACGTTTATCAGTTAAAAATAAGTTTGTTTGTAACTGTTTAAAAATACGTTTATCTGTTTTATCACAAACCTGGGCCACCTGTAATCGTCCTGAGGTAATTCTCTCACGGTAGTGATGTTATCTCCGATAATCACCAGACATCGTTTAACTCTCAATTTCTATGAAAATAGATGTTAATTCATGTTTTGAGAAATACACTACTTAATACCGTGTTGGTCCGGGCTCTGCAGAATAGACCATATGCTTTCCTGCCAGGCAGCTCGTAAAAGGCAAGCCAACTATCGTCACTAACACAGTGACATCTGAGTAGGTCGTAGAGTTTCGCAGCGACTCGTCTGGATTTGCACCACCGCCTTACCTATTCCTGCCCCATAACGTCAGTGCTTGCCATCGACGTGTTCCGGTTCGGAGGCAAAGGTAGCCGGTAAATTTATTTTTGCTCGAAGGCTAAAATCCCGGCCTCAGGTTGGCAACGCACTATTACCTAATTAACTGTCTTTAGGCGGCGTGAATTTCTTACCATCAGAAAATCCGTCTGCTTGTTTTCCTTCCAATATCATAAAAATAAAATTAAATAATTCCCGAAACAGTTACTTAAAACAGTTATAAAAACTAAATAAGTTGCTTTTGGAATTATTAAGTAAAATAAATTATATGAAGTAAGCACAGTATGCTATAAATATATTGATATGAATATTACTACCAAGTGGTAGTCATTCCACATTATTTATTTATTGACTATCTAAGAAAGACAAATACATTTTCTATTTATCCCTTTAGTAAGAAATACAGAAACAGACGCCAAAGAAGTTAACGGTGCATTACAATATGAAACTAGGATGATAAGTCTCTTGTCTGCATTTATTAACTCTACACTACAAACTGGAAAACGACAATTGCGAGAATGGATGATGCGATAGTATAGAGCAGGCTAAGCGAGTCGTTTCGAGACGCTACCCCCTAGGTTTTTTTGCAAAAGGGGAATCTAGGTTAATAGATTATTTAAATAAGTAGTGATAGGGTCGTCACATCCCTACGATAAATATATTTAAATAAGTAACATAACACTTACCTATTCCTGCCGCCATGACGTCATGACGTGTTCCGGTTTGGAGGGTAAGGTAGCCGGTAAACTTTTGCTCGAGGCCTATCATCAAGGCCTCAGGTTGGCAACGCACCATTACCACCTTTGGTGTCTTTAGGCGGCCTAATTTTTTTACCATCATTAAATCCATCCGCTTGTTTGCCTTCCAATATCATAAAAAAATGTGTTTACATTTAGGATAACTATATCGGTATTT
Source organism: Calephelis virginiensis (assembly GCA_002245475.1). Classification (NCBI taxonomy): domain Eukaryota; kingdom Metazoa; phylum Arthropoda; class Insecta; order Lepidoptera; family Riodinidae; genus Calephelis; species Calephelis virginiensis. Next base: position 34,295 of record NJDC01000340.1, on the reverse strand, counting down.
GCTGATTTTCGTTAAAAAATATACTATGTATTACTTCATAAGGTTTTAATTTTACTTTGCTATGTTAAAATTACAGTAAGAAAAAGCTGTTATTTATAAGACTATTAAACATAGTACCTAATAAATATAATAACATTACGACCCAAATCAAGTAAGATTTTAAAAATGATCAGTATCAGACGTAGAACGGAAGCGAGTTCGATGCCCGACTGCGCTAGCGGAACCTTACTATAGAATATATAATGACCCACAATTACCAACATTTAAATAAGATGTAGTTACTTTACTACCTAATCTATTCTTTCTTTGCAATTAGGCTTCCGTTGCCTGTCATGGAACTAATGGATATTTTCAGAGCTAAGTAGATTTTAGGGCATTAAAAAAAACATTTTGCTTAGAGCTGTCTTAAAAAATTAAAAAATGTTTTTAGTGATTTCTTCATCGTTTTCTAAGTGATCTTATAAATATTATTACTTAGCTTTTATTTAATTTAATTAGCAACATAAATTTATGCTTGTCCGGGTAGAATCTTGAAAGGTGTGTTAGATTAGAGAAAAAAAATATTGCTCGGGATAGGATATGTGCCCGGCTTAGGCTTAGGCTTAGGCGATAGGCTTGCCACCTATCACATTGTGGGACTTAGTATCTTCGGCTAGTGGTGGGTGCCCTGGTTGTGCCTCTGCCTACCTCTTCGGGTAGATGGTCATCCAGGTACTGTGTATTAATATTCAATGAGACAAAACATCTAAACCAATCTTTATTAAACATTTCGTACTTCAATCAATTATTTAAACGATTTCGCACACATTTTTGGTAAGTGCGTGATTCGCTGTAATTGAAGCTTTCTTTAATTTTTTAACTTTCATTTGCTTTTTTAATAACACCGAAAGAGGATCGATTTAAATTTAAATGTCATTGTTTCTTTTATGGTATACCAGCTAAAGGGCCGTTCAAGTATTACGTAACGCAATTTAGGGGTCTCTTAAAACGTTACGATGCGTTACAAGGACAGGAGGGGGTCTTTCTTACAATACATTACGTAACATTTTTTAAAATAAAAAATTGGTTTATTTATTTAGTAAATATAAATAAATAAAAATTTTATTTAGTATTATTACGGCAAAGGCAATTGAAAGTATACCAAGGATAAAAACTATAGTGTAACTTTTTGGGTAAAAATGGTCACTTAAGTGTTACGTAACGTTTATGGAGGGAGGTACATAAAAACGTTACAGTGCGTTACAAGGGGTGGAGGTTAGGTCAAAATTTTCAAAATATTGCGATACGTAGTACTTGAACGCTACCCTAAATTGAAACAAATTTTAAAAATTTGCTTCTGTCAGGATTTGAACGTATATCCTTTTGTCTCAAGCTCTCTAACCATTTGAACCACTAAGGATTTAAATCCTGTATTGAACTGTGAAATTTTTAATTCATTTCTTTACCGTTTACGCAGTTAATTATGTCCTATATCAGATAATTTAAAATAACAGCTCGTTCGAGAGGGCCACAAAACATAAAATATTACTAGGAACATTCATAATAACACATTGCTTTAACACATTACTAATGTGCTGAGCAGTTTGGTATAAAGCGAAATTTCAGAAAAATATATATAAAGACGTTGTACGTCTGAAATATCAGCTCCTGTTTGTATAAAGTGTAATAAGATCTATTTTGGAATGGTAAAAACCTACAGTCCTCAAATATAATCAAGTAACCTGACACTCTCTGCTTCTGTTGCTGCGTGCTGACAACCGAACTAATTGATATCAAGTTCGTAATTTCGAAACTGGATTTATTTTTAATTATGAATGACAAAGAAACTGATTTTATAGAAAATAAGCACGGAAACAGAAAAGTTCAGATTTTTAGATAGCGTATAAACAGGCGGCTTTTCTGAGAGTAAAAGACAAGCATAACCCATAAACACTATAAACGTTACTGGTTTGCTATCATATGGCTAGGATTTTAGGCCACATTTGCAAGTTCACCGGTTTCCTACCAACCAACTCCTTTCATTTAAATCGGGTAATTATTCCAAAATCGTAACAAATAGACAGACATATTTGTAGATCGGACTAGAGTAAATAATTTCTAATAATTAAATGCAAAAAATAGGCGGTTGCAGTTGACAGTATCTACAACGATTTCCATGGAAACTTAAAAGGCAGTAAAACTTTACCAACCTGCTTACATTATTAAGCTCTTTTCCGCGTCATGATTTTTGCTGATTACACACATCTAGGGGTGCATTATAAACAAAAAAACACATTTTCCCCTTAATTCCCTTTTTTGTCCTCTTTTTTTGATTACCTGTTTTTATTTTTATGATATTGGAAGGCAAACAAGCAGACGGATTTCCCGATGGTAAGAAATTCACGTCGCCTAGAAACACCAAAGGTGGTAATGGTACGTTGCCAACCTGAGTCCGGGATGTTAGGCCCCGAGCAAAAGTAAGTTTACAGGCTACCTTACCCTCCAAACCGGAACACGCAATGGCGGCAGGAATAGGTAAGACGGTGGTACAAATCCGAGTGAGTCGCTAGGAAACTCTACCACCTAGTCAGATGTCACGGTGTTAGTGACGGTAAGCCTATGCTCGCCTTTTACGAGCTGCCTGGCAGGAAGGCAAATTGTCTATTCTGCCAACACGGGGTAAATAAAATGTGATTTAATTGTAAAACATTAATATGACAAAAATTGCCTATTGATACACATACAACTTTCTCTGCCTAGTTTATACAATTTAAAAGCATAGATAACAATGTTATTAATTAATCCGCATGGACATCACTTGTGAGGTCTTCTATAGGTGGGCTTGGTTTCTTCATTTCCAAAAATAAAAACATTTTCCCTATTTTTAGGGAGCATTAATTACTAATCAAATGCAGTTAGATTGTTTTTAGTCTGTGCAAAGCGCATTATAATTGACAGACGATTGACGTTGCGTAAACAAGGCCGGGCATTACAGATGATTAAATGTCAGTTCATTGAATGTATTGTTATGTTTATGAATGGATGTAATAGAATGTCAAATCATTGCTAAAACGATAACTATACAGTAATAACACAACATTTATAAGACTTTGCGAATAAAGGACAAACCTGCAATTAACAAACACCGAACTTTAAATAGCGTCAATGCTCGCTGTCGTTGTGTTCCGGTTTGGGGGGGAGGGGAGTAAGAAATTATATTTACGCCTATATCTCCGAAAAGATAGGCAAAGGCGCAAACCCACGATTACAAGGCCGAAGACACTAAGTCACACAATATGATAGGTGGCAAGCCTATCGCCAACCGGGCACATATCTAATCCCGAGCAACATTTTTTAAATTAGAAAATTGAAAAACCCAAATTTTCTTTTTGTTGCCCGGCCCGGGATTCGAACCCGGGACCTCATGCAGTCTAGTCCAACACCTGAACCGCTAGACCACAGAACCGACTGAGAGGCCTGTAAACTTAAGCAGCTTATTTGATATCTCATCGCTTCTTTTTACTGTACGACTACATCATTGTACTAGCGTTAACTGCTGTCGTTTGTTTTTTTTTTACATATTGGAAAGTTTGAATTATTAATCAGAAAACGGTACAATTAGTATAGAAGTCATAACACAAAAAAACGAACACCTGGCTACATTTGTCAAATAAAAAATATGCCTATATTGCCTTTGATACTAGAAAAAAACTGCTCAGTTAATATAAATAAAATAATGTTAATGAACAAAAATTAATGTTGAGATTGACATTAATTCATTTTAATTTGTTTACATATTTTTTTCATTTTAATGTTAGAATATGTCCAGAATGTCATTGATCTTTGATATTATCTTCTGCATAATCAAGATTAACCGCAACCGACCTTAAGCAAAATAAAGTAGAAAAATTACACTGCAACTCAAGTTACGATACATTAAAGTAATAAAAAGTATCTTCACGCCCATATCCCCGAAGAAGTAGGCAGAGGTACAACCAAGGCACCCACGACTAGCCGAAGACACTAAGTCCCACAATGTGATAGGTGGCAAGCCTATCGCCAACCGGGCACATTTCCAATCCCGACCAACATTTTTTTTATTAGAAAATTGGAAAAATCCAATTTTTCCAATCCGGGACCTCATGCAGTCAAGTCCAACACCCGGACCGCTAGACCACAGAGGCGATTAAAGTAATAAAATTCACATAAAATTGATTATTTTATCTTGTCATGATTATTTTTTGCATTCGAAATGTCAAATATAATACGACATACACAGATTTTTGTTTTCTTTACGAAAACACTTTTTGTTTTTTTTTTTATTTTATCTAAATGAGTGAAAAGGAGTAGAATATTATAGTGAATATTTATGTTTGTAGTAAATTTTATATTCAATATTTTATTTTTGTACTGCGATAATCTTAGGTTATTTTTAAAACACTGGTCATTAACCTGTGTGGCTTTGAGAAGAAAATTTAATTAGTTTTTTTAACCTTCCACGGTAGATACCTTTCTGAAGTAGGTTTTAACTATGTTTGGTATTTTATTATAATTTATTTTATTGTTTGTGTTTATATTTGGGCAGTAAAATTAACCGTTTTTTTATTATCACTAAATATTCTACTTCACACAAAAATAACGAGGAAAATAAATAAATACAAAACTTGAGCTTACTCGCTAGTGTTTTCCTACAGGCTGCTTCAGTTGTTACGCCAAACTAGTCAACGATCAAATAACAAACTTATTTAAGTAAAACTTGTACC
>NJDC01000340.1:0-29045 GCA_002245475.1 Calephelis virginiensis | reverse complement strand
AATCCTCCAAACAACACAGAATGTGACAAGCCTAACTGACGTTCCCACCACCCACCTCCGCGACCAGAACACGAATATAGGAAGAGCTCGGGAAACAATATAAATTGTCACGTTCTTTACATGTGACAACCCTACCAAAAGTTCCCACCTCCCACCTCCGCGACCAGATCACAAATAGAGTCCGAACACGGGAAACAAAACCACTTGTCACGTCCTTCGCCAACTTTGTCGAAGCACTCACCACAGAGAACACCAAATCGCACTCGACGTACGTTTCGCCTCTACACCGAGGCATCCACAGGAATTCGACCGTACCGTACAAACGACGACACACGAGTTATTATTATTATTATTAGGCAGTTATTGTTTGTGCTTATATTTGGACAGTAAAATTAAGCGTTTTTTTAATATCACTAAATATTCTACTTCGCACAAAAATAACTAGAAAATAAATAAATACAAAACTTGAGCTTACTCGCTAGTGTTTTCCTACACGCTGCTTCAGTTGTTACGCCAAACTAGTCAACAATCAAATAACAAACTTATTTAAGTAAAGCTTGTACTTTTCCACAATACATATTTATAGTGGCAAAGTGCGAATATTTTTAAAAATAATGCTTACAATGGAATTCCACCAAAAACCGACGGTGAAAAGTACAAATCCTAATCTTTTTTGAAAAAATATAGAATTTGAGGCTTTTTATGAACAAGTCTAAACATTTGTGTCAAGCAAATTCTCATTCTTTGTAAAGGAACTTTTAATCTAACTAACATAGTGGCGATTTCCGGCGATCAATCAATCTGCGACTCATGTTAATTTATCCATTTGTCATTTAAATTTCAACCTTATACCTACATGATAAAACATAAAAAAGGAAAAAATAGTTTTGTCAAGCCAATCTATATTATATTATGTACATGTTAAGGTTCAAAATCTTTTCAGAATTGTGAATCGTAACCCTTAACACTTATACAATTGAAATGAAACGGAGACTTGAACAAGAGGTCACACTTGTCAAGTGAATTGCTTGAATTGACAACAGGATTGTGGGACATCGCTAAGTGCATTATTGGTTTATGTCAGTAGTGTTACTCATGAATCTCGATTTTATGCAAATTGAAAGTGGAATCACATTTCTGTCATTTTGCACTCTGGAACAAAATACTATTAATATTTAACATTTAGTTAATGACAAACAATGAATTACTTTATCGGAGTCGTTGAGAGTTGTTTTTTTGCTAATGCATGTGTACGGTAGATAGGACTGAAAATTAATCTACCTTTAAATTTTTTTATAATAAATTATGAAACTAATGTTAATAAATAAATAAAATGTTTATTAAAAATTTAAATAAGTGCTGAGATTTAAATGTACATTTTAATATTCTTAAGTAACATCTTCAAATTTAATTAAATATTTGCACACCACAATGTGGTAGTAACATGTTGTATTCTTAAATATCTTTGTAACAACTTTTTAACAAACATGTTCCGCAAATAAATAATTTTTATTTTCATCATAATAATCTGCTAGTACGCTTAATTTAAAATGACATATCCGATTCCTATTTCCAAATTACTACCAAACTAGTCACTACATAGTTTAAAACAAAATCGCTTCCTCTGTCCATATGTCCCTTTGTATGTGTAAATATTTAAAACTACGCAACGGATTTTGATGCGATTTTTTTAATAGATAAGATGATTGAAGGGGAAGGTTTATATGTATATTTTATACCTGTGCGAAGCAGGGGCGGGCGGCTAGTTAAATATAATATGTTTTCAGACTAGTAAATCAATATTATAATGTAGAGTCGTTTTTGAAGATTCGAGTTTGAAGTGGACCCGAATGTCTAAAAAAACTACTTATCTAAAATTACGCCATAAAATATTAGAACTCTATAAAAATCTAGATCTTTTTCGGTTTGGCGCAAATTTAGATTTTATTAAAACTGCACCAAACATTTCCAACTTGGCAATGCTTAAATGCTTTGCAGAAACTAGACGTAGTATTTATCTTATCAAAAGTATCTACAGCTATTTCCATTCACATGAAACATACATTAATAAGAAGCGTGGCATTTAAGTGGTAGACTTTTGTGTCTGCTGTACTAGTAATACCAGTGTACCTACTGCGATGGACTCTACATTTTTGATTTAAAAAAAAAGTATCTTCACACCCATATCCCCGAAGCTGCTGGCAAAAGCACAACCCACGACTAGCAGTAGATACTAAAGTCCCTCAATGTGATAGGTGGCAAGCCAACCGGGCACATATCCAATCACGGGCAACGGTATTTTCATTAGAAAATTGGACACTTCGAAATTTTTATTTGTTGCCCGACCCGGGGTTCGAACCCGGGACTTCAAGAAGTCAAGTCCGTTGCCGGACCGCCAGAACTTTTGTTTCAAATTTTGATAAGTCCGTTAAATTTTACATTTAAGACGTAAACATTAGCCGACAAATCTTTTCGCAGATTTGTCTGTTTGTTTGTCTTTTTGGGTTATTAAGAACAATTCTATATATAAAAAAATGTATATAAAGTCGCGGTAATGTAGTAGTTAACCGCTGTACTAAATACCGGAGATACGTTCTGTTTATTTTGCGAATTGGTTTGCGCAAGCCATGGCTAATGACTTACATAAGGTGTCGTTGCTGAATTACCGTACGAAGGTTTTATTAACGAAGCACGATAATTGATAAGAAGAAGGCTGCATTTGATTCCAAAAACTGTGTGCTGATTAAATGTTGTATTGATAAGTATATTATATTGAGGCAAAGGGCCTGCGCTGACAATGTCAAAATAAATGCCAAACACTTTTTTTTCGTGTCTGTTCTTTCTTTCTTAAGGTTTGGCCTTCACGTTAGTATTTAGCCATTGGTCAAGTAGAAATTTGCATCAAATTTTAGATCAATTTCAATTAATTTTAATTAGTCATCAGTCATAAGTCGTCAGGGAGTCATGTCAGGCTCTTGGGTAAAGCGGTGGCCTGTTTACTCAAGCTCATGAATGAGATTTGGCGGCTACGAGGAAATACACGATACGCTAATTTCTTAATGATTATTTCATTTGTGCATTTTCACTGAACAAAATTGTACAAAATGCCACCAAAATTGACTAATTTCACTCAATATCAACACGAAATTCAATAATTATGAAAAAACTTCGACCATCTTTTCTCTCGATGGCGCCAATACTCTTTTTTCGTGTCTGTATAAAACATAAAGTGTAGGTACCAATGGGATCAGTTGACCGATTTAAATTCGAATTGAATAAGTTCGAGCAGCCTCAGTTGACTAGACTCGTATCAACAAATTATAAGACAACATAACTTGAAGAACAACATACATAAAAATAAATATGTTATTTAATTAAAAATGCAATTTCAGTTAATGTTACTTAGATTACTGTAACCTTTTCTACAAACTTCTAAGGAAACTGATTCACTATATGTTATTTTTCTGTTTGTTCTATAACACTTATTAAACATTAATTGCAATTCAAATCTAAATTCTAAAGCGTAAACTCATGTTAGTAATAATGCTGACAGAAAAACAATGTTCCGTCTATAATAATAACGCTCAATGAATTAGGAAATGGTTATTATAAATGTGGAGTAAATATTTAAACCAAATGACACTTTAAAAGTTTTTTTAGTTCTTGTTGTCATCTCTTTCTCCCATTATGAGTTGAAAAGTGACGATGAAATTATGTTGTGATGGTGCCACAGGTGATTAAGGCTCATAGAGTTAGTGTTAAAAGATTTACTGCCAATGGGTTGTGAACTGTGGTTGGAATAATACATGTATATATATTTATCATGTGCTGTTAAGTATTTCAATGTTTTAATACTTTATGACAAGCTTCTGGCTACAGATTTTTTTATAATATACTAGGTAGCTAAACTTTCATCCCTAAATGATAGCCTTTTGGAAGTTTATTTTATGAAAGTAGCCTATGTTCAAACTTAAATTCTAATTTAAACTTCAATTCCAATTGTATCAAAATCGGGTCCGTGATTAAGCTGTGAAAGCGTAACAGGGAGACTTTAAAATTTTAATAATATAATGGATAAGGTTGCTTAACCGACCCCAAAAAAATGGGTTCTCAATTCCTTTGTATGTTTCTGGTATGTTTGCTATGCGATTACTCGGCTAATTGTGAATGGATTTTGATAATTACTTTTGTGAGTAGTAATTAAGTAACGCGAGGACTTGACTCCTCAGTAGCTCAAATGATTAGAAAATTCGTCGGCTTGAGACGAAAAGTTACACGTTCAAATCCCAACTGAAGCGAAATTTTTTAATTTTTTTTAAATTTATAGAAATTGAATAATAGCCACTTATGAATTTTATTATGACCCAACAACTGGCTTTTGAGCTTAGGGCCTAATATGTCAGCCTTAGATGGCAACGCGAAATCTCTTGTTTCCCTGTCAATAATAGAATACAAAAATAACTCAAATGGCCGATGAGTCATGGATTCAAACATTTAATTTCTCATTTCTCAGAAAATTGGTGATTACTGGTGGAAAGAAACTAATTATATAAACAATAAAATAAGACATTTAGTCCATTAAGAAATAACTAATAAACCAGCGTGATTAACTAATTAGTTAAATCTGTTATTAAATTTTGCTAATATTTTGTTCAAACAATAGTTTGCTCATTTTGTTTTTGCAAACTTCGTCGATACAAAGATAATATATTTCAATTCGTTTTTATGTTAATGGACTAATTAGGTAAATAATGAGCTAATTAAAATAATGTCTTCTGTAGATTAAAAAGCAAACACACATTCTAATTGTAAGAATATTAATACTCTTTTAACATAAACAAAGAATACTTCAGTGAAGACAAGATTATAGTTTAAGTGTAGTAAGAATACAAACAAACTCCGCTTTTATCTAGTCCTCTAAAAATTCTATTCTATTATAATGTACAGGGTTACTGGTAACTAACGCATAACCTTTCTAGGTCGGCTTTAGTATATCAAAAGCAACAACTTTTGCTTTACAAAAGTTTTAGAAAATCGCGAAAAAATAATTTAGTTTTTCATAAAAAAAAGTCCATCGTCTTCTGACAAAATATATGTAGAACCAAATATTTTTTTTTTTGCGATTTTCTATGAGTTATAGAACAAAAGTTGTTGCTTTTGATGTACTAAAGCCACCCTAGACAGGTTATGTGCTAGTTACCAGTAACCCTGTATAACTCAAAAACAGACTTTTTGGATATTGATCAAATACATATATGTTGGACCACCTGGGAAACACGATCTACTAAGAACCATCAAAATCCATTTGTTATAGACCGAATAATCGCGTAACAAAGTCACAAAGAAAACATACAGACGAGTAATTAATAACATAATTTTGGAGTCAATAAAACTCTGTCTAAACAGTAATCCGCACCTATAACCTAGTTTCGAAGCGAACTTCAGACCACAGCATCAACATCTTACGCAAAACCGATGAATTCCAATCGCTAACTTGTCATGAGTATAACCTACTTGCCGATATTTGTTAAATTATATCCAACCAGTATATCCACTCTTTGACTACAATGTCGTTTTTGCAAAGTTATTGCTAATTTCTAACAGTTGGGCTGGCATCACGTGAAAGAGGATTTTTCGCGCACACACGCGCGCACACGCGCACGGACGCACACACGCACATACACATACACATACACACACACAGAGAGAGAGACACGTCAATCTTATAATACCTACCCCTGTCATTCCGTTGCGGGTTAAAAAAGAATTCATACGTTTTAAAGGTGTTTTTTCATACGTATCAATAAATTTGTATGGAATAAGGAAAAAAGACAGCACGCTGTGTTTCTTGCCGGATCTTCTCAGTGTGTGGCCGCAATCCGATCCGGTTTTGAGTATTATATAGACTCGTCACAAGTGCCTCTTGTAAGATGAATGTAAATAAACATATTTCTATTCTATTCAATTCTGTTAAGACGTGCCAACCCTATAGTGCCGTATTTTGGATTCAAGTGTCCTATCAAGCTAGCCCAAAATTTTTTCTAGAATATATTCAATGTTATAGTATGTAAAATTTAAATAAAATTTAAATATTTAATCTATTTCTATAAAATTGCATTAAACCATAATTGGTCGGTTTACTTTTATTTTAGGAATTCAGAAAGCATATCCTTTATGTAATTTAACAAATAATAATAAAACAATAATATAATAATATTAGTCTCTAATCTTAAGTCGACTAAACATCAAATAAATTTTGGCCATTCAATGACCATTAATAAGGTGATGATTTGACAATAATGACGGATTATCCTAATTTGTAAACCAACAGTTTAAGAGTGATTAATATAAATAAACATCATTCATACGACATTCCGTGTCATCGTAACGATAAAAAACACGGTAATTCAGGGTTAACTAAAGTGGTACAGTAAGAACAACACGATTACGGTTAATTATCAGATGAGATTCCCACGCGTTAACTACTGCCGGTACGGGCAAGTATTCTACGAACAGTTTAACTTAACCATTTAACTGTCAAGTATATCCTATCCTGGATGGTAGGGGGAAAGGGCAAACAAACAAAAAAAAATTACCTTTTATTTGGCGTCATTAAGAATAGAAATGAAACCAATGAAAATGAATAACAAAAAAAAGAATTTACTAATTACGGTAGACGTAGATTATTGGCTTAGCCTGTCCAAAAAGTAACAAATTAATAAAAAAAAAATGTCAAAGCGATAGAAACATATTACTTTACTATACAATTTGTATAACTTCCCAGTAACACATTCCAGATCACATGACATAAATAAATACTCCAACCCAGAATAGAAACAAATGTGTTTAACAAATATCTGCCTCTGGGCATCGAACCCTAGCCTCTTAGATAACCACTGAAGATTGAAGATACAACTGCTGCGGTTTTTATTTTAAATTTCATTCAAAGGGCTTTTACCTACACAGGCATGCGAAGCCTCTACTGTAATAGAAATTCGTATACAGTATTGAGTTGTCATTATCTAAAATGAAAATAATTACTAATGATATTTTCTAATGATTAATACAGTTACTCGTATTTAGAATCACGATGTTAAACTGTATTAATTATTACTTGATTTCCGGTAAATATTTTTTCTATTTTATTTTTTACTAAACTTACCTCCAATAAATCATATAGAAATTCCACGTAACTCATGGTATACATCTAATATTGCTGCACTAAACACACGAGGTTGGCTGTCGAAAGGGTACTAAACAATATTAACCAACAATGCCTAAGGTCTGACGCCCACGGGCTACCTGACCCGTCTTACTGTATATGGTTTAACTAACACTTACATATAAATTACTAAATTTGATATTATAACCATATTTTAACGATTATGCCATTTTGGGTAGCTTCATGTATATTCATAGGTAATACTGTAGTCTGTAACTGTTTTTGTGGATGTATTTTATGTAGGTATTTTACATACTAGCCTTTAATAGGATGTGTCAATTCCGAAAGATATTAATAAAAAAAATCAATTTTGTAATAAAAAATAAGTTGCTCGGGATTGGATATGTGCCCAGCTGGCGATAGGCTTGCCACCTATCACATTGTGGGAGTTAGTGTCTTCGGCTAGTCGTGGGTGCCTGGTTGTGCCTCTGCCTACCTCTTCGGGATATGGGCGTGAAGATCCTTTTTTATATAGAGAAAAAAGTCCTGCACCAGTACTACAGGCAGCATTTAGCAATAAGATTTAATCTTTTTCGGCATACCAAAAAGATTTTCAACATACCTATTACACAATGTGACGTTATATATTAGTGATATTGCAAATTTATCAACATTTCGTCGTTATTATAATTTCATATATGTTTTCAAATGCTAGAATTAAGATAAGAGGTATTCATATTTACATAGTTTAAACGTTACTGTTTGTCGTCAAAAGAATTAAATTATAATTTAGAGAAGTAGTTATTTTCAATAAAATTAATTAAAAACATGGCCGTATCATATGACCGGTAATATTTAAACCTGATGCAACAAAGTAAATACTTATTTTAAACACAATAATATCAGCACAATAGTGTATTCACATCGACAGTTAAACGCGAATCTCTGACCAAACCGGTCTTAAAGTAGGCTTGCAAACTTCCCACAACACTTCTTAGATGTTTTAACGTATCTGAGATTATTTTTAAAATCTTGGCATTATAATTTTAAATCTTTGCTTTTTAAAAACAAGTGATGTAACACGATCACACTACCTACTACACGAAATTACAAATTATACTAATAAAAGTTTATTTAGAAACCTTACAATATTTCAGACTAATACAGCACGATAATTGAGTCTTTTTAACCGCAATCGACTAAAACAGACCATAAGTACGTTCATGAACAATATAAGAATATTTAACATGCGTATAACAATAAATCATAATAACTAAATCTCGTCAATTTCTACTTAGACAGTAGAACTATAGTCTATATAACAGAGTAATAATAAATACTAACCAACAATCAACTACTAAAAGCAAAAGCTTATAAAGTTTAGAGCCCGCGGCGCGGATACGCGTCATTATTTTTTTATGGTCGAACATTTTGTGCAGCGTCCTCCGTGGGAACTGGGAACAAAATAAAACAAAGAGATAATAAATCGATTGTTTCGTGCTGCTATTTGCTAAAAAATGTTGCTAATTTTTAAGGGTCTATAGATACGTGAAATACATTTTTCTTTTTAAGATGTACTTATCTGTATTCTGTCCTAAAATGACAGCTTTAACAAAATGGCGGATGTAATTATCTTTGCTTGAATGGAAATAGATAAAAGGCTAATCGCTATAGCTATAGAAATATGACTAACAAGTTCTTGTTACTATAGAACTAGAACCGATGTAACTGTATCATAATGTAAATATTTTAAAGTATCTTCACGCCCATATTCCCCATGAAGTAGGCTGAGGTACAACCAGCGCACCTACGACTAGCTTAAGACACTTATGCCCGATTTCACCAAGAGCCCCTACACTTTAGGGGACATTTTAACGTATTTTAGGGGACTGTTTTATACAGAAACAGTCCCATATGTAACGTTAAAAGGTGCTCAAGCTAAAGCATAGGGGCTCTTGGTGAAATCGGACATAAGTCCCACAATGTAATAGGTGGCAAACCTTAAGCCAAACTGTCACATATCCAATCCCGGGAAACGTTATTTTTATTAGAAAAAAATGGAAATACACGATTTCTATTTTTTGTTTCCCGACCCAGAAATCGAACCCAGGACCTCAAGATGTCAAATCCGACGCCGGGACGTTAGACCACAGAGGTGATTTAAAGTAAATGTTTTAAAATTATAGTCTTACTAGTTATTAGGTAGATACTTAAATTAAGTATTTACTTATTTCATCATTTTGGTACATTTTACGGTTGCACTCAAAAACGTCAATTACCTTTTAATTAGTCATTAGGTCGAAATTTTCTATAAAAAATTGTTACCCAATGGTAGATTAAATATTAATTAACGTCTCTGAATGTGGTCATCATCTACTGCCGGAGGCGCGCTTAGTCGAGATATCGTCCTAAATCGCACCTTTGTCTTTGACATACTAGTTTTAAGTTATATTAATCTTAGTTTAGCTTACAAATCCTACAAACTAGCTATCTATAAAAGTCCAATAGACTTTGTTACAAAAAAATATGATAAACATGTTTTGGCAAAGCATTGGGCACACGGACTATCCGATGCTCTATACCAGAGGTTCCCGAACTTATTTCATGTAACGCCCACTTTGAAAATCAGTTGTTTTGTAGCGCCCCCCCCCCTCGTTTTTTTCTTGTCAATAACCTCAATAACATATTTGTTGCGCCTAGTTTAAAAAAAAAACATTTTTTTCAAGATTTATACCGCCCCCTCTAGGCTTCCAGCGCCCACAAGGGGGCGTTATCGCCCACTTTGGGAAAGGCTGCTCTATACTATAGTACGTTGGCTACAAGATCAAAATTTTGCTGTCGTCATTTAAAAATGTATTTTTGGTTAATAATGAACACTGATGTGTCACACCAGTGCCCGTTACACTACAGTGACAGTAACAATAAGAAATATCTTTACAAGACTTAAATCTTAAAGTAATTTCAATTCATGTAAGCTTAGAATTAAACGAGCACTAAAAGAAACTTGTTTTGTATCCACGCATGTTAATATCCTTTGACTGTCAAAGCACTAAACATAATGAGATTTTTATAAAACTTAAAGGCGGCATAATTTAGAATCATTTCGTGTTGGCATTACAAAAGCATGACTAACGGCCAGACTCTCACAGTCCTCGCTAATGCTAACGCGAAATATCAGACTCAACTTGATAAAATATTCAAAGCACATCGCTCGCCTGGGTCACACACCAGTTCGCTAGCAATATTAGTCAGATAATCTTTTGGATGATTTAGTAAACATAAGCATTATTCGGTACTAACAAAATCCGCCTTTTCAAACTGTAGTCAAACCACTAACGGCCAATATTAATAATCAATCGTAATCCAAAACTCGCTTGTCCTAGATTGATATTTGGATCCATTTTTATGTTATCGCTTGCCAATAATATATCTGTGCACAGGATAAATATGAGAATAAGGTATAGGATAGGCCGGCGGATACGCAGCTAACTAGATTGCTTGAAATCCATTAGATTGAGATACATTGTTAACATTGACCGTTAATCTATATATTTATACGTGATACCAAAACTTTGGACGAAAATTACGAAAATTGCGCGGACGTAGGGGCATACAATTTGGCACACTTATAGTTTATGTGCAGAACGCTAATATTTTTCAATAAAAATGCTTATAAAGTACATTATCGGCCAATGTTAATAATATATGTCTAAAGATGGATTTCAAGCAATCCAGATAGCTGCGTATCCGCCGGCTTATTCTATACCTAATTGCCATATTTATCCTGTCCACAGATATGTTATTGGCAAGCGATAACATAAAAATGGATCAAAATATCAATCGTGGACAACAAGTTTTGGATTAGGATTGATTATTAATATTGGCCGTAAATCAATAAATAAAACAATACCCACACTACCATGCATTTGACACACACAAATATATTGATGATAACGATAAAAGATCACAGGTGGCGCACTAAAAGTTTGGAAACAAAGTAGTTGTTCTTGAATATTATATTATGGTGAATTTCGACCAATGGGCGACCACTAGTTTGTATAAATCCAAGAGTTATGTTATATAAATAAATAATTATTATTTTTTTTGAATTCCTTTATCGTCTACTTTAATTTGTTTTAACTTCATAGCGTTTGATGGCCGCCATTTGAATTCTGATTACCGTTTGATGTTTTAGAAATCATCATTCAGATAAATTTCCTGAATTTCGGGAAACGAACTTACTCAGGCAACACTGTTTACTTAATTTGTTGACAATTTTATAAACTATCATGATGATTTTAATATGGTATATGTAATAAGTAATAACACTTATCATATCACAACATAATATGTTTTAAGTAACGAAACCTGAATGCCCATAACAATAAATGAGTAGGTAGTACTCGTAACAGCAAGTGCAAGAAACCTATCATAAACAAAAATGATTATTAGTAATATGTTTTGTCTTTTCAACTTTAGATATTATGCGAATAACACATAATTTTAAATTCTATGTAAAGTGTCACGCTTCAGAGCTTTTTCTCACAGATTAGTAAAATAACGATTTAATTCCTAGTAACCGATTTTTAAATTTCAACACTAACACTAAATACATTAACGCTATTATTGAATAATAAATTAATGTGATAGAAAAAACGTAAGTTGGTTTTTAAGATATAGTTTTTATGGTTTGAATTAGCATGTCAAGTTACCACGAAGGTCAGCGGATGTCCAATCCGATGGAATTATTGACCGTGATTGATTAAAAATGGACTCCCTTCCGGTCAATTGAACATCACATTTAAAGGTTAATTTTTATTACACAATTGAAAACTTTTTTAAGTTTTACAATAGGCACTGATTGTCTTAACATTGTTTAGATTTTTATGTGATGTATTGATGAAGGCTAACTTTATTTTTTTTATCAATTATTAACAACTATTTTTGTATCTACAGAAATCATGTACATGGAAAAATACTGAGAATACTTGAATTTAATAAATGATAAACGCAAAACAATGAATTCTAGAACGTTCGTATGTTCTTACATACTATAAACTAGCGACCCGTCCTGGTAAAAATATATTAAATATAAAATATACATATAAACCTTTCCCCTTCAATCACTTTCTCTATTAAAAAAACCGCATTAAAATCCGTTGCGTAGTTTTAAAGATTTAAGCATGCAATGGGATATAGGGACAGAGGAAGCGACTATGTTTCATAGGTACTATGTAGTGATAAGCCTATGCATTTATAAGTAGGTACTTATTTAAAAAAAAAAGATCCGAAAATTGTTATTAGTTATTACTGTTAACTTAACTTAATTTACCATTTCTTTCACTTTGAGTCAAAAAAGACACAAAAGTTTTTAAACTTAGAAAAATACTTCATACCTAATTAAATGAAAAGAATAATATTAGCTTACTTCGGAATAAATCTTAATTAATAATGAAATCGCCTCTGTGGTCTAGCGGTCCGGGTATTGGACTTGACTGCTTGAGGTCCCGGGTTCGAATCCCGGGTCGGCCAACAAAAAGGAAATTGGATTTTTCCAATTTTCTAATAAAAAAAAATGTTGGTCGGGATTGGAAATGTGCCCGGTTGGCGATAGGCTTGCCACCTATCACATTGTGGGACTTAGTGTCTTCGGCTAGTCGTGGGTGCCTTGGTTGTACCTCTGCCTCTTCGGGGATATGGGCGTGAAGATACTTACTTCGGAATAAATTATTATATTAGGAAAGACAAACTTTATGATGATAAAAACAGACGTAGTTTAATTAATACAGAAAAGGTCTAAAAAGTGCGTTGACGCTAGGTTGTTCTCTTTTGCATCGTACGAGCTCGTATTACCAGCTCTCTCTTCAACTAGAAACAGTTTAAAGCAACGATGTTATATAAGAAGGGAAAAAAAGATAAAAATTGTAATGGGTTAGGTGGGGCTGTACGAAATTTACTGGTACGGCCAGTAGGGACTAATATAAAATATACAATTGTCAATATGTATGCATGCATGGGGAACATTCGTGCAATGCCTCTACAAGTTCATTAGGTTAAATTAAACAAGAGGGTCCAGCTATTTAAAAGGCTTGTTACATTGAGATAGTTATCTCCCTCGACATGGTTTTTCCTTTTAAATTAAAAATTTAGACATACTCGTACTCACGTGTTATAAAATGAAGAAATGAAATGAAATGAAGATCTGACACGTTTCTGTGGAATAGTTCTATTACTTAAGAATTCTTTAAATATTTATATCAGTGTTTTAACTTAAAACAGCTACTAATGATACAAATGAGAAAGTACCTATTTATATTAACCCCCAGCGGAAAAAGAGGTATTATGAGCTTGTCGTGTCTGTGTTTGTATGTATGTGCGTCTTTGTGCCAACACAATCTTTGTATGGGTGAACCGATTTCGATTTTAAATTTTTGTTTGAAAGCTGACGTAATTGAAATGAAAAATGATCGAAAATACATTACTTACAGGTTTTGTCGGGGGTCTATTGAACATTTTTTATTTTAAGATTATTTTTAATTATTTTTATTTTTTATTTTTTCTAGGTGGTAGAGTTTTGCAACGACTCACTCGGATTGGTACCACCGCCTTACCTATTCCTGCCGCCATAACGTCATGATGCGTTCCGGTTTGGAGGGTAAGGTAGTCGGTAAACTCATTTTTGCTCGAGGCCTAACATCCGGGATGTAGGTTGGCAACGCACCATTTCCACTTTTGGTGTCTCTAGGCGGCGTGAATTTCTTCCCATCAGGAAATCCGTCTGCTTGTTTGCCTTCCAATATCATAAAAAAAGTGATTGCGTCTGGTCTAGGGATGTAACAACCCCATCTCATTGACTTTCATGTGAAATAATATGGACATAAGTATTAGGAAAGGGGCTGTTGGCCCTTCCTGTATGTGAGTGTCCAATACAAAAGAGTACTCGTATAGTGCTCACATAAGAATCATCGCTGAGCATAGTGTTACGCTGCACTGTAAATTCATTTAATTGGCATTAAAAATATCTCTTGATACCCCCCTTTGTAACATAAAACCCATAGAAAGATCTCGAGTCACTTTCAACAGAACACAATACAGATCATAAGCTAATTATCATGAATATACAAATTATAGCTCAATAACTATATACGATCGATACGTGAGAAATGGTTAAATTAGCGTCAATCAATAAGAAGCATGTCAAACGGACGATTGTATAATTATCAATTACTGACAATTACTTTATATGATAGAAGTTAAACTGCTTAAGATTTCAAAGATTCCAATGTATCATTAGCTTTGGTTCTTTTCAAATAAATGATGGACGTAAAATGATATGTTGTGGGTAATTTATTATTGTAATTGTGAATTTAGAACCGAAGGATCAATCCTTTTGGGATAATTGGTCCCTTTCCGATTTAAATTATACAAAGGAATTATTAAAATTGATTAAGTTGATCGGGGAATTATTAGCTCTTATTCTTTGTAAAGATCCGATATTAATATCTTGAAATACCACTACGTTTCCGTAAGAATTATGATGTGATTTAATTTGTACAAATAAAAGATGTGATGAGTTATAAATAATAGTAGAACCCTAATTAGAAATATTTATTGAAATCCATATTTTGCTTTTTTTAAATATGTTACACACGAACATTACTCTGGTGAAAGTTATCTAAGGCGTCAAATGAAAATCCTAATTTTTTTTGATATCTAACAATAAACTCTCCATATTTAAAAAAAAGCCGTATCGAGATAGCCATCTTTTCAAAAGTTATAATGTCACAGACTAACAGACATACACACAGTCGCAAACTTAGAACACCCCCCTTTTCCAACGTAGGTTAAAATTCCTATAATTAAACATATAATTTTATAGGACTTAAGAAGCTAACTCCCCAAGATAAAACGACATAACTTGTTACAGAATTAGGAAGACTGAAGACTTTTTGAAAAAATAATATATTATGGTGGAAAAAGAAAGTTTTCCTTTCAAACAATACAAACAATAGTGTCTTTTTATTCAAAAAAGTTAGTAGGTAGGTAAGTATCTTCACGCGCATATCCCCGAAGAGATAGGTAGAGGCCCAACCAGGGTGCCCACGACTAGCCGAAGACACTAAGTCCCATAATGTGATGGGTGGCAAGCCTATTGCCAACCGGGTACATATCCAATCCCGAGCATTTTTTTAATTAGAAAATTGGAAAAGCAAAATTTTCTTTTTGTTGTCCGACGCAAGTTTCGAACCCGGGACCTCATGCAGTCAAGTCCAGCAACTGAACCGCTAGACCACAGAAGCGATTTACAAAGATAAAAAATACTTTTTTGCTCGTGATTCTACCCTACCGCTTTTGATGAAATATGGTATTAATTTTAAGAAGATCACACATTAAATGATAAAACGAGATAAGTATTGGACCAGCACCTATTTCCAAGCGACAAATATACAAATCGGAAAAACCTGCTTAGAATTCAGAGCATCTTAGTAACAGACCAATTAATTCTTTTGAAATATTTTTCTATACCAGACAAAGGTCTTTTATAATCTCTTGATTTGTATAGATAGAGCCCTCCGAAACACGATACAAAACAGAGTGTTCCACGTTTTATTATCTCCAATTGTTTGTTTCCATATATTAGATCAAGAAGGGTAACTGGAACACCAAAATAGTATATCAAAGGTTAGAGGTACTCAACAATAAGGGCACGGACTCCAATGACTGCACTAATAAACATGTACGATACAAAACAGACGCAAGGGGACGCTTTTGTTTAGACCATTTATAAATAAGTTTACAAGTACGGCCCTTTGAGAGTACAGTTTTTTAACAACTCGTACACATTGAATTTTAGGCTTTATTTCCATAGCGTAGGTGTTGATTTATGAAAGTTATTGATGTGCTTATTAAATATTTTATTCATAAATTAGTTTATGTGTTTCTAGTTCAAAATATCAGGAAGTCAAACGTTATAAGCATTCTTTGTAGTTGCATGGTAACATGATAATTTCTAAATAAAAATGGGCCTTTGGTAGATAATATAGTTTATGATATACGTGTTTGATTGAATCTAGTAAACGTTAAACGACGTCGGGCTTGGCTTCTTGAAGTCTTCTTAGTCTTAGTCTTAGTCGATCCCCGGGTCGGGCGTTACTTTGCGGAAATCCATACTTAAATCTAAATAAAATTATTTAATTTGCATTTCTATGAGGAAAATTGCAAATTGATGGCCCCGGTTGGCGATAGACTATTATCTATCACATTGCGGTACTTGGTGTCTTTAGCTAGTCATGGGTGCTTTGGTTGTGCCTCTGCCTACACTTTCGAAAATATAAGCGTGACGATACTTTTTTTTACTAAACGTTAAAACATTTTTTCTTGTGGTTCCTGAATCATAGAATTAGGTACCTGATAAATCGTGATCAAATTGCATCGTTTTCCAACGTTTCCAACATTATTTTTTAAACGATTTAAAAAGACTGATATATAACCTCATTGAATAAAAAATATATTGGACTAATATCTACACCGCGAGCAAAGCTTTCTATGAATATAGGTATTTTGTGTTTTAATCTGTCACCAAATTAACAGTTTACTATTTCTTTATACTCGTCAACTAAATCAAACAACTATTAAATCAATAATTCAAATACAGTAGTACATTCTAAAATACGACCTCATAATTCCTCAACAACTTTCACAAAAGCATCTGCTATTGATATCAGCTGATCGATTTACGTTTCCAGGTAGCATTTTTTCACCCGTCATCTGTTGGGTACAGCTTTAAATCTACAGCACATCTGCTTTGAGGCAGGTGCTGTCAGGAATTCACGAATTTAAGGCCGTTGCCTTGATGGCCTCCAAGAACATCTGCCTTCTTAAATGGCAGAGGAATTTTGACAGGTTTTATCAAATGTAGAGAAATAATCGAGTAATTTTACACATGTTATCCATAATATCTTTGTAATTGTGTCTTGTGTTGCCAGGTAATGAAATGAAATGAAAAAAATGAATTCAAGAATTTGACATGTGGCGAAATAGTTAAAAAAACCAAAAGGTAGTACTACTATTGGCACGGAATAATTAACAGGCAAATTAGGCTCGATCGTCACATGCAATGGTGCGTCAACGTAGAAACATGGATACCAAGGATGTAGCTGGTGCGGTGCTATATCACAGCTGGGATGTTAAGTCACGTTTATAGTTCTACCGGCTACCTTGCGCTCTAACTCGGAACCCAACAATGGCGAGCACTGACGCTACGCAGGATTAGACGAGACAGTGGTATCAGTCCGGAGCTCTAGTGAAAAATGACTAAATCGTTACGACTTAAAGAAATATTATTTTAATAATTCAAATATCATATCAATGCAAGAATCAAGTAAAAAATGTTCATAGCCCTTGACATAATCAGTCCATAATATACCTAATATGATTACGTCAGCCTTAAAACAAAAAAACTGCCTCGAAATCGGTTTAATCGCTTAGGAGATATAATGCCACAGACAGACACACAGTCACGTCAAATTTTTTACCCTTCTCTTTTTATAGTCGGATGTTAAAAAAGATGACCTTACTGACAATAAATTCGCAGTTTGACGTAGATAGACAGATAGCTGCTTTACGACGTCACGAAAAGGGCCACGTGGCAACGTCACGATAAATATTTAAAGTACACAATTGCTTAGATAAGGTCTTTACGTTTCATCTTAAAAAAAAAACAATAAAGGTCAAGTTATTTCTATAGTAAATGCTACATTTGTGTAAATTTAGTTTAACAGTCATAAAGGGAATTATAGTTCAAGCACAGTACAACTGCTAAAAACGACTTAGATTTTAATAAATAAAACATACCAGTATTGGTCCGGACTCCTTCGCAGAATAGACCATCTGCCTTCCTGCCAGGCAGCTCGTAAAAGGCGAGCAGAGTCACTAACACCGTGACGTCCTACTAGGCGGTAGAGTTTTGCAGCGACTCGCCCGGATTGGTACCACCGCATTACCTATTACTGCCGCCATAACGTCCAACGCTTGCCGTTGACGTGTTCCGGTTCGGAGGGTAAGGTAGCCTTACTAAGGTAAACTTACTTTTGCTCGAAGCCTAACATCCCGACCTCAGGTTGGCAACGCACCATTACCACCTTTGTTGTCTCTAGGCGGCGTGAATTTCTGACCATCAGGAAATCCGTCTGCTTGTTTGCCTTCCATTATCGTAAAAAAAATAACACGTAAATATAACAGTACAAATATTTTCTTCGATTTCCCTAATACTCAATCAGATCCACTCTTAGTAATAATGGGACCTCAGGTATGAGGTAACATAAAAAAAAACGGTTCAAAAATTACGGAGAAATCGATTACTTTGCACAAAAAAATATAATACTATAAATAAAACTCGTCTTTTTTTTTAAAGGCGATTAACAATCCAAAATTGCTATCAATACCATGCTATCCTAGTAAATTTTCATATCAATACATACTTGAATCTGTTCATCCAAATTCCGGATATCAACTTATCGTTCAGAAATTGTTTTTTTCGTATCCGTACCCGTTTATATGAAACGTGATAATAGTGTTTAGAATCGCGCGTCATTTCCGTTCCCCGATATCTGATACCATATAGTGCCTATTACCCACTCTATCAGATTACTGTTGTTCGAGAGAATATTTAACTGTTTTTAACAGACTCTAACTATAATTTAAAAAAAAGTATCTTCACGCCCATATCCCCGAAGAGGTAGGCAGAGGCACAACAAAGGCACCCACAACTAGCCGAAGACGCTAAGTCCCACAATGTGATAGGTGGCAAGCCTATCGCCAACCGGGTACATATCCCAATACTTTTACCGCCTTATTAACATGGACTAGGGTGGGAGTAAAATTAAAGCGCTATTATAGTCTGTATCACATTGTAACACCAGGTTGAACATTGGAGTAATTTAACTCCGTGTTTATTAATAAGAGGGTTATAGTTTTAACAGAATTTAAAAAGGGGGAGGTTTCAGTCCGACTGTATGGTATCCTCCAAACCGAAATACAGCGATGTGAAGCACTGATTTCTCGACATTAATAAAAATTAAGATGGCGGTAAAACGAAGTATATTCTTCAAATTTTCGATGTCTATTCATTTGTCATTTTTTTCATAGAAAAATAGATAGTTAGATATTAAACTAAATTACTAGATTATTGTATTCGCTGGCGATGGGATCGTCACATCCCTACCTCAAAACACGTTATAATTTTTTATACTAAATAAAACCACAAATTCCGAAAGCTTTCGAAACTTTTGCGGTATTGAAATCATGGAACCGGTTCTGAATGGGTGACTCTGGTTCCGGGACATAAGTTTAAACAGCTGACGCTACAAAAAACACCCTTATGTTACAAAATACAATAACAAACCATTTAAGCCACCGGGGATACTATAGAGTTAGAGATAAATGTTTATCATGTTCAAATCTGGTGAAGTTATAAAAACCGCGAGGTTGGCAAGGTAATAGTCATACAAAAAAATTTCATAATGAAATTTGTATTTTCCACCTCTAGTACTTGGTAGAATTCCGTTGTTTAAACATTTTTAAAATAGCACTTCTAATTTTCTACAATAAACTAGACTTAAGAAAAGGATTTCGCTATTAAAAAACTTTTATTAAACAGTAAAATACTTTAACTGGAGAGTCCCGAAGGTCCTGCCATTTTCAGAGCTTTTCAAATGAAGGTAATTACCGTCTTATTAATTTAAATATCTTGCATAATCTGCTAGAATCCTAAACCTCTTGCATAAGTTCACAGAGTACCTACCGTTTTTCGCAAATCCAAACACCAAAATGGAAGGACATTGTGGTTATTTCTTGATTTAAAATGTCCTTACATTTAAATTTTAGTATTGTACTAGCTGCTACCTGCGGCTTCGCCCGCGTTTTCACAGAAACCCGGTGTGCGATCGGGATTAAAAATAGCCTATATGTTAATCCAGGTCACAATCTATCTGTCTTCCAAATTTCAGACAAATCCGTTCAGCCATTCGAGCGTGAAAGAGTAACAAACATCCATACATCCATACTTACAAACTTTCGCATTTATAATATTAATAGGATGTACTCGGGTATTGCCATTTTTGTCTACGTTTAAAGTTTATAAAAATGTACATAAAAATACCAAAGGAAATTTATTGTTGTCAGGACAAGGATTTTATAAAGAGAAAAACTGGGAAAATGGCTGGGAAAGTAGGAAAATAATACTTATTTTTTTCCAAACAAACTGTAAGTATCTAGTTGTTAACTTCAAGCGATACGATGTTCGCCGGGTTGGCTAGTAGATCATAAAATTATTTGCTCGTTTACTTTTTTTATTTAAAAATCAATTTTTGCATTATATTATGACACCTCCATAATATAACAAAATCAGATAAGTCCCGAAACCGTTAAAAAGAAAATTTAAATACGATTATGGAATTGCAAGCTTATTAGAACGTGTCCGAAGTTAAGGCTAACTTTGAGTATGTTTTTAAATGTTTATTTCTTTGAAATTAAGAGAAAGGTACAGGTTATCGACCGTGCAGTCTTTTTAATTTTTAATACATCCAAAGCCTTCAAGCACGTCTATTTCATTTTGAAATTAACATAACTTTTTTCAACGCTATGTGTGCACGGTTCGTTTCTCACCAGTAGCTTGCACATGGCATCGAGGAATTTGACACGCAGATGTTCGTTCCGGCACAGACAATAAAATATCTAACTTATATGGCGTCTGACTTTTATATAAAATAAAGTAACAACTATTAGATAAAAAAAATTAAACACTTACTTTAAAAAAATCGGAATATTATATGGATGGATTTGAAAAAATACGATAAAAGAATGCTGTCCAATCTGGGGCATAGAAATGTCACGCCAAGTAAAAAAACTCTAGTGCAAGAGGACTAACTACCTTTTCTCGAAGCGCTTCATTGTTTTTTATCATGTAAATGCAAAACTTACTTTTTCCGACACAACTAGAAAAACCTTGGTGTCTAGATAATTACTCTTTATAATATCAGATGTTTTCGTCACTCACATTTTTTTGTATTTTATCCATAGAAAAATGATTTTATTTCCATTGTCGGCAATACATTTTCGGTTTAATAACATTTCGGTAATATATAATAGTTGTTGTTTGACGAATATTTTCAATATGCAAAAACTTGCGATTTTTTAAGAGTATCTATTGGCGAAGATATTAGCTCTTCCACGGGAACGACTTTCATTTCTTATAGCAACGTAAGTCTGCTCTCCTTTTCCATGTACGTATATTAGATTTGGTCATGATTGGTTTAGGCATTAAGGTAGTAGATAATTCAGAAGAAAACAACCTATTTTCATATATGAACATGTCAATGTGCAGGCGCTTTTGTTCTAGTGAAGGACAGAAATAGTCTTCTTGACATTAGGTTTTCATATATAATTAATTACGAGTCACGTTGCTCGTCCGCGATGGACTTCTAAACATCTTTACCGATGTTATTAAAATTTGCACACCTTGTGCAGTTTGATTTAACTTAAAAAATTAAATAGCTTTTACCTCAATTTATTACAGGCGAAGCTGCGATGACAGCTAGTATAGCGTATATAATTTAAAGTCATGAGTTAAATGAGAAAGCAGTCCATTAGCACATACTAGTGAGTAACGAGTCTCGACGGTAAACACATCGTATTTCGAAATGTCGTTTTATGACATGGTATCAACATAAAAGGGCATATGTCATTGTTTTAGAAGTTATTTCTTGTGCTAACACTGTATTTACTATTTATGGGAAGTAGTATAAGTGGTTGAATTTAATAATGGGACTGGTTATTAAAGTTGGTAGACAAAACTTGTAAATGATTGACAACTCATGTTACCAAGTTGGTTAAACAATTCTCACTCTCCTTCTCAGTTATGTCTCTTATATTATATATAAAAATGAAATTCCATTTCCCTTGGCCATCGCATCACGACTGAACGGATAGTTCAAGGTTGCTATTTTTTTTTGTTCAACAAATAATTATAGTTAGGTCAGTACAATAACTGTTGAGGTAGCTAGATGTCATATACAAATGTATAAAAAGAAATAAACTGACATATTTTATTTTAAACTCGTGAACATTTAAAAGTTATTGACGACTTTTCTTACGTAACGGTTCTATCTCTCTTCCACTAAATTCTCTTTGTGTAATTGTAATATAAAAATGAGTTAAAATAATTGTAACGATGCATTTTGTTTTAGGACCCTTTTTACCATTTTTATAAAACAAAGGAAGGGCTATGCGTTCTCCCATCTGAGGGAAGTTTTAAATTTTGAAATTTTGTTTTGCAAAAAAAACTATTTTGTAATTTTATCATACAAAGGAATGTTTCTCATGTGTTGTAACAACTAAATCCAAGAAGTAAGAACTACAAGTTTATTGTAGGCTCAGGACATATTCAATGAACAATTACATTAACTTTCATAATGGAAACATTGTCTGCGAAATCCCTTACTTAAAATTTACTTTGGAATTCGCATTCAGCTTTATACTTATCAGAAAATCAGTATGACGAAACAAGTAATTTCACTTTTATTGCAAGTGTTTTAGGATCCCGCAAGTAAAGGTGAATTACAATGGATACAGGATAGTTGAGACACATCTTGTTCATAGTATTGCTAACTTTCACCCGTGACTTTGCTCGCGATTAAATCAACAAGAAAATATCCTATGTCTCTTTTAATACTTTCGAGAATACATGTACAAAAATTCAGGATGATTGATAAAGCTGTTTTCGTGTAATAGTGCAACTAACAAACTGACATTTGCATTTATAAAAATTAATAGGGATAACTATTATGTATGTGTCAAGATATTTTATTGGTGAGCAATAATAGGGGTTGCACACGAATTAAAACATTGGTTTGCATCCGTGTGGAACGTTTAATCCCAATTTTGAATTGTTTCAAAGTTTCCACCAAGGTCAGTCTGTGTGGCAGGCGTGATTGGAACGTGATTACAATCGCCTAGATGATGCTTTAAACAACTTATTAACTCATTCATCTTCCACTTTGATAGTATGCACAATATACATATCTACTAGATCAGATCAGATCCGGAACAATGTTGTTTGAAATATGACCAAGTGTACCAATAAGCTTCATCTAATCCCCATTATTATTAATGCGAAAGTGTATGGGTATGTATATAACATTTTCACGCCAAAATTTCGATCGATTAGGAAAAACAACATTTTAATTTTTCCCATACAAACTGAGCGGTTGGAACAAATTCCGCCGAAACATCTAGTATTAAATGTCGAAAAATATTTCATACGGAACCATCTCGTGCAATATAGACTTGGCCGATATATATTTAGATGCGTCACAAAACACTGCACTATAAATTTAAAGATCGTTCGAATATTGATGGCTTTTTTTACGATTACAAATGATTTTTTATTTTATTACAAATATTTATTACCGTGGTGTTTTTAAACTTTATGTGATACTTTGACATCTCGTAACATGAACGGACAACGACACATTCATTTATTTACATATATAAATTTTGCAATCTTCGAAGTTTTTAATCGTCTTCCAAAAAATGGATATATTCATTTCGACTGCTTGTTAATTTTTGTGTTACCTTAAAGCCTTGTGTTACCTTGAAGCACTTTCGATAATTCTTTTTTATTTGAAAGCAATTGCAAAAAGGTAGCTTAAAAAATTATGATAATTTATTAGAACACGGTTTGTATAACATAGGTTTATCACAAAAACTCTGATAGAGTTTGAAATCTGTGATCTTAGAATATTTTGTTACATAAACTTTTTCATGTGGCTTCCTATCTAATTGAGAAAATATCATCGAAATCGGTTGCGTGGTATATGAGTGGTATTGACTAACTGATACAGGAAACGACAGAGATAGAGAATTATAAAATTACATGGAAACGATAAATATGTTAAACCTTTGATTTAAATAATAATTTTACTACTTTATTAATTTTATAAATTTTTTTAAATAATCGATATTATTTAATCAAATCGATGTTACACGAGTAATATTTTTTTGTAGAAACACACTACATTTATATCACAAATGTGGTAAAACAAAATACGTCGTTTTGTTGATAATGTTATAAATAGAACCATTATTTTATTAGCTGCAAAAAAATACTATCACATATAACTTATCAGGCATACTATATCTGTTGGATTATTTGAAAAATCAATAATTGTAAAAAATAGGTAGAGTCGTCCAGTAGTTCCACTGGCTTACCTACAGCTTTACCTAATTCTGTCTTAAACTGTCGGTTCTGAAGGTAACAAAATCGATAAACTTACAGAAAAGACTCATCTCAGTCAGTCTGGCAAGCAACGTACCCTTACAGGAGGTAACCCTTACCTCCATACTCCTTATAAGCGACGTATATTTCAAACTATAGCAAAATCCATCTGCAATTAACTTTATACTAAAAAAAAAACAGTTTTAAAATATTCATACAAAATAACTTGCGTACTAATTAGATTATAAATACTTTAGGTATGTTACATACCTACATAAATATCAACTTTCACCAAAATACTTTTTAATCTTTTTCAAGAAATGTTTGCACCAAATTATAATTTAATTCATAAAACGTAATTGGTGCTTGAGTAGACATAGGATACGCCCATAAGGAAAGGTGTTTTTCTTTCTGTAGTTAAAATTAATTTGCATAATAACTAAAAAGGGCCCAAATTAGTTTTTTTATTAAGCTAAAAGTAGTTATATTTTCAGACTTTATCTACAATTTTCATCAAAGCAGGTTTGAATTTCAAAATAAACTTCAATATACATATTTAGTTTTCAAAAGCTAATAGAGATGCACACAGAAGTTTTGTTTCTTGTTTTGAAATACAACATAATATAGGTAATATTATTTATTTATTTTAAACAATGTACAAATCTTTTTTTATTTCCTAATTCACCAGTGTAATGAATATGATCCAGGAAAAAAGTAAAGTTTAATAACTTTTGATGTTTGAGATTATTGAGATATGGATATGTAGTAGGTAGTAAAAATTTGTTACAACCACATTAATAGAGTTCAACGTTGAGTTATATGTCTATACTGCGCATCTTAGCACTATTGTTTTTTTTTTTGTACAAGATGCTGTAATAAGAATTTAATGTAAGAATTTGTTTTCATTTAAATATATTATTCTGAACAGGTGATTTTGATCGTCAAATGTGATCAAAACTAACCACCTGTCTAACGCTAACATCTGCAGAATGTTGAAATTAATCAAGATTAAAGGTGTCTTTGAAATCACCTGTCTTTTGTATAAGAGAACCAACTCTTATCAGCGACTCAATGACCTTTATCTGGTCTATAATAAATGAATAAAATCGTATTCGGAAATAGCAATATCGAGTATGTATCTATTTCCACTACGCGCGGGAATGAGCTAGTAAGTAGGTACTTGAGTAATACATCACCATCTCTGTCTCATTGACCCATGAGGAATCCATACGTCTAACTCATCATTCATCGTTGTCATCATGGACAAGACTCACATTAGATTTGCGGCAGAGACAGGCATTTTTGTGATGAGCATTCTGTTTGTACCTACCTTAGTGTATTGTGTCTAAGCGTTTTTAAATTTATTTTGGAATATAAAAAACTACTATATTTATTATTTTATTTTAAATCGATAAGCGACACCCATATTATAAATACAAAACAATTTCCTAACTTTGTTAAATATAAGTTTTATTGTCTTCCTCATTTGTATGACTAGTTTCTTTAAAAAAAGTTCATTAAAAACTAAAATTTCAATGTAAATAAAATATGTAGGTAGGTATGTCACAGTAAAAATGTAACTCTTACCAATTTTCATAAAACGTATAAATAAAAGCATTAAAATGTACTCAAGTGCAACAAATTATGCTATTTAAGTTTTGTAGTATTTCCATATTGCGTAAGGTTTTAGGACTTTACTACACAAACACGCGCAAGTATTTCCTAACCAGAGTCTTTAAAAATAACATTTTTAATACTATTATACAATTGTGCTAATACTGAATCCGTATTGCAAAAGATTTCAATACCATCTGCATTTTTATGCAAAACCTCTGAATGTAAAGGAATACAAGGTTACATTAGCAAACTATTGTGGAATAAAAGTAATTATAACATAACACTGTTATTCTGTTATTATATTTATTTTAGGTGATTGGAAGTTAGTGCTTTGAATTTAGAAAGGCGTCTGAAAAGGTGAAAGTCGTATGCTATCTTGGTTTGCAAAAACTCGCATCTCTGTGCGGCCTTGTCAAGGTGATTGCAAGGGGGACATAACGGTGCGCCTGCGCAGCCTAACGCCGGCACCGGCTGGCCGTACCACGAAACTAAGCTGCATTACAACATAACCAGGTGTAACCATTGACAGCATAAACTGATAAACCGTTTTCGTTTTCAAACAAAAGCAGCAATACAACGAACACAACATATAAATACCGAAGGCTTTCTACGTGGGAAACAAGACACGTATCGTTCATTTCCTTTCAGAAACATACAACTTAATGACTCGCTAATATAGCGTATAGACTGTTCGCATTTCGGACACGTATATTGAAGTTTCTTAAGGAAGACGGTCTGTTATGTTTAACTGTGCCATTTAGCAGTCTATAAACAACTTTATGCTTACTTTATATTATAAACATTTCATATTGTCATCTGGATATTTTCAATGGTATCATCAACATAAATAAATGCTTCCTAAAACTGTTTGTTTCATGTTTAAAAATATAAACTATATAAACTGTACAACTCTACATTAAAATAAAATAATTTTGATTCCTAGAACAATTTGAAATGTTAATGAGTTTTATTGAAAGCTTCGTATTGAATGTGGATGCACTTGATATGCACAAAGCGTTCTTGAGAGACCCTCCTAAAATTCACACATGAGAAGATAAGGGTCCTTCCCCAAACTAAAGGGTGACTTACAATTTG
The DNA here is from genome assembly GCA_002245475.1 of Calephelis virginiensis. Taxonomy (NCBI): domain Eukaryota; kingdom Metazoa; phylum Arthropoda; class Insecta; order Lepidoptera; family Riodinidae; genus Calephelis; species Calephelis virginiensis. The sequence continues at coordinate 1,896 of NJDC01000340.1, read as the reverse complement.
ACTGATCTCTGTGATCGGAATCGGCGAGATAGTTTTATCGGAGCCTTGTGGGAGAGATGAGGCGCTCGGAGTAGGGGACACTCCAGGAGATCCCGGCTGGACATTAACCACGCTTTCCTTTGACGTGCGGTTTGGAGACAACCTCGCTGGAAAGCTGAGGGTCTTCGTCCACTGCGACAAGCTACGCACCATCTTGACAGTTCATAAGCACAACACGTTCACTGAACCCGATAAGATTTTGAGCGACGTGCGCTCACCACGACGGTCAGCGGACGAATGCGATCAACGATGCCATCCAAATCAAATACAGCCTGTGCAAGTTGCGACGTGTACGTGCATTGCTTGTGTGTGTTGTGTGAATACACATGTGTGTCGCATGGACTGGTATTGGTTTGGGAGCTTGCTGCCGCTCCGATCTTTTGTTTATCAAGGGGACGGTAACCTTACTGCATCTGAACGCTTTTGTGAAAATTCTGCATTATCAAGAACACTTTTTTGCAACTGTGAACTTTTGAAGAGCTAATTTACCGACAAATAAAGTTTCTCATAGTGAAGTTTAAGTGAAGTTTAAATTTACATTAAAAACTACATTACACAACAATTAGTTGAAATTAACAGATTTTAAAACTTACTTTGATATATAAAATAGTTTTATGTATTTTTTTTACCACGAAATAATATTTCAGTCAAATGTAAAAGTCAGAAAGTCAGTGAAATTTTAATTTGTTCAGTTTAATGACAAAATTTTGCTAACCTGAAAGGGCGAAAAGTTTTGAGACTAACAAGTTAGATAAGCATTTAAAAACTGATTTATCAGTTTCAGCTACAAATAACAGCCATAACCGAGAAATTTGTTTTTAAGCTTTTCTCATTGTTTTATTTATTTATTTTTGTTACTGAGTACACCTAGATTATGCAATATTCAGTACCTATTATAATTTTAGTGTCACAGTGTTACTTGTGTCGAATAAATCTTAAAATAGGAAATTCCATCAAAAACAACAAAAACGGTGTTCCTACTCATTTATCGACAAAAATCATTATCTTACTGAATAATGTTATAATTTTTCATTATTTTCTTTAAATTTGATTTTACGTTAAACTTTGGTATAAATTAGTAACCAAATACTTGTATGTAACTACAAAATAGAAAAAGGCGTTACTCTGCAGAAATTCATAATAAAAAAAATGACAATAATAATTTGTAACAACAAGTTTTGAATAGGTATCTAAACAATATTGCGAACTGTAGCCTAACTTTCAAAATGTAACTATGTAAAATAAATGAGTTATAATAAAAATAAATGCTAACGTGTATGTATATCCATTATAGAGTATTACACTCAAATAACTAATTTTATTAAAATACATATAAAAGGTTTTGATTGTATTCCTAAATCACAATATGTCTAATACTTATTTGATGAAGGTCCGTTGGATAGACCCGATTTTTTCAATGTTAAAGGTCAGCGGAAAAGAACATAGCTTTCCTGACATCCACACCTCCCTTACACCTGACCTGACAGGTGCGTTGCTGTGATCCCTACTCGGTGAAGCTGCTGCACAATATTCTACAACCAGTGTTTTTGTTTCCAATGACCTGTATTTTAACCTTGCTCACGTCTTATGAGGTGCCTGGCCAACATGGGGAAATATAAGAAAATGTATTTCTTGCAGAAATACGAATCTTCCTTAACCTCCAAAATTAATGGCGAGCACTGACGTAACCGTGGCTGGGATAGGTATAAAGATGATAGTAACTCGGCTAAGTTGACCCAAAACTTTGTCTTCTAATCTAACTAACATCACTAGTGATACAATCCAATCATCCAAGTTGGGTAGATTAGATTGCCGTTTTTCGTAATTTGAATATGATTAAATAAATCAACTCTCAAT
>NJDC01000339.1:363640-382854 GCA_002245475.1 Calephelis virginiensis | reverse complement strand
TAGTTGGTATCTGACTCCCACGTCGGACGTGCTCACTGTCAATTTATCATTCTAATAATTTAATCAATGACGTAGTATCAATAATTAAATAAGTAATAATAATATCGTTCTTATATAATTTAATCATAAGTTTGAATACTATCAGTCTCAGTGCTTAATTATATTTAAATTTAAATTTTTAATATTTTTTTATTGTTTAATTTCTTATTATTATTCCTAATTAAATTATTTTGATAATTAATTGATTTTAGTCATCATCAAAGTAGGTTCAAGCTCTACAGTATTAAACTTTTTGCAGAGTGAAGGTGGGGCTCCGGCCGAGAGTGGGTCCGGCGAGAGCGAGGGCGAGGGCAAGGGCGGGGGCGGGGCGGCGCGAGCGCGGGGGGCGGCGTCGCGGCGGCTTCGTGGGGAGCTGTTCCCGTCCCTGGACCAGGACCTACTGGCGCTCGTCACGCACGCCGAGCGCGTTGACCAGTAGTCAGTACACACCTGCACATTTTATATAATTGTCCTTGTGTTTTGGTGTTACTTCAATTGTAATTGATTATGTATTTTCACATTGAGACCTAGAGACCTAGGTTGACGTTTCACGACCAAAATGCTCTGGTGTTATCCGAAGGTGGTGTCAAGAGTTTTCGAAAGCGGCGTGTTTGTATCGAACGTGTAGGAAGCCAGGGTCGTCTGCCAGTAACGCGAGGCTGGGCACAAACAATCAGCGTATCCTGTAAGGGACTTGGCGTAAAAATAATTTACATATATAAAAAAAGAAATTCATATAAATAGGTACTAAAAATTACATATATTTTTTACATATATATTTGTATATATGTGTGTATGTATTTTCACGTTAGTCGCCAAAGACTAGTTCATTGTTAAATTAGTTAAAAATCGATTGTTTCTTACCATCAGATAAGCACTGTGCTTGTTTGGCGTCTAATACAATAATTTGCATCCAATTTCTGGCTGGCTGTGGTCGATTCGGTAGTCAGATTGATAGGCACGGTGTGGTTTTGTGCAGCGGCGCCATGCGTGTGCTGGCGGTGGTGGGCGGGCGCGTGCTGGGCGAGGGCGGGGGCGAGGGCGGCGAGTCGGGCCGCTGGGCGGGCGCGGCCCTGGCGGGGCTGGCGGTGGCGGCCAAGCGCGCCGCCGACCGCGCCGTGGCCGACCGACTGGCCGCACTGCCCGACGCCGTGCGCGCCGCCGCCAAACGCAACCAGTGCGGTGTATTCAGGTGCGTATGATCCAGTTGTAGCAAGTAGATTGAAATTAGTGTCTCATTTCTAAACAAATGTTTTGTGTTCGAGGCTGTTTCAGTACCAGTAGATTACTTTCAATTATTGTAACTAGAATCGTTGAAAACGAACCTTATAATTTATGTAAAAAAAATTATACAACAAATTTAAAAAATTCCATCTAAACGAAATACACTACATTCTAAAAAAATAGCCGCCGCCGCAGCTTGTCTATTTAGCGCAGAGGGCAACGCGGCGAAGGAGGACACTACAGTGTCTTCGAAAAAAAATCAAAGATACGTATGCTTAGTCGCGTTTATTACAAAATATTTAAAACACAAATATCCAGTGTCCATGGTTTCGTGCATGGATAGGCATTAGACAATTGTGTTAAAATAAAAAGATTTTGGCAACAGAGGTGTGATGAAAATATATGGTTGATAAGACAAGAGCAGCATAACATTAGTAGTAGGTTCTCTACATTTTCAATAACCTCAGTTGAGTTTAGAATTATATAAAAAAAAGAATGTCCTTAAAATGTTCATCCATTATGATAGATATTGTAGCATGTTAAAGTTCTTAGCATTCAGGATTATCCTGATAATGAGGGACTATTCCTAAACTTTTTGAAACTCCCAATGCCTGTGTCCAAATCGTTGTCATCTATAGTCATGAGAACGAGAGTTCATTACGGTATCGATGATACGTTGTAAACAAAATAATAATGTAGTGGGCTAGTTGTTCCTTACCTTTAATAGCGTTGTAATACTTGGAACATATAAAATAAAAAGGGGATTAGAATTAAATCTTCCTTTATTTGACTGATACAAGTTATAATAGCTCACGCAACCGTGTTATATTTGTTAGAGGTCAGTCTAGAGGTGAATGCAACACCAGACCGCTACCTTTTTTCACATTACCACAGACTACAATATTTACAAATTGTGTTTATGGTACCAAACACTAGTTTTACGTATAAATACAAAACTAGTACGCATGTAAAAAAATACATTTGAAATATTTAATTAGAATACATACTACACGAATATGGACAAACGTTTTATCGACATAAGTTAAATTTGTAAAACATTGTAATCAACTTGTTACCTCCAAGAGAATTAATTAACACTTGTAATTTATTAGACAATATTTTTGGAGATAACATGTTTAGAGTGCTGAAAGGTGTCGGTTTGTGGTGCAGTTTCATTAACGAGCTGGAGGCGATGAGTGTGGAGTGCGAGGCGATATTCGCGGGCGGGCGGCGCGCCGACCTCGAGCGGTGGTACGCCGCGCTCGCCGGTGGGATGCTGCGCGCCGTGCAGACCGCAGAGCATCCCCGCACTCCGCGGGACGTCGTCCGGGTGAGTATCACTATACGCATGCACACACATGAAATACACACACACGCATACGAAACACATACGCACGCACACGGAACACACTCGCACGCACTCGAAACAAACTCGCATGCATACGAAATACGCACGCACATGAAATACGTACACTCGCAATCAATACAAACACACACTCACGCATACGAAACACGCACGCAAGCGGAATCGGTAAGTATCTTCGCGCCCATATCTTGGAAGAGGTAGGCAGAGGCACAACCAAGGCACCCACGACTAGCCGAAGACACAAGGTCCCACAATGTGATAGGTGGTAAGTCTATCGCCAACCAGGTAAACATCTAACCCCGAGCAACAGTTTTTTTAGAAAATTAGAGGAACCACATTTTCTTTTTGTTGTCCGATCCGAGAATCGAAAACGGGACCTCATGAAGTCAAGTCTAACACCTGGACAGCGGTTAAGTGCGACCACAGAGGCGAATAAGCAGAATAAATTTAATTAACACCATGACCCAAAAATACACACATTTTTACTTAAATTTTAATAAAATTTTTGTTCAAGAGATTGTTAACCGAGTTCAAAAAAACGAGGAGGTTCTCAATTCGGCCGGTATATTTTTTTATGTATGTACATCGATTTCTCCGAGGTTTCTAAACCGATTTACGTAATTCTTTTTTGTTTAAAGCGGAATGGTTTCGAATAGGTCCCATAATAATTTGATTCAGGTAGGCCCAATAGTTTTTATTTTATGAGCATTTTTTATCTATTTTCACCTATCCCGATGTTGATTTTGATTAAATTTAATCATATTAGCAAAAAATAAAATGTATTAAATAAAAATAACTACGTTAATAAAAACTGATTTCAAAACTAAGACTAAAAAACTGAAACTAAAAAAGTTAGGTTTTAATTTTATTTTTTTAGTTAAAGTTTTGAAATCGGTTTTTATTAACGTAGTTATTTTTATTTATAATTCCGAAATGTGTTAAAATTCGAGAACTTTCGAAGTAAGTGTAATTTAGAAAACAGTAGTCGGATTTTAATCAAAATATGTGACCACTTCGGAATTCTGACCTATCTTTTTAAAAAAAAGAATCGTCTAAATCTGTTTGTTAATGATTGAGTTAGTTACTTAACCAAATAGCAAACCGATTTTGACGATACGATACAGACAATAAAAGATACAGAGATAGTTGATGATTCTGAGACTATTCCACATAAATCTTTTTGACACCCACTAGCAGTTTGAGTTATACCTAATAATGCATATAATATGTTTATCTATGTTGACGACATTATTGATAATAATGACAACATAATCGTATATTATATGAAAATTTTATGTCAACTTGTAATTTAATACCTCGCAGCTTAATCTAGATAAAATCTTAATAATGTCAGTTTTCAAACAAATAAATCCGCATTAAAATTAGTACATCCGTTCAACGTTATCCCACTTAGATAGACAGACAAACAAACATACACGGGCTTAAAAAAATACATATTCGAATCGATAAGCTCTTCTTTTGGCATTCTTGAGGCATGTGCGTGTGGTGTGCAGATGGAGAACTTCCACCGCCTGCACGCGGTGGCGAGCGCTCTGCGCGTGCCGGCGCTGGAGGGCGTGCGGCGCGAGGCGCGCGCGCGGTACGGGGACGCGCTGCGCAGCTACGTGACGGCCGCGCTGGGCCGCCCGCTCGAGCACCTGGCGCAGTTCTTCGAGGCCGTGGGCGAGGCCGTCGCCGCTGGCGTGCCCGAGGACGAGGTCTGCTACCGCGCCGCCTTCAGCAAGGTAACATCCACGCCGGCCACAACACACATATTTGTACATTCTATAATCCTAGTTTAGGTATAGCCTGGTAAGCTTGAAACGATGTTACCGTACGTAGACGCGAGATGCGACTATAGTGCAAAATTTTACCAAGCAACGAGGATTTTGACTTAAAAATTTGATTTTACTAAGATCGGTTGAGGTTTACTTAAGGGTTAATGCCCCCTCCTGGGGGTTGGAATTTTTTTGTTGAAGTTAAGCCCGGTCATGGATAGATTGACTAATTCAAAGAAACTTTTATCCTTTCAAATTTTTTTCTGAAATTTCAAACTTATAAACAATGAAAAAACACGTTTTCTGATGGTTTTTCGCGAATAACTCAAAAAGCAAATGTTATATAAAACAAGTCATTATACCGAATACAAGATTTAATACAATCGAAATTATAAGAATTCAGTAGAATAAAAGATGGAGCGCATTAATAAAAACTATTTTTTATTCATTTGATTTTAAACAATATTTCCACAAGAATTAACTGACTTAACGTGAGATTTGAAACTCGATACTTTGTGTCTAACTATTATGTGTATGTATTTAACTAAATTGATGTCAACTACTTCGATTCTCGAGCAAGAAAAGTCGAAATATATTTAATACATTTTCTTATAAAAACAACGTTGTTTTAGATTAGATAAGTGGACGGTTGGCGATAGGTTTGCTTCCTATCACATTGTAGGAATAAGGTACCTTCAGCTAGTCAGGGGTGCCCTGGTTGTAAGTCTGCTTACTTCTTTAGAGATGCGGGCCTAAAGATACTAAATAAAAGCGTGAACGTTTGTAGCACGAGTTACGTCGCGTGTTGGCCCGGTACCCGGCGCCCGAGGTGAAGCGCGCACTGCGACGACTCTATCGCACCGCGGAGAAGCAGCTCAGTGAGGAGGGGGGACTCTTACAGGTCAGTGTCTATACCAGAGTAAGGGTTTCTATGTAGTGTCTGCTATCACTCTACATTTATCAAAAAGAATGATCCTGAAGTGTTTGTTTGTTAATTTGTTTGATACCAGTCAGTGAATTTCATCTTTGGACATAACGACAGAACTTAGAAATTCTGCCCACCACCTTGATGGGTGGCTATCCTTTAACATGCGCTTCCGAAGACATTTCGTATACGTAAAACACCTTTATCTAACCAATTACCAACGCCGGTTTTTTCAAAATTGTCTCAGGAACCTTTGTGAAGAGCCTACTCATTCTTAAAAGGTCAGCAACGACCCTATGGTGTGTTTTCTTCTGGCGTTGTAGATGTCACTTATCATCAGATGACCCATTTACCCGCTTGCCCCTTACCCCCTTTTCTAAATAAAAAAGTGTCAAAAGATAAATTTTAGCGCTGGTCCGTTCAGTGACAGCTATGAGGCGCATAGCCTGGCAATACCAACTTCCTTTTTGATCTGATCGCTTTGGATGTAAGAAACTGACTGCTGAATCTACCGTCTTACCTATTCCTTAAATTTATTTTGGTACCTATCTAAGTATTTCTATGCATTAGAATCGTTGAATAACACCCATAACACAAGCATATTTGCTTAATTTGGGGTTAGATTCAATTTGTGCAACTTGTTCAGGGATATTTATTATTATTACATTTTGGTTCGAAAGGTAGTACAGTCGGTAGACTTGCACAAATAGGTCTAACAACAAGGACACAGGACAGCAACGCGCTTAAAACACCTATGAAGTTATAGGCCACGGTTATCAATTACCATCAAGAGATCCTGATGCTTTATAGCTATTTTATCATATGAAATAAAAAAATACATAGATAAGTACCAAGAAACGAATTGCATAATATGCGCACGCAAACGTGTTAGAGGGAGCGCGACGCAACGCGCGGTCGTCATGCCATTTGTTATGGCTGCATGATTTCACACAAAACTGTTAATGAAAGAAGTGGTTTTGTATGAAAAAAGGTGGTGTGGCGCGCCATGCAAGAGGAGTTTATCGCCCAGCACGTGGCGCTCCAGGCCCGCGTGGCCGCCTGCTACCCTGGCGCCGGACTCAGTCTCCCGCTCTCCACGCAGGACATACTCGACGCTTTCTCCGACATCGCGCAGGAGCACTGACACCGCTACAACACTCAGAAGCTTCTTAGTATTATTATTTATTCCTTTTAGGTCATACATAACACAGAACGATTTTAGAATCGCAATGATGGTAATTTATTAACGTGCAGTCACAAAATGACCGCGTGTAAAAGAGTACAGAAATAGAATACAACGGTCAAAAGACGTTTTTATGGAAAATTGTAGACAAACAAGCAGACAACAGCATCTTGTTAATTGTACCTTTTATTTCTAGGATGTATTATTTCGTCAAGAGTTTTACAATATAGGAAACAAACAGACGGGTTTCCTGATCGCATACATTACACTGGCCTACAGAAACAAATTTTTGGTTATATGCAGCTCTGTTCGCATCTGTAGTCGGCAAAGTAGGTAGTATGAATTACATTGTTGCTACTAGATGTTAGCTGACAGCTCTAGTTTACATACAATTATCTTTTTAACTTTTTTTCCGATTTTATTCGAAATCAGTCCGTATTACAATTACTATTATGACATCAATTGTATAAATTATCCAGGACAATCTCACTCAAGAAAATCACCAAAAAAATAATTGCAATTTATAATTTCCAATTAAATTAATACTTTCTCTAAAATATGTACTTATATCTTTTCGATTTCATGAACAAGAGCTGATATGAAAAAAGTGACGAGATTAATCGTATTAAAATCAGGTATAAAATCTTAGGCACCAAAATGAGTGTAGACCAGTGTTATAGTAGCTTGTAGACACCAAATACGGTAAAAGCACGTTGCAAAATCGTCGTGGCTCTTAACGAGTTAAATCACAGCCTACTCTACCTCAACACGACAATGGCGAGTACTGATATGATGCTAAATGTCAATTTAGTTATTGATTACATACCTGTTAACTGACTTCGAAAAAAGAGGAGGTTATATGCCCGAATCCTATATTTTTTGTAAATTTACCAATAATAATCGATTTTTTTTCATTACTGTTGAAAGGATTTTAAAAATTCTCATCTATTGGAAAGGGCGTTTTATTTTTTGATGACATAAGTATTAAAATAGAAGTTGCTTTTTGGCTTCAATTACGATACTTACAATTTTAAAATCCAACAAAGCAGTTTATGTTCTTATATCGATGTGCCTTATCAGATAAGGTTTCTTCAGCAAGATAATTTATAAATTCGTATTAAATAAGCAATATGCCCTTTAAAGTGATGTTGCGATACTTTAAATCTTGACATAGATCCCTATTCTTGTTTGGAGGGTAAGGTATACGGGGAATTTACAAAACTAAAACCTTTTTATTAATAGGCATGGACTAACATAGGAGTAAAATTAAGTTGATATTATAGTCTGTATATGTGTGTGTGTATTGTAATAAGGATAATACCAGGTTGAACCTTGGAGTTCTTTATTCCGTTTGTATTAATAAAATTAAGGCTATATGTGAGAGGTTTTATAGCCCAATCTAAGAATATTCAGTGTACAGACAGTCTAAATTAGGTTTGTAACGTCTAGTTCTTAGCGTCAGTTCTTGGTGGAATACTTTTTGAGACAAAAATTATAAACACAAAAGTACAAGTGTCAGAAAAAATGTGTGTCATTATTAAAACAATAATTGTAAATGAAAAGTTATTTAACATTCGCCTCTGTGGTCTAGCGGTCCGGGTGTTGAGCTTGACTGCATGAGGTCCTGGGTTCGAATCCCATGTCGGCCAACATAAAGAAAATCGGATTTTTCCAATTTTCTAATTAAAAAAAATGTTTGTCGGGATTGGAAATGTGCCCGGTTGGCAATAGGCGTGCCACCTATCACATTGTGGGACTTAGTGTCTTCGGCTAGTCGTGGGTGCCTTGGTTGTACCTCTGCCTACCTCTTCGGGGATATGGGCGTGAAGATACTTACTTATTTAACATTCCAAAATCTGGTTAACAAAGTACTACTACCATCTTTAATACTCTTGAACGTTATATATTCCTCATTATCAGGAAAACATAGGTAAATTATAAACTATACACTACCAAGATTGATTAGGCCTAACAGCCTTTTGTTTTTGTCTGTTTGTTTTGAATAAAATCAAATAACAGATAGTTACATTTCATAAAAATCGGTTAAGTCATTTTAGAGTTTATCTTTAACATCATAACATGAGATTTTTTATAAACATGTATATTTATGTACCTATAAATGAATAAGTTAAAGTTGTGTAAATAAATGTTTAAATAAAGTATGTTATTCACTGATTTTTATTATGGCTATATTTGTGACATCTACTGCAACCCCAGCCCCTAGCATATAGTAGAAATGATAGTAAACTCCAGAGTCAATTATTAAATACCTACATATTATGTTTACTGACAAAACAGTTTTTTAAGGACTATGTATAAAAAGTTTTTAGTCGGGGAAAATAAAACCAAAATTTCTTTAACACTATATTTACCTAGTCATTAACATACATATATTTTATGTGGTAATCCATACACTTAATCCAAGGACTTTGGTGGTGAGTAGTTGAGGTATACCAAACCGGTTGCTTTAGCCTGAAAAAAAGATCCAATATTATAGCATAAACCAATATGTTAACTATACTATAGTGGCCAACATATGGCAGATAATCATTTTCAAATTTTCATTGTCAAAAGTGTGTATTTTTTTATGGTATTGGAAGGCAAACAAGCAGACGGATTTCCTGATGGTAAGAAATTTATGCCGCCTAGATACACCAAAGGTTATAATAGTGCTTTGCCAACCTAAGGCCAGGATGTAAGACCTCAAGCAAAAGTAAATTTACCGGCTACTTTATCCTCGGGAACGGAACACGTCAAGGGCAAGCACTGACGTTATGGCGGCAGTAACATGTAACCATTGGGTACAGTGCTAGAAGTACATTTTTTATTGATATAACCCTATATTTTAATCTGTAGATTTTGGTCTGGCTTTTATTTTATTCTGTGTAGGTCAAAAAGAAAGAAAGAAAATTGAAAAAAAATGTTATTTTGATATGTGAACTGAACATACATTCACATTTTTAAACAAAGAAAAACTTGTACTGTTTTACATGTCACTTATAATTTATTATTTTGTAAATAACCTATCGGTTTCGCTTATACAGTATCATCAGGGCTAAAACTTAAATTATAAGTGATATGTAAAACAGTACAAGTTTTTCTTTCAAAATATGAATATTTGGAAGATTTACTAAGCGCCGACGATGGAAAATATTAAATATACATACATTCATTTGCATGTAGTGGCACTATTTGTATGCATGTGGTGAAACAGACTCTACCATTTCATTTAAGTATTTGTATAGACGTGATAGCCGTTGACCAGTTTTCTAGTTATTTTGCTCTCCTGGGGTAACCCATGATTAAAATAAAAATTGGACTGTCTTTTTTGGGGACATAACTACACAGACAAATAGACTGGATTCAAATTAAGAGGAGTGAATAACAAGTATATGCAAAAGGTTCTTCACGAATTCAGATGTTCTATTCAGACAGTACACTGTACATCTAATAACCACACAAAAAAATCACTGACTCAAATGGTTCTTAACCCTCTGATGTAAAAAGACGGGTGTTGTAAGTTTCACGTGTCTGCATGTGCGTCTGTTTGTAGCCTTATAACTTTTGAACTAATGGACTGATTTTGATGCGGTTTTTGTATACTATTGCTTAAGTAATCAAAATGGTTCTTAGCTACATTCCATAATATAGGTTTTGTCTGGGATGACTATGTAATCTCAATCGATTGTTCACAAAAGGTTCTAATTATTTACATGTTTAAAAATTGTTCAGTTTATATTGTGTTGGTTTTATCAGTTGTTAACATAAACACCACCTTTTCTTCTCCATGTTGGTCCAGGCTCCTTTGCAGAATAGACTATCTGCCTTTCTGCCAGGCAGCTCGTAAAAGGCGAGTATAGGCTTACCATCACCAAAACCATGACTTCCTACTAGGTGGTAGGGTTTCGCAGCAACTCGCTCGGATTGGTATCCCCCGCCTTACCTATTTCTACTATAACATCAGTGTTTCCCGTTGACTTATTCCGGTTCAGAGGGTAAGGTAGCCGGTAAGCTTACTTTTGCTCGAGTCCTAACAATCCGGCCTCAGGTTGGCATCGCACCATTACCACCTTTGGTGTCTCTAGTCGGCGTAATTTTCTTATCATCAGGTAATCCGTTTGCTGGTTTGCCTTCCAATATCATAAAAAAAAACTATTTTAACAAATTAAAGTTCGTAAATATATCTTAAATTACAAATTACAACAATTTGTCATCAGTGCCTGCTACTGTTACAGAAGCAAAATGTTTAAGCTACAAGTTCCCCAAATCACTATTAACATTTACAAACTTATTAATATACATGGATTACACACTTACAATCTGATATAAACTATAACATCAATTTAATTTTACTCCTATATTAGTTCCATGTTTATTAATTAGACAGTTAGTGTTTGAAACCAATATTTAATAATTCCCCTTTACTCTGCTTCTTCTTCCAATAACTGTCTTCCGATAGCGTATAAAACACTAAGCCCAAAAGTCCTATTACTCATACAGTTTGAAACACAACAGGTGTCTATAGGTTAGACAACTATGCATAGTGCATAGTTGTCTAACCTATAGACACTCATGCTACATTTAAGAAAAGTCATAAAATCGTAGCCTCAAGAAATTTACTGCAATATTGTGCAAATTCATCTCTCCTGCAAACAACTCACATAAGATATAAGAAAAATTATGGAATCAATTCCTCAAAAATTTTGTTTTTATTGATAAAAATATTATATATGGAGAAGGCGGAAACTAGAGCCAGAAAAGCTATTAGGCATTATATGTATGTATGTCTGATTAATATGTAAGTATATTTAACAACTAAAAAATTTTAAACAGACTTTCACTGTTCCTGTTTATAACTAAAATAAAATATCAAAACTCACAACTGCAATTGATGTAGCCAAACAAGCAATTCCAAATATGAGCACAGCATTGTAGCGACGTTGATTGGCGTCATACTGGGCCTGCCATGAACCGTTAGGTACGGGCAGTTCATCCATGGTGGGGGGCTTGGCTCCATGGCCATGGTCGTGGTAACGGCGTACTGAAACAGATAAGACTTGTGATACCTTATGACCCTATTAGAAACCCAAAAGTATGCAAATGAAATTTTGAAATTCGAAATGAAAACACTTAGTTCAAATAGTGAGCTAACAGCATGTTGAAAGATCAGTAGTATAAATTTCAAACAAGTATCTTCATACCCTTGTGGAAAAAAGATGGGCAGAGAGAAAGTTTTATTAGTAATATTTACTGTACAATTGATTTTTTAAGATACACATTTATGGGATAGGACAAAAGTTACAGACATTTTAACACATATAGACCAACTCAAATAGAGTTAGGCTGCGTCTCTAGGGATGGGTAAAGAAGTCAGGTGCATAAAGTAAGATGATAAAATTGATCTTAGGTCCTCTTTGGCTAACAGTAGCAAGAAACAGAAAACAGTGGAAGATGTTAAAGGGGCAACACCAAGAGGACAGATATATGATAGATAAAATTTGGATATTGTATAAAAAATATGTAATTTGGAATAAAGGCTTTAATTATAAGTTATATTATTATTATGAGTTGATTACTACTGTATAATATTTTATTAATTCCAATTTTGACTAACATGGGGGAATAGGCTGGGGTGAATGAAATTTAAACAAAACAGCTAGAATAGAATAGAATATATTTTTATTCACATTCACCTTACAAGAGGCACTTGTGACGAGTCTATATAATACTAAAAAGTACCATCGGATTGGTATGCTGCCACACACTGAGAAGATCCGGCAAGAAACTCAGCCGGCTGCCTTTTTTTTCCTTATTCTACACAAATTATTAGTATTACATCACACATTATTACTAATAAGAGATTGGTATGAGGCACAATTAATCCCAAGCACTCTTATCCGACAGATATTCTGCAACGGTATAGTAACCTTTTTCATACAATTCACTTTGACACATTTTTTAAATTTATTTTATGGCAGATCTTTCATGTTATCGGGAAGTTTATTGTAAAAGAGCTTATACATTGGCCCATGAAAGAATGACTCAACTCTGTGGAGATGGCTGGATTGTTATATGTATTCAGTTATTTTTAAAGCGTGATTTAGTATAAGAGCATAGACAGGCTTTAATGTCATGGATCTTGTTGCTAATGTATGACTATTAAAAATATGGTACACCCCTTAAGGAGATAGTGTGGTAACAAATTAAATCTACTTTGTTTCAGGCAACTGTATAACCCATAAAAATAAATTACAGGTTAGCATACATATTAAAGTAACAAATTCGGAAAATTTTAATGATTTAGAAGCATTTATGCACTAACACGTGTTTATAACACTTAAGATACAATAAAATTCAAGCCTTTCAGGTTGTAGCCCATATGTAGGTTATAATGATACCGTTCAATCAATAAAAGCAACAATAGGACAAAAGTCAGATAATATTGTAGGTTATATATCATTATGTAACAACTTTATTTTATTTTAATTGATTAAGAATATAAAGCTACTCGTATATGGTGGTACCATCAGTGTTGTAATTGCATCTTTTAAAAAAATATTGCAATTGTAAACACAAAATTAGTTAAATTTGTCGAAATTCTTATCTACAAAAGCTATGAAAATGTTTTTGGGATTTACCTGTTGGTCGCAGTAGGCGAGATAGGATTTGTCTTGAAGCAAACATTTTTCTTTTTAACTGCAAGCGCACCTAAAACTTAATTTGATTAAAAGTATGGTTATAAGAAAAAATATTTGATTTAGAAAATTAGATTCAGTTGTCAATAAAATTGCACTTACTATATTTTTGACAGAGGTGATTAATGTTGCCAAATTTCAAATTGTTCAAATGTCAAACATGCGGAAAGTAAAGGGTTGCCAGCTTGGATTTTGAAAAAGACGTTGGTCAACTTTTTTTTTATTTTAATGACTAATTTGTTGCTTATCTCGCGATTTTTAAAACTTCACCGAGCTTTCTGGGCCGAGCAGAGTGCTCTGGTCAAGACAACGCCAGCAATAAGGGCTGTCTCCCGGGAGACCGTACTTCACTTGGTGCTGCATTCTGGTTACTGGGTGAACTTGATGGAGGAATACTGGCGGCTCAAGAGAGGTCTTCGTCGCCGAGACCGGCGGTGACGGTGTAGTGTGATGTTGTATTGCGAGTTTGTGTTCCGGTTGGGAGGGGGAAATATAGTGTTTGCCGCGGTTATTGGGTCCGGAGGATCCGATAACAAGTGGCGGGGTCTTTTATGATTTGAAGGCGCGTTCACGGCCGGTGTGTAGTCACACGCTGGTGCTAACACCGGGTTCGGGTGGGCAGCCGTTTTTTCAAAGTAATATTGCGATAGTTCTTTGAAATGCTGCGTTATCGTGGGTAAATCGAGGTCGCGATGTAGGTCCTCGTTGCGAACGTACCACGGAGCACCCGTGGCAGTTCGCATGAACCTATTCTGGATTACTTGTAAATTTTTAAGATGGGACGGGAAGGTATGCGCAAAGACTACACTACCGTAGGGTAATGGGTCTAACACATGTTTTGTAAAGTGTCACTTTGTTACGAAGTGACATTTTACTATTTTTATTAATAAGATAATAGAGCCGGCTAAGTACGAATTTAGCCTTGTTTGTGACACGCGAAATATGCGGTTCGAACGACATATTTTTGTCTAGAGTGACCCCCGGGTATTTTGTTGAGTTTTCCCAGGGGATCGCTCTGCCGAACAGTTTGATGGTACCCGGGCTACGCCTGGAACTCATCCGTTTGCTAGGTCTGAGACCTCGATTATAGTACACTGCTGCACATTCACTTTTATACGCCATTTCCTGAACCAGTCACCCAGTAGAGTGGCCGCGTTTCTAAGGAGGTAGCCTATTCGTTTACCGCGACGGTGGGTTGTATTAGAGCCGTGTCGTCCGCGAAGAGGGCTACGTGGAGAGGCGGAGGTCGGGGTACGTCGTTCGTGTAGAGGGTGTATAATATAGGTGAGAGCACCGAGCCCTGCGACACTCCCGCCTCTAAGAACCTACTGCTAGAGAGAGTCCTTTCTACACGAAATCTGAATTTACGATTCGACAAGTAGTCTCGTACGATGAGAACTAGCCCATTTCGTTGTGCCAGACCTTATCGAACGCCTTGGCCACATCGAAGAATATCGCTCCCGTATATAAAGGTAGTCGTCTATTCAGGCCGTCTAGTATGTGCTCCGTGAGGCGGTGCACTTGATTTGTAGATAAATGGGCTGCCGGGAAACCAAATTTCTCATCCACTAACAAATGTTTCTCGGCTACGACCGTCTTAAGGCGGGCGAGGATAAGACGCTCGTATATTTTGCCGAGTGAATTAATAAGACTGATCGGGCGGTAACTACTCGCGACGTTACGGGGTTTACCCGGTTTATGTATTCCTATGACGGTGGCTTCTTTCCACTCGTCACGAAAGGCACTGTCTGCTAGTAATACATTGAAAATGTATGAATGCGGGAAGAAAATATTTAATTATCCCATGTGAAATACCGTCAGGCCTCGGGGCCTTTCTGCTGTGAAGATCTTTGATTATATCTTTCACTTCGTCGTGATCGGTGGGAGGTAACGGATCGCCCTGGGGAGGTTCGGATGCTATACCTACGCGCTACGTAACTATGTACAACATTTATGTGATTCGGATCACCCGGCAGAGTGGAAACGGTACACTGCGATTAAACGTTGTCTGCTAGGCATTTGGCTTTATCGGCATCGTCAAACGCGGGAGATAGATTGGATCTGACGAGCGGAGGTATATCTACATTAGTAGGTAGGATAGGTACGTTCAAAAACTACAACGCTTTTTTTACAAAAGCTTTGATTTTTTAATATCTTTTTACTTGCTTATGAAACTGAGTAGATAACAAAAATAAATCAAAGACAAAACTTTTTTTATTAGTCATATAAGACAAATAATAAATATTGGGAGTTGAGACTCTTCTCTTACCGGGGGCCCCTTCCGGCTGAGGGCCCGTGGCATTTTGCCGAGTTGCCACCCTGTAGATACGCCACTGCATAAACTGTATGTGTACCAAATTTCATACTCCTCCGTCCGCGCAACTTTTGTAAAACTTTGGACAGTTTTGGCTTTACGTATTAATATTTTGATAGACGACGAACCAGATAATTTTGAGTATATAAGTACTAATAACTAATTAAGTTGTTATCTGAATAAAAAATAATATTAATATTATAAATACAGGTGTTGCTCTTTTATAAATTTTGTTTTGTAAAAATACAAATAATGATATTTACTACTACGATTATGAAGCATATTTTTTTTTTTTATGATATTGGAAGGCAAACAAGCAGACGGATTTCCTGAGTAATTGGAAGAAATATATAATTTCATTATTAGACCAATACAATTTTTTTGAATTGAATAAATGCAAGGTACAATTCAATACAAATGCACACAAATGTATGGGCGCCTGGCAAGCGCTTGCGGCAAATTCCTTGATCCACACGTTTGCGTTCGTAGCTAATGGTTTGTGGAAGTTTGGCAGGCGTGTAGATGCAGCATTAAAGGACTTCGGACGTCAAATGGAACATGTCTAGAAGAATATTAAGCATTTTAAAAAACAAACAGTGATAACTGATTTTGCATTGTATCATGTTTTTCAAAAGTTACAAGCATTTTCTCGTGTAAAATACAATTTCACAAAAAACATATCTATCAAAATGACACGACATATAAACTGCAACTTCTCCTAAATTTTTACTACTTTTAGCTCTGGTAAATACATGTATTTGTGATTTCTTAATCATAAATGTTTTTAAAACTTGTAACGAAAATTTTGAAGTGCTTTCAAAAACTCTATACCTATTACTTTACAATAGATAATATTTTTACCCTACACAAATTCAAATTGCTAAAAAAACTTATATTTTGACATGACAACGTCTTATAATTCGATGAAGCCGACTGCACACACCAAAAAATGCGGCGTTACTTCGCTCTAAGGCGTTCCATTTAAGGCTTGAAGTGCAAGCAAGAGCGCAGAACGAGCGACAAAGAGCCACAATCGGCCTCCGTTCTTATGACGTTCGCGTTGTCACGTTCAACTATCGTCAGGAAACCGACTTTCCAGACAGGCGCTTTTTTAAAAATATTTAATACCTTACCTAATTTCTATCCTTCAGAGATACACATGAAATGATTCAAAACTAGTTTTGCATAAATAAAGCTGTGTACATATTTTATAATATTTAAAATGTTTGTGTTTATATTTTACGAATTCGTGAAATCTATAACGATACATTTGATTAATAATATTTCTGATAAACGTAATTTACTAGAACTTGTTAATAAGTTATTTTTATGTGTAACTTGTGGGCTTCTAGAATTGAAACACAGTATAATCTTAATCTAAGTATATTTACGCCCATATCCCCGAAGAGGTAGGCAGAGACACAGCCAGGGGCCAGGACACCCACGACTAGCTGAAGACACTAAGTCCCACAATGTGATAGGAGGCAAGCCTATCGCCAATCGGGCACATATTCAATCCCGAGCAACGTTTTTTTTTATTAGAAAATTATAAAGCCCCAATTTTATTTATTGTTGCCCGACCCCGAAATCGAATTTGGGACCTCATGCACTCCGACAACTGGACCGCTACATCTAATTTTGTTATGCTTGTAACGCTTAGCACAAGTAGGTATTTTGGCACAGATTATTGACTAGTATTATTTGTTTTCTTGTATTATGACATCACAAAAAGCCGTGGACCTATATCTAATATCAATTGGACTCACTGCAAAACAACAAACACGATGACAGAGAAATCCAAACGGAAGAGGAAACTTTTTGAAGTGTAAACTTCTTTAGCAGCGTTGCGCACTTTTTTTGAATGGGTAAAAACTTCTAAACTCTCGTCAGGACACGTGACCTGATCGAAAATTCGTAAGACGGCGCAAGGCGCTTGCGCGAATGTTTGTGTTGTCATGTTTGTGTATAATAGCGCAATAAATGAACATTGTGTTTTATTTGTATTGTTGTACTTTCATACTGATAATAAAAGCAATCCGTGCAAAAGTATTCCCTAACCATTCGAAAATATCAAAAATGCACAACGTTAATATTCAAGTTTTCACTTCTAGCGGCACTCCCGGAGTGCAACCCGTCGTTTTTATGCATATTTCATTTTACATAAGTAAGGTATGTTGTATGTAGGTTTGTAATTGATAGTTTTCTTCATATGATACCATCAACTAAATTCTTTGTTACATCAGTTTCAATCAGGTGCAAAACTTAAGGCTTAAAACTAACTAAAATAAAGGCCTTGCCATTCGTGGCTAAAAACAAAATTGTATAGGATTATGTTTGCTGAATATCTCATAGGTAGTCTGCTTACAGTTGATTGGCTAATAACGAATGCTATCAAACACGCTGATGTATTACCGCCGTTTACGCTTATTGCTTCCTAGAACTCATAAAGCTTGCTCAGTGTTTTCTCGTCGAAATACATTATGTTATTACTTATTAAGTGTAGCGTACTCCACGCATAGGCAATGGAAATGTTAAGTGTTTGCAATGTCTTCGTTACGCACACTCCGCCTGTTCTGTGTGCATCCACTCCACCTTGAAAGCACTTGCGTCCTGGTATTTTGTAACCGCATTAAAGAGACACTCACCTGTATTATGTACTTTTACATGACACACGGCGGCGTAGCTCTCATTAGCGCTCGGCACCTAACGCCGAGCAACGAGCCCTTTCTCCTCCATCAAGTCCACCCAGTAACCAAAACGCAGCACCAAGTCGAGGTACGGTCTCCCGGGAGGCAGCCCTTGTTGCTGGCGTTGTAGGGAACATTCCAACATCATTATTTAAATAGATTGGATAGATAATCTATTTAACCAATGATGTCTCGGGCTGAGCACTCTGCTTGGCCCAAAATAGTCCGCTGAAATTGTAAAAACCGCGAGGTTAGCAACATATTAGCAATTAAAAAAAATTCAATGTATTTGTGTTTTTGTGACCCAACATTTCGACGCAGCGCCAAGGAATCAAGCTGACTGCTGATTGCCCGATCATTGTCATTTACTAGGTGGTAGAGTTTCGCAGCGACTTGCCCGGATTGGTACCACCGCCTTACCTATTCCTGCCGCCATAACGTGTTCCGGTTCGGAGGGTAAGGTAGCCGGTAAACTTACTTTTACTCGAGGCCTAACATCCTGATCTCAGGTTGGCAACGCACCATTACCATCTTTGGTGTCTCTAGGCGGCGTGAATTTCTTACCATCAGGAAATCCGTCTGCTTGTTTGCCTTCCTATAACATAAAAAAAATTGACATTTCGAGTTGCTCTACGTTGAATGTGGTCAAACGGAAGGAGCAGGAACTGTGGAGCTGTGTTTTCAAAGGTTAAGATTAATTAATGTGAGAATGTTTATGGGTGTCCAAGTAGTGAACCGCCTGCTTTATGCAGATGATGCTGTACTTTTGGGCTCTACACAATCTGAGCTGTAATCACTAGTCACAGTTATGGAAGGGTTACATTTAAATACATTGGAAACCAAGTAATGGAGTTTGAAAGAGACATAGCCAGAATGTTTTAGTTGGTGATGTTGTGCTGGAACAACTGAATGAAATTGTATATCTTGATTGTGCTTTTAGTAGAGATGGATGGTACGCCGCGGATGTGGAAAGTAGAGTGTGTGCAGAGAATAGTGTGAATGA
>NJDC01000339.1:334237-348707 GCA_002245475.1 Calephelis virginiensis | reverse complement strand
TGGCGTCCCCCCTGTTAGGGCTGTGGGCCAACCGCGCGGGAAGTGCGCGAGTGCCTATGCTGGCTTCATTGGCACTCTTCACACTGGCTTCAGCACTTTACGCCAGCCTGCACTTGTTGCGGCCGCACGCTTACTCTTGGATGCTCGCCTCCCGTGCCATGATTGGAATCAGCTCAGGTATATATTTCACTTTTAACCCAAACTCTACCCCACTTTAATTGTTGCTACTGTACATTGTCGCTGTCTGTCTGCTTCTGGATGCTTGTCTCATGCGCCATTATAGGAATCTACTTATGTCTGTCTGCCATATTATTGACGTAGACATCCATACTCTAGACTCGTCTGCAGCTGCTTGGGTTACATGCCTTCATGAGATCAGTTAAGCTTCGATCAGCATTTTCCTTCATAACCTTCCACCTTCTTTCCAGCTGTTTTTCTAGCGAGCCCAATTGACGATCGCATGCGCAAAAAAATGACGTTTTTTGTGCATGTGATTAGCTCTTGAAACGTCATTACGAACTCTAATAACCGGCTTTTGACATAAGAATTTTTAAGGCTAATTACAACCGCTTCGAAAGGCGTTATCACATCAAACGGAAGCCATTAGGATAACTGGCTCAAATACAACACTGGCTAAAAAAGATGTTGAAAGAATTGGAATATTTTTCTCTAGGCGTCAAGTTATCTTTTTCCTATATGTTGAATATTATGGTAATCGTTCTAGTGTTTGGGCTGTGAATGTTAGTCAGTCTGTTACTTAAGTCAATCACATAATTACTATAAACGCATTAAAATATTTTAGTTTTGATTAATTTTTAGGTATTCAACTTAAACTTGAAATAAATAATATATATGATATTTGCAAAAAAATCTGACTGTACAAATATCATACCTCATTAAAAACTCATTAAAAAAATAAAAATAAAAAAGAATACCTAAATGAAACTGGTTTTCGTGAAGCAGACAATTAAATTATTCGTACAGGTCAAAGTGATACTTTTAAATACTTTCATAAAAGAATGTAATGACTAAAAATATTTGCATATGTAAATATATTATGAAGTCAATAGTAACTGCGATGGTATTTTAGCTTCAGTAAAGATCAAAAACAAAGAAGAAAGTACAACGCTTAGCATAAAATGTTTCTACCAGTGCATCGCAATTACAAGTCGAGACCTTAGGCCATGTGGCCCTTCAGCGGCAATGGTGAGCACGATGCTATAACCGCATGAATAGATAAGTTGGCATTAATCTGGCTAAGCTACATAATATAGCTTTCTAATGTGTGGTTATGATTACAATGGGAATAATGCAGTAACCTACATTACTAGATTTAATGTTCCACTTTGAAAAAGGCCGCAAAATCTCAAAAAAGTAAGTTTACGATTAGGATCGATTTTCTTAAAGTTCCTTACAAATTAAATATTTAAATATTGTTTTTTACATAACGCCTTTTTAATTTACAGCGAATGTGGCAGTGGCACGATCATATCTATCAGCAGCGACACGTGAGACGGAGCGTACACGTGCCGTGGCCGTGGTGTCTCTTGCTCAAGTGCTGGGCTTCGTGGTGGGGCCAGCACTGCAGGCCCTGGTCACCCCACTAGGACCCGGGGACCCCTATCCCCCTCTCTCTTTATACAACAGCACCGCCCCCGAACACAATTATCTCTTTCGCCTCGACATGTACACCGCGGCTGGTTGGATCAATGCCGTGTTCGGGATCATTAACTTTATCCTTTTCCTGCCTTTTTGTTTCAAAGAGAAGAAAATTGCTGCACGAGAAGCAATGCTCGCGCACGGCAAGGGCACTGGTAAGTTAAAAATTAAATTTTAGTAATCTTCCCATGTTTTTTTATTAATAAAAGAATTGTAGCTTAATTTTGGAGACATCGAGAGAAAAGATGAATGCATTGGTGTAATTTTGTTCAGTTAAAGTAAAGAATTAATAAAAAAAATAGAACATCGTGTATTTTCTTGAGGTCATCAAAACTTACTTGATGAGCAAAAGTTTAGAAGCTACCGCTATACCTAAAACCCTAAATAACTGACTTATTTTGAATGATTTATTTTTCCCGCGTGTTAGTCCGGGTTATCTGTGTAGAATAGAACATCTGCCGTCCTCTGGTAATTCGTAAGCGGCGAGCAAAGGCGAAACGGGTTATTCCCAACAAGAGCACTGGCGGTAGAGTGCCGTGCAGCAATTTGTCCAGGTTGGAATCTATTGCCATACTTGTTCCTGCCGCCATAATGACAATGTCATTTTTCTTTACGGACGGTAGACCCCGGCCACAGGACAACGGCGCACCTACAACATCTACTGTGTCTCTACGTTGTGATTATCATTATCCGGGGAGCCGTGCGCTTATGTATTTTGGCACTTGGCCACTGTATTTTGGCAAAGCAAAAAAAATTAACTTGATACAAAGTAATTAAACTTGACTTAAGGCACACGGCTCACGCCCATGCCAAAAATAAAAAAAAAATCATTTTACGTAGATTGCATCCAAATTTTAATTTTTTTACTATGACATTGGAAGGCAAACAAGCAGACGGATTTCCTGATGTTAAGAAATTCATGCCACCTAGAGACGCCTAAGGTAGTTTTTTTATTATCATTATATAATTACTTACCTTTCAGAAATGAGTCCGCCTTTCTCTTAAATAAAATCGCGTGTCTTTGACAAGAATCTAGAGAGAAGCAATATTTTTCTAGCAGAAATGTCGAAGTCGCATTAGGCAAAAATATGGTTACTTTCCAATAATTACCAATCCGGTTTTGATATTAATTACTATTGACTCTGTCACATAAAATAGATATGAGATAGAACACGAGTTTAGAATAACTGTGAAGTTAATACTTTGAAACGATATTTGATTGTCATAGATATCGAAACTACTTGGTGAAAATTCAAATATGGGGACACTGGTGTTCATAATATTAGACTTTGTCACTAATAAATGATAAGACGACTAGGCCACACTCGTGGTTAATTTCGTCACTACCCATGTGGCTATTGGAAAAAAATAAGTTGTAGTAAGTGCCCGGTTATCATTAGGTTTGCCATCTATCACAAAGGACTCTATCTAGCTACGGTTACCTAGCCGTGGATACCTTGGCTGCAACACTGTCTACCACTTATTCTCTCTCTGGGATACGGGTGTGAATATAATGTGACATTTTATCATGTTTTATACATGTAAACAAAATACCTATAGGTTAATATAATTATTAGCATCTGAAAAAACTTTGACATGGGATTCCAGAGAAAGAAGCGATGAAGTATCTGAAGCCGGACTTGATAAGTAGCTGGACGTTGGTTGTGGCATTCTTCATACTGGTGTTCAACTTTGTGTTGCTGGAGACACTTGCCACACCACTCACTGTCGACCAATTTGGCTGGACCAAGGCCCAGGCGCTTCAAAACATGGGCGCTCTCATGAGCGCCGGCGCAGTCGTCGCTTGCGCTGTTTTCGCACTTATATCACCGCTCACCAAGATATTCGAAGAGAGGTAGCACCATTATTTTAAGAGAATTGAGAACGTTTAATTCTTTATATTAGCCAACAAATAAGAAAGTGGTCCATCTAAAGTATTAACGTGTCCGTTGAAAATTAAAATCTGCCGTACAATTCATCTTCCTCTAAAACGAGCTGAAAGTTTTATTACGTAGTTTTAAAGAATACTATTGTTCGAAACTATTATCAGGTGAAATAATAAATAAATTATAAATTTTCAGGGCCCTGTTGCTTTATGGTGGGTTCCTATTAACGGGCGCAGCGTCGATCCTATGTATTCCATGGGGCCCAGGTCCACCACCCCTGGCTGCAGCCCCGGACATAGAGGGGGTGGAGGCGGGAGGCGGGTGTCCGCAGCACACACAAGTCTGGTGCGCCACCTCCCGTGGGATGACCTTGCCGCAGTTTCTGCTGGGTTACGCTGCTGTCTCTGTTGGATATCCGCTAGGAGTCACGCTCATACAGACTATATTCTCGAAGGTATCATCACTCAATGTCATCTCAAAGATTTTGTAGATGCATGTCATTACTGCACAATCGCAAAAAAATATATTTATCCGACACAAGACTAATTTGGGACAACATGTAATGCTAACATATTAAAAACACGTTCAACTACAAATTATCGATAAATGTATAAAGATATTACCTTCGGTAGTTACTTGCCTTTATAAAAAAAATACCCTTTCCTTTAAAGATTGGGAAAGACTAAACAGTTATGATATATTTTATGTTTGTTATTCAAATTAATATTTAAGATAATGTTAAGGAGGTATGTATGTGCTGCACAGGGTTTTTGTTTTTACTTTAACTAGTGTTCGCCCATTGGTCGAAATTCGACCGTAATAAATTTTTATATCTTTGATAAGAACGCCATCTTCATTTCTCAAGACCAACTACTTTGTTTTTAGACAAACTTTTTAGTGCGCCATCTGTGATCTTTTATCGTTATTATTAAGATATTTGTTTGTGTGTGTTAAATGCGTGGTAGTGTAGGTAATATTTTATTTATTGATTAATTGTACTTTATAAGCATTATTATTGAAAAATATTAGCGTTTTGCACTCCTCCTACACATAAACTATAAGTGTGCCAAATTTCATACTCCTCCGTTAGCGCAATTTTCGTAAAAGGGGTCCAAAGTTTTGGCATCACGTATTAATATATAGATTAAATATTTGCGTAACCAGATGCACATACCAAAAAAAAAATTAAATGTGCATGTACCCGGATCCAAACGAAGTTCGTACTATATAAAACAAAGCATAATAATCAAAAACAGATTTACTTGACAAATATTCTGCGCTATTCTTCACAAAATATTAAACAACTTATTTCTCTTTCTTGTCCACCCTTAACAAACTTAGTCTTTTGAAACGGTTTCTGATTCGGACAGTTGCAGTTCTATGTGAACGCTCTTCTCCGCCCCTTCTGCCCGTATCTACGCCAATCCTTTACCCTGATTTTCAAGTAACAATAAAATAACGTTTATCAAAATTACTTATGTAAACTTTAAGCTATAAAGTATAAGTAATGACACTTCTAATGAGGGTTGCCAGGTGTTTTTTTTTAAATAAGTACAGAACACCTAGTAAAAAAGTATTTTGTATTACATTGGTATGTAATAAATTTTTATTATTTACCTTACAATACAAAGTGCCATTGCTTAAGAGCAACTGACATAAACTGTAACAATTTGGTTTCTAATGCTCGATTCCACAAATGTTAAACAGCCTAATATACATTTCGCGACATATCAGACTGAAATTCCATTTTATACATAATAAGCATTGGAAAACGTCATGGATCCACATTCAAGCGAAATCGCACTAAATATTTACTCGAATGCGTGTGAACGCAAATGCTATGTTAAGTACTTGTTTTTTACCTTCGCCGATTGCCTAAACCCTGGCTGAATCGTAAATTAGGAAGAAAAATTATTCACGTAATAGGTACTGAATACCCCATACTTTGCTTTTTTTGTCATACCGAACACAGTGCTGATACACCGAACAGTTCCGTAGAATAAATTTTTAGCTTGTTTATTATCACGAAAATTTTGCGAGCTTTCGAGGACTCTAAACAGTTTTACAATAGATTATGTCAAATTATCATCAATTATCAAAATGCTTCAATAAAGTTTTAGTTTAAATATCGATTCGACTGGCTATTGTTCCGCAATTTCTCTTCAATCGACATTTTTATTTTAATGATAAAAATATAATGCAAATTAGCAAATATTTTTACGGAAAACGTTCATAAAATCAAAATTAACTAATTTCACTCAATATGAACATGAAATTCAATAATTACGAAAAATCTCTCAATCCCTTCACAGATTACTTAGTTTAGTCATAGACATATATATTACTTCGTAATTCCTTTTCCCTTTGAAATAATTGAGTTTAGTACTTAATGCTTAATGCCCTTGCCTACGAAGTACTACGACCCGCTCGGGGCGAATCGACTTTTATTCGGGTGAGATCGTTAGTCCTGAAGGGGAAAGAAACAGGTTTTGCGAATGCGATTTAATTGAAAAAAAGTAGGTTATGTAGTCGTAGAACAGAACGTTGAACGCATTACGAGAATGATGAATGGATGATTGTCGTCATTCTATTCGACACTATTCGAATAGATGTTATATCGGTAAATGATAATTATTGACATTAGTTACTAATTAGTTGTCATTATTCGAATACTAATTTTAGTATACTACTAATTTCCTATTCAAACAGGAAAATTAGTAGTTACTAACTAGTCGAAAAGTGAAATCATTCGGTGGCACGCACCGCTAGTACTCATCCCGCCAAAATCCATAGAGATGCATGGTTACAATTTGTATTTTTTTATTGTTTCTGGCATTGGCGTTAGCATTTGCCATTGGTCAATTTGAAATTTGCATCAAGTTAGCCGACAGCCAAAAACAGTCATGTCAGGATCTTGCCAACTCTTGAAATAACTGACTCGGGAGGACTTTAACGAATTGGTGGCAGGGGTGCAGTTTATATTTATTATTACAATTTTATATGATTGGTAATTTTAGCGAAACCAAAATTTTATGTCTATGTACAAAAAAAAGCAATGTAGGTATATTTTGTATTAAACTTTGAAAAAAAATATTGCTTGAATAATAATATTATGGATTTGTGTTTTCCTAGGTGCTGGGTCCGCGTCCACAAGGTGTGTGGCAGGGCGTGCTGACGGGAGCGGGAAGTGGGGCGCGTGCCCTAGGGCCCGCCTTTGTGGCTGCCGTGTACGCCCGCGCTGGACCCACACCCACATTCAGCTCCACTGCTGCACTTACCTTCGTGGCCCTTCTTGGTCTGCGACTCGTCTACAATCGCCTCAAGCCCCCAGCCCTCCCTGCCCCTTCCACCGTCGAACAGCAGCCACTAGATCCAATTCCAAATGGTGACCACAAACCAATCGCACCGCATGACGTCATACCACTTTGCGCCTCAGCTGAAGTCATTGCTCAACGTAACACGATTGCACCTGTCTCATGAGAATCGATTTTTTTAATGATGAGCAAACTAGGATCAAAACGTTTTTCTCGTTCTCGCTTTTTTTTTGTATTGCTCAAAGATTACTCGTTACTCGTAGTCTGAAAGTGTAATTAGACGACAGAAATTGCCACATTTGTTTTTGTTCACATTAGTGTTGTGGTTTCCGTTTTCAGTCAAGTTTCTTCAGATTGGCTTGGTTTGAAAACGCCACTAATTGACAGAATGTAGAATACTACTTGATCGAACTAGATAACATAGTAGGTAAAGCCTTTATTTCCCGCTATAATTTGGTAGAATATGTGGGCACGATAAAGAATTTAACTTTCTTAAAACTCATATGCGTAAATATTTTGTGTCATATTTTCATTAGTGTTCAAATTAGATTATTTTTTATATTTCATTAGTATTGTTACACATTTTTGTGATTGTAGACCCGGCACAAATAATTGTATAAAATTAATAACGTTACGACTTAATCACATTTACCACCTAAACGACGCAAAGTGTCACAGAGTAAGGTGGCCTTAAAAAATATTTTCACCCTCTTGCCCTCAAAAAAGTAGATAGAGGCACAAGTACCAGGGCACCTACGACTACCGACCGACCGAAGACACTGAAACCCACAATGTGATAGGTGGCAAAACCTGGCATCGACCAGGATCATATACTATCCCGGACAACGTAGTTTTAATCAATTAAAAAATTGCAAAAAAACATTTTTATTTTTGTTGCTCAATCCGGGAATCGAAACCGGAACTTCATGAAGCTCCAACTCGGGACCACTAGACCACATAATATGTAGTCGATTTAAACTGGTCATAAGTTTTTGAAAATACAAGAAAAATATCTAACATAAGATCAAGACCAAGACCAATTTTGCTCATCACTACTTTCTAATATTTTTTACTTTTTTTTAATGTTATTATAAAATGGCGGTGGTTACGAATTTGGGATGGGAGTGTTTTGCGTCGTTGTGTTTAGTAAGTGTATTTTTCCCGAATTATGCAACGAGATGTGATATTACGTGGACTGTACATGTGATTGTAGTTGGTACATACGTATAGAAATATTTAAGACTGAGCTCAATATGTGCCTGTGCTGAACTTAGGCCCTTCACACACGGTCGTATGCTATTTTTTGTTAATTCTCAAGGTTTATTATTTTGAAAATGCATTATTTGATGTTATTGAATAAAAATGTCGTTGCCACTTCGCTGGTGGAGGGGTTAGCGTATACGCGTAATTCCGACAACCAAACGGGACGCTCGAGTCCGATTCCCGACAGGGGCAGGTATTTGTGTTATGAATATTTAAATGTCTGCATTTCCGGGACTGGGTGTTTATTAATTTACTCTGGTGTACTGGGGTTACAATCTGTGACTAACACCCATAACACAAGCGTATAACTTGTTTACTTTGGGATTAGATTCAATTTGCGTAACTATTCAAGAATATTAATTATAAGTATATTACTTGAAATAAATGACAGAGATACAGATTAATTAAGTTTTTTTTAATGAAATCCATACAAAAAAAGATAATATTCTGACATAAGGATAATGTGTGAAGGTTCTTATATAGTGAAGCGTTTTTGAATTTTTATAGTGTAATTCTAGATAATTTTTTGACAAAATATGATTTGTTATTTATATTTTTGTAACGCAGACGAACTATTTTTGCTCTACATTTATTTGTAATTGTAATAGTGAAGGGAATAAAATTAAGATTTTGATAGTGTTGTATTTTTTTTGTTTTGTTTCTTGCGGTTTGCAGAAAGGAGGAAGTTGTCAATTCAATTTTGTTTTTTTCTACGAGTAGTATGTCTGTTATTTCCTATTTTTTTAATTAATGAACCTATTTTGTTGATTGTTTTAGTTTTACAAAGTGGTTTCCTACAACAAAACACAGCAAAAGCGCACACGTCTCTAATGATGGCAAAAGGCAATCGTGGCCTTCTTACCTATAGATCAGGGGTGGGCAAACTTTTTTGACGGGTCAATATATTAATAAAATCTAGGGGCGGGGCAGCAAAATATAAATAAATGTTGGGAACAGCTGGTTAATAAGAAACACCTAAACAGAGCTGTAAATATTACGATTATAAAACGCCGTACAAAGGTATCATAAGGCATTTTTTATTTTTACAATCTCATTAAAATGAAATCGATTTATGAAGTCTTAATTTAAAAAAACGCACGGCGGGCCATTTTGCCGACCCCTGCTATGGATACCTAAGGTGCTTTACTGCCCTGAGACCGGAATGTTAGTCCTAATCTGCAAGTCTAACCGCTACTTTACTCTCCGGACCGGAATATGACGTTGATGATATAAAATAGTAGAAAACCTATGATACATTTCTCATGTTGTAAGACAGCAAACAAGCTGATGGCTCTCCCAATGGTAAGATACTGTGGGCTATAGATAACAAATGTTATAGCTGTTTATCGCCTCCGTGGTCTAGCGGTTCAGTTGTTGGACTTCACTGCATGAGGTCCCGGGTTCGAATCCCGGGTCGGGCAACAAAAATAAAATTGGCTTTTTCCAAATTTCTAATAAAAAAATGTTGCTCGGGATAGGATATGTGCCCGGTTGGCGATAGGCTTGTCACCTATCACATTGTGGGACATAGTGTCTTCGGCTAGTCGTGGGTGCCCTGGTTGTACCTCTGCCCAACTCTTCGGGGATACGGGCGTAAAGATACTTTTTTTTTTACTTTTTTTTATAGTAGCTGTCATGTTGCCGTGGTTTGGGGTGATGCGAGTTTGTTGCCTACCTTATGTCCATCTCTGAAACTGACACGCATGGTGGCAAGAACAGGTAAGGCGGTGTATGTCTACCTATTTTTTTATGTCTACCTATTTTTAATTGTATTTCCTACATTCTGCTTTCGATAAAAGAGACGCTGTTGTGCTTTGCAGCAGCTCGCCCGGATTGTTAACAGCACCTTATTAGTAGTAAGGGAGATCGAGGTGAGTTGTGACAGAGGAGAGTTGTGACATCGTCGATTTTTGGGAATCTATAAACTGTTTGTGAGTTTGCAATAGAGCACGTTTGCTAGCTCAAGACTTGAAGTGATAAACGTACACTATTTCGAGCTCAATATCCGTTAATAGGTACAAAAAAATCAACGATATCACAACTCTCCTGTGTCACAACTTACCTCGTTCTCCCCTGTATAGTAGTATAACATAATACTTGCTTTGTGCTCGCAATAATAGTATATCTTGCTAGATATAGTCGGTAGACTTGCACCTATGGTTTAAAAATTACGGCCAAAAGATAGCAATTCACCAATTACATTTATGGTGTCCATAGTTGAGGGTTGTTCCTCGTTACCTGATTTTTAACTATCTTGCAAAAGTCTTTTAAAAAGATTTAAGCTGACCTAACCGAAAAAAGAGTAGGTTATATGTTCGACTCCTATATTTTTATGTGTAGGTAAATCGCTTTTTCCTTAACTTCAGAACCGATGTAAGGAATTATCTCTTTATTTGAAAAAACATTACCGCCGTAGTGGTCCTATTGCCACTATGTCTGGATCTGGGAATCCCAAACACGTTGAGAAAAATACTAAATTTTTTGTGTACTTAGCTTTATTGTCGAAATTGAAGTCGATTTGTTGCAGTTTTACTGCGGTTATATTGTTAATTTACACTAAAGTGAACTTGCATTACTTTCGACAAAATATGTTTTTTTGTAGTTTTGAAGTTTGCGTTACTTATAATAGTTTTATTTATGTAATAGATATAATATTATCAGCGATTAGATTTAAAATGAAGATTGCATGATTGAAAGTTGTAAGAGATGTCTAGAGGTTTAATCATTTACCAATAAAACGACTGGTAGAGAACTGTACAATGTTTTTGATGATTAAATTAGACGTAAAGAAATAAGAAATAAATAAAAAAATAAGTGTTTGCGTTTTATAAAGTCTTGGTAATGATAGGTACTCATCCCAAAAGTCAGATTTTTCTTCTACCGCATCGTGTTACATCTTCTTATCTTAACAATGGATATCTTGAGTATTTTAAGAAGTCACCACACCGGGCGTATATTCAGGACCGCGTAGAGTTAGAAATCATATTAAAAACATTTTTTTTACATGCTATTGCTAGCCAAGACAAGTTTCAAGTGCTTTCATTTTATGTAACATCTAATTACCCCATTTTTGCAAATAAACGGTTGAATTGAATTGAATTAAACGGCGAGCGTCATGTCTGCGACATCTGCAGTAGGTACCACCGGTCATATTGTCAGAAGCATGTGGATGGAGGTCGGAATACTATAGCGGCAGTCCGCATACGCGATGGCACTAAAGGATAAGGGTACGATCGACAGCACATGTTTTCTGTGTGGGTGACGTTTGCCGGCAGCGGTGCCCATCGTGTGTCCGATGCCAGTAGCCTAGCATTAAACAGCGCCGGTGACAACGACCATACGCTAAACAACACACTTACCTACCTACACTATCCACAACCAATTTATAAATTTAACCAAAATGAAAAATACACTTACCTACACAACGAGATCAGAGAGAGAGAGAGAGACTGAGAGAAATAGAGAGACTGAAAGAAATAGAGAGAGAATGTTCTGGAACATTTTGCAAGTTATTTAAGCTGTTAAGTGTGACTTCGCCCGCGTGTTCGAGTTATTGCATATTAAGCTCTCCAACGCCACCCGTTGAGATTTTGGAATAAAAAGTAGACTACGTAGAAGTTTAGAGAAGTTCTAAAGTCTAATCTATTTTTTTCAACTATTAAAATCAGTTCAGCCATTTGAAATTGAAAACGGACCTTTCGCTTTTCTTTACTATAAACATTTTATTGTCTCTACAGCTTTCTGAACTTCTGCAATTTCTGTGAAATTCAACTGTACCACAGTAATATAGACAGCGAATACGATATTATCCAAGAGTGCTGTCACGTATGAACCAAACCAAGGCCACAGAGTGACGCGGAAATCCTTATCAACTCATGTCTACAAATTAATTTCTACAGTACATAAAACAAAACTTTAATAATATGTGTGCTAGGTCTGAACATTAAATTAAAAAAAAGACGTATGGCATTCGGACACTGCCACGGTAAAGCCATTGGATAAGCAGGCATGAGTCACCAGTTTGCGGGGCGAAGAGGGGGATTAACGCCGATACAACCAATGCCACCTAGAGGAGATTTGCTGAACTAAGGAGACAAGTGTGATCGGAAAGTCATTAAAAGTTCTGCTATTCATCGATAGATGGCAAAACTAAAAAGTATCACCGTTGTGCCGGTCGGACCTCCCATGGGTGTTAGGTTATTTTCGTTACGGAATTTCTGGATTCAGTCTCCACGCTTAAGGCCCGCGATATAAGCTATGCAATAGCTTAAAATAACTTTAAGCGATTAAATTTGGCTGTGGTGCATATTATATAGCGGTTTTAGAATTTTCGTATCTCTCCGAATCTATTGAAATTCTATAAGTTCTGAGACACAGTTTACGATTTACTCGGTTTACTTTAGAGGTTCCCGTGGGACATCTGCCATCCCATTTTATCTTCTATTATATCGGAAAGTTTTTTTGTAAGTCAAAAAAAAAGAAAGAAAAAAAAAAGAAAAAAAATATTTATTTGCGGAATATGAGTGTTACAAAGATGTTACAAAATTATTTAAGCCTTCCTACATATTCTACCAACTTGTGGTGTGCAAATATTTTAATATGTTTTTAATTAATTATTCACAATTACTATTTACACACTGTTTTTTGTTTGTTTTGAGATTACATGATTATTTATTAATACACACAATTTTAGAATGTAAATTAATTTATCCCTATCTACCGTAAACTACCACCGTTTCCAAACCTAGCCAGACAGGAGAAGAAACGGCGAAACAAACTCCTGCGCACCGAACATTCTGCAATTATATTAATCATATTAAAAATACTGTATTATTTATTCTTATCTGCAAGAAAATCTTTGACATTATAATAATTTTTCTCCAAAAGTAAGTTGAATACTTTTTTTCGAAATCTGTTTAATGGAAGTGATTTAAGATTATCAGGAATTTGGTTGTATATACGAATGGACATGCAATACACGTTATTTTTGTAAATGTTGAGTTTTTGGTTGGGCACATGTAGTTTCTCACTATTTCTAAAATGAGACAAACCTAGGACATCAGCATTTGTATGAAACAAATAATGATGTTTTTTTACAAATACACATACAGCCAATATATATAAGCAAGGTAAAGGCAATATTTTAAGTGACTTAAAAAGTGGCTTGCATGAATGTAATTGATTGACACTACATATAGCACGTATACACTTCTTCTGAACTCTAAAGAGTCTAGTTAATTCTACAGAATTCCCCCAAATAGGAATACCATACTGCAAAACGGAAGAAACATACCCATGATAACAAAACTCAGCGAACAAGCATACGGATCTACTGATGGTAAGAAATAACCATGGTCTATATACACCATAGATGTTACATCCGCGTCACTGTCTTGTGGCCGAAATGTTAGTCCTATTATGCAAGTCTACCGACTACCCTACTCTTCAGGCCGGAACACGACAGAGCAGGAATAGGTAAAGCAGTAGATCCCTACCCGGGCAAGTTGCTTCATAGCACTTTACGTGACTATGAAAAAAAGTGTCTTTACGCTCGTATATTCAAAAATCAACCAGGACCAGGACCTATGATTAGCCGATGACACTAGAAGTCGTAACTGTCTAGAAAGGCAAGGGTAAATAGCTTAGGACATATTATTTAACCAATCTAGCATTTTTTCCATTGTCACCAAATATTTACAAAACTTTGTAAATAGCTGATACGAAAAAAACGCGAAGAAGACGACTACGTTAAGTTTAAGTTTACAAGACAAGAGGGTACAAGAGGCAAAACACGGAACTAAAATTATTGATTAACTTCTACGATGCTTCATAGATATGTACAGTAGTCCATTGAGACGCAAATCTTAACCAATATAAAAAATAAGAGAGACGCCATTTTGTAGCCTTATTTATTGGATTTCATCTTTGACACTGTACAAACGATTAATTCCTTTATATCGGTTCGAACGCTATGGCAACAGTAGGAGTTAGAATATGCACTTTTGTCTTGGTGCGATCGGGTCCTTTTGCTTGGACGATACATCTCGTTTTTTAAAATTCTAGAATTATCAAAACCTTAAGCGATGTAGTGCAAACTTGAGCAATGACCGAAACTGAATGGAGAAGTTAAAGTTTACCTCTATGGAAACGACGCAAAAAAATTTCGAAAGTTGCTGTCGTTTTCTTTTTTTAAGCATATGTCGTTGATCTAACAAGCCCATCTAAGGCCTAAATTAGAATTATGCATATCAAATTTGAAAATATTCTACATAAAAAACCAAATTTTTAAAAGTCGAGAGTTCAACGTTATTTATAATTAAAGTATGTTTAAAAATATGGATATTAACT
>NJDC01000339.1:319099-330331 GCA_002245475.1 Calephelis virginiensis | reverse complement strand
GAGTTGAACGCGAATGTGATTGAAAGTTTGCCCGCAAAAAACAGTGCCAGAGTTACACCATTTTCCAAACTTTCTAAAAACATTATTAGAATTTAGATAAAAGTAGAAACAAAGTGAGGAGTAATGATAAATGTAAGTTCTATGGTAATCTATACTTCAATTTGTTGTTAAGTACTCATTACAATAAAAAAAATACTTTAGTTATTATTGCATGAGCGACTCGTCCTGATTTGTACTACCGCCTTACCTATTCCTGTTGCCATAACGTCTATGCTTGCCATTGACGTGTTTCGGTTCAGACGGTAATCTTTTGCTTTGGCCTAAGATCCCGGCCTCAGGTTGGCAACGCACCATTACCACCTTTGGTGTCTCTAGGTGGCGTGAATTTGTTGCCATCAGGAAATCCGTCTGCTTGTTTGCCTTTCATTATCGTAAAAAAAACAACTACTTCATCGGAACAGTCCAATCCATCTAAATAATGATGTCTCGGGCTGAGCACTCTGCTCGGCCCACAAAGCCCAGTGAAGTTGTAAAAACCGCGAGGTTGGCAACACATTAGTCATTCCAAAAAAAAAATGATCAAAACTAAAATGAGAAATGGGAAGTGTGTGTGGTTCGTTAGTAGTAAGCAGTGTTGATCAGTACTGATAGAGGTAAAGAAAAATTAGAATAAAATCAAAATTGTACAAAAACTTGGCTTACCAACAAAAAACGGAATGACGCAAGAAACACCGCAAACCAGGAAGGCGACAAAGATGCTTCGCTTACGACCGAATCGTTCCAGTGCCATCATGATCAGCAATGACGCAACGATCTCCATCGACATATTTAGGGCGAAATTGACATACTTGTCCCCGGACAATGAAACAGAGTTGATGGTCAGACCGTAGTATACGAAGGAAGCTGATATCCAGCACCAGCCGCATATCACAAATCTGAATAATAACACTCGAGATTTAACAAGACTTAACCATGCGTTCTCTTTAGGTGCACTTTCTTCCCTCTTGCTTTCTTGTTTGATTGCCCTCAGAAGCTTTTCGTCTAATACCACCTGTGTATTGCAAGTAAACTAAATTAGTGCAAAGCACCTATCTAATATTCGTCTTTGTACTTAACAGGAAATAGTCCATAGTAACTAGTGGATAAAAGGTTTCGTACCTTTCGACTCTATTTGTGATCTGGTCGCGGAGGTGGGAGGTGGGAACTTTAGGTAGGATTGTCACATGTAAAGAACGTGACAATTTATATTGTTTCCCGACCTCTTCCTATATTCGTGTTCTGGTCGCGGAGGTGGGTGGTGGGAACGTCAGTTAGGCTTGTCACATTCTGTGTCGTTTGGAGGATTATTTGCCACAACGGTTACACTGCTTACGCGGAATTAGCTTAGCTAGCTTCTATATTACGGACATTAACTTATAGGTTTAAACTTTTTTTGTTTTTGTTGGTCGGCAGAATATACCTTAGTGCCATATGCTTGTGTTTTAAGCGTTCTAATAGCTGTTTTGTCACACTTATTGTAGTCATTAATACAATTAACGAATTGCGGAATAATTTTAAATAACGACATGTCATGAAAAATATTGTAGAAGGGTGAATTTCCCAAACGACTTTTTTTCTGTCTTCGGTTAAATTAGTATTAGAAAAAAGCAATATTATTCTTAATTATTTTTTTTTGTATTCAGTAGGTAGTAATTGGGTTGTGGCAAAAATATTATTTGCTTAGGACTTTAAATTAAGGTAGAAATAAATACATAAAACTCTAATTTTTTCAAAACGGTGCTGTCCCTCTACCTTTTTTAGAAACAAAAAAGCATATGCACTAATAAAACTAAGTAAATTAAGTATATAACTTATTCTATTTCAGAGAATATTAGTTTTATTCTTATCATATAGCATGTTTTCTTACATAACTAACATTTATTATTGCTGAAAGGCACAAACGTACTTGTCCTGCAAAAAATTTTCTCATATAGGTGGGCAAGTATTTTAAATCTAACTTTACAACGGCGAGTTTGACAGAGTCCCCACCCCAATATTATTTCCCTTGCTAGTGTGTGCCAGTGCGCAGTCAGGACGGATATGTGTCAAATTACTCCGTATTCACGCCAATAACTTAAGTACGCCATTTCAGTTGCTCCTGGACAATTATTAAATATTATCGGTGGTTACATTTTTCTAGTGTAATGAGTAGTTTTATCAATATTGTTTGGATCTAACGGAGGTAGTAAGTAAATTAGTTTCATTGACTGTTATTGAATTTATCCTAGATATTACGCATTTTTTCTAATTTTCTAAAAAGTGTTCTATTTCTCATGTCGCTGTTCTCACATCGCTGTAATCGGTGGTCTTTAATACCACCGATGTGATAATTTACAGCGAAATGATGAGAAAAATCAGTCGGTGTCAAGGTATTTAATATCGGTGTTTTGATTCATGATCAACGCACAGTTTTGTCATTTCGGTGGATCGCTTTATCATATCGGTAGATTGCTTTGTCATCTCGGTGAGCCGCCGTTTGGACACACCTAGTGCCAATATTCGAAGAATTTAAACATGGCAGTTCCAACTGTTGAATCGTATTATTATTTCGGATTCTTCATCAAGCCAGTATCGGAATAAGATTTTTTTAAGTTATGTCCCAACTCAGTATTTGCTGCTCTTCTGTGACTAACATAATATTATGGAACTTTAGTAAATGAGGGCATGGGGAAAGGTGCGCCAGATGGAGTAGTTGGGCCACTGAAGAGAACAGTGGATCAATTTGTTGTACGCGATGGTGATATGAATAATACAGATACCTTTGTAAAATATTAACTAATAATAAACTTTTCAAAATGTGCTGTCCAAAGCCTAAAATGTACTGTAGAAGAATATGAAGTGGAAGAAAAGGACTGGCTTCTCCCTACTAATTTAAATACATTAGTGGAAAAACACAATTAAACAAGTGGTTTGGACTAAAGAAACTAAAAATCATATAGTTTTACGTCGTTTTTCTTGTAAAAAAGATTGATATAGAAAATGTTTTGGTTAATGTCCACACGGCAAACATTTGGACTTCCACAATTTGTTTACTAACTACAAAATTAAATAAAAGCCTCAGCTTGCTACGCATAGTGATGAAAAATCCATAACTAAATCAAAAATAAGTAATGATTAAAGCTGTAATTATTGTAGGGTGGTTGTAATTAATGTTGAAGTTAAAAGACTGATTAAGTAGTTATATTAAATTCCTATTCGTGATATTGTTAAACCTATAAGGCTACAATGTTTTAAGAGTACACACGGCAAGACAAGTAGCTGGATCGGTCGCAGTAATAAATGTGTATTGTGCAATTCTAGCCTATAAGTGAATTTTGATTTCTTTTTGTACTTCATTTTTACAAAACAATGAAAATAAAACTAAATGTGGTTATTTAATTCTAATTACCTATAGTAAACATAATAAAAAAAGTAGAAAATAAATCAAATAAAATTGGTATATAATATCAAAAGCACATTATCATGTCACACAAGAACCTTAGTTCAGATCTTCAGTTCTAAGTCACCCTTGCAAAAATAAGCTAGGTACCTACTAACTACATCTCAAAGGTTATAAAAAAAGATTATCATATTGCTGGATATGTATATCATTTCGCTGGATAAACTTATCATTTCGGTATATAAACTTTTCATACCGGTGTACATAAAAAAAAACAATCGGTGCCGCTTTGTGACATCGGTGGAAACCAGAATTCAAAATTAATTTTCTCCTTAGTCTTTAGTGTTACGTTGATGAAATTAATTTTCGGGATATTTACTATCCTAAAGATTACACAAAACCTGAAAAATATGCAAAAAAAAATATAAATGAAAAAGTTCACCGATATGACAAAAAAATGACGTTTGATGAAATTCACCCAGAAATTAAAACATTGTTTTTTTCTCATGTTTTAAATGAAGTCATATTTTATAAGTGAATTGTTGTTGTTGTTTGTTTGAAATTAAATGAAATTAATTAATTTGCTGTATGAAATT
Source organism: Calephelis virginiensis (assembly GCA_002245475.1). NCBI lineage: Eukaryota > Metazoa > Arthropoda > Insecta > Lepidoptera > Riodinidae > Calephelis > Calephelis virginiensis. Next base: position 326,317 of record NJDC01000339.1, on the reverse strand, counting down.
TTAGAAGTTGTTTATACCAATATATTCTACCAGATTGTTGTGTGCAAGCATTTATAAATTTACTTACACTTTTTTTATTACTATAGTAATCTTTATCTTATATCATGCCAAACAGATTCTTGCGAAACCTTTTTAGAGTTTTTTACCAAAACACTACCTTGTAGAACGCGCATTTATTAAAAAAAATAAGATATAGACTTTTTTACGGTTTCCACAAATCATTAATATTTCAACACACTATTTTATAAAACATTAACCTATGTAATGATGTACCTAAAATGCCATATTTTTCTAGTTTTGCTTACAAAATTTTATATATTGAGACGAAATCATAATTCATCTCCAAATATAGACATATACATATATTTCTACTGTTCAGCCTTTACCTTTAGTTACTTTTTTACCAATTCTGACATGTTATATACATATTGTAGATCTACCTTTCCTAAATTCATTCCTCTGAATTCCTTAAATTGTACATTGCGGAAAGAAATGTGATTAAAAATTTATTATTTTTGTTTTCAATGTTTAGGTACGTTGGATAATATATTTTTGTAGAAGGTTTAAGACGTAGAACATTACGATCTCAGACCTCTTATGGACCCCAAAGGTCTAAGAAGTATATCATAAAGTTTTTGTTAGCAAATTTGACTATAATTAAATAAATTAAAAAAAATATCTATAAGCGTTTGTTCAGCTAACCTTATTGCACTGTGCAGCTTTCTTAACAACAGCAACAGCTCGTTGCTTCCTCTTGGTAGCGTGCAGCCATCTCACGCTCTCGTCTAGCAGTATCCAGTAGAGTGGCAGCAGCAGCGCGGGTATGTGGATGGCCCTCAGCAGGTCACGCCAGTACCTTGCGCGGCTGGCGATTAACGCGAATAGCATGCCTCCTACCCCGTAGCTTACACCAGTGGCGCAAGCAAAGGCAGCGCGAAGAGATGGCCGCGCCAATTCTACCACTGATAAACAAAATCTTGACTTGATTCGCCTGGATTGATGCAATCGTTTTAAATTCTGCCATTAAGCGAGTAATTATTGTATTAAGGTTTTTACTTTCTTTTAAATTTATTTCACATTTCCAGCCTCTGGTTGTGAATATCTAGCTACGACCTAAGTAGCTACAGCTAAGCGCACACACAGACACAGTCGTAAGGTTTTAGCAATCAAATAACATTCCAGTCTTTTCTAGTTGTAAAGTGAGCCTAGCAGTTGCCACTTTTGTTGTTGATATCAGAAACAGAGTTTTTGTTGTAAATGCTCAGTTTATGTACGAAGTTTAACGTTGCAGTGCTCAGAATAGTGGCGTTAGAAATAGATGGCTAAAGTTCTCTTCTTGAATTAAAGCAGTAGGTAGTAGGTACTCGTATTTACAGATGACCTGATTTTGGTAAGTAAAATATAATTAGAACCATAAAACTTCTATTTACACGGACTAAAAGTGATATGTTTGTGTATATTTTGACTATATTAGAAATCTATCAGTGGATCAAAATTGCACCCGAATAATAATTAAATTTGGCAAAAGAAACTGAAATGGCTCCTTTTCCTAGATTAAAATAAATAACTTACTCAAGACGTAAGCTGCACTATTAAAACCGTATCCAAGAGCAGCTTCAAGGAATTCCATGACGAGATAGACTACGTAATTGGGCGAGAAGGACTTGGCTATTCCCATTACGCCTGCGAATGCCGCGAAAATGCAAAATGCAGTGCGACGGCCCCATCTGGACAACATCATTAAAATATTAAAGTGAGATTATAAAAGGGAGGATACTAAGACAAATAGTTTGTTGATAACTTTATTCAACATATATCTATTATAACATTATTAATGGTTTCTATTTTTATATTTCAGATCTTCAAGGAAATCAATAAAATTGGTAATAGAATAGGTAAATAGGGATTCACATAAATGAAAGGATGATTTAAGGATTCGTTTAACTTAAAATCTAATCCACTTAACCTATTTTTAGTTACATTAAATATTGGATTAGCTACATTTTACCACTGGCCCAAGAACGTAAGAAAATAGAGTGGTGTGAAGATACCTGGTAAAACAAATTCGTAAAGGTATTCCAAGGTGAACAGGTGCACCATTAACAAAGAAGATGACAAATAGAGGAGATACTGTTACTGAACTGATACAGTTGCAGTAAAATATGTGCAACATATCATGCGTGCTATATCGTCATTACGAGCACATGCTTTGGTTAAGTAGTCTTGGATTCTTGGCGAAATATCTTAGTCTATAAATACTGTCACTGCCGTATTCTTGTTTTTGTCTTTTATTACACATTCACACTAGACTCACAGAATAAAAGATGACTAGCACTACTGACCCATCAGAGGTATATCCCGTTAGCAGTAGTGCAAGTGGCAGCGCCGCGTTGCGAACGGTTCCCACCAACGTTCGTCTCCACTCGTTACATGCCAGACCAAACTGTCAACAGATAAATAAGACCGGGTTTTATATCTTAATTATATATTTGTACATTTATTTTTAGTGTTCAGCTGGGCACTTAGATCTTTATATGCATGTGAGACAGTTCTTTTGACCTCAACGCTCTTTAAACGATAAATATTTACCCTTATTAATCAGTTTCTCGCTTACATAAAGTCAGTGTTTATGGACCTGAAGAAGATGACTGAGAACTCGTTAAAGGCTCATTTTGAGACTTTTCTTTAAATTTTTTTTGAATATCCAAGGCGACATACAGAATCGGTAAATTAATTTAATAGTAACGACGATCACATTTTAGTAGGTAAGCAGACGAATCTTGGCAATAATTTTAACCGTAGTAGAAGTCTGATAATACGTAATCTTCGTTTCTATAATTAAGATATGAATACACTTGCACACTTTATTCTTATAAATTAATAAAAAAATAGTAAAATTAGCCAACCGGTTTCGCATTTAGTAATTCCGTTGTTAGTTTACGGTAGAGAGGGTTAAATTTAATTATAGTTTTTAAATGTTTTGGTAATGAATAATTAAACTAGTTATAAATATAAATAATTGGCTTAAAAGTTAAAGCATATGTAATTAAATGATATTTTTTATAAATGTTAAAATGTTTGCACACCAAAATATGGTAGAACATGTTGATATACTTAAATATTTTTGTAACATCTCATTTACACACATATTCCACAAATAAATAATTTTCTTTTTTTTGTGGAAAGTGATAACCTCCGCCCACGGACATCCGCAACACCAGGAGTATCTCAGATGCGTTGCCGACCTTTAAGGAATGAGTAAGCTCTTTTCTTGAAGGTTCCTAAGTCATAATCGTTTGGAAATACCGCCCTCGGTAACTGATTCCACAAAGGTGTTATACGAGGAAAAAAATGTCTTCGGAATCGCACAGTTTTAGACCGCCACGCATCGAGATGATGGGCATGATACCTTAAGCTCTGACGCGATGTCCGAAGGTGGAAATCAGCGGCTGGAATCAAACCAAACAACTCCCATGATAAATGCGGTAGAGAACACTGAGTGACCCAACATCTCTACGCAACGCTAAAGAATCAAGCCGATTGGCCCGGTCATTGACAATTCGAATTGCTCTACGTTGAATGCGGTCAAACGGAAGGAGCTGGTACTGTGGAGCCCCTGCCCAGAGTTGAGAACAGTACTCCATATGAGGGCGAATTTGCGCTTTATATAGTTGCAAGCGATGGGCCGGCTTGAAATACTGTCTCGCTTTACTGAGCACACCAAATTTTTTAGAGGCTATTTTAGTCTTCTGCTCCAGATGACCACGAAATTGAACATTACTCGAAATGTCAACGCCGATTATACCAATGCAGGCTGTGGCAGAAAGGGAAACGCTCTCAAATCGAGGAGATGCGACAAAGGGAGTCTTTTTAGCGGAAAACGCGGAAACTTGTGTCTTGTTAGGGTTAAATTGCACCAGATTCTGCTGGCCCCAAGACGAAATTTCAGACAAAAGATTGTCAATTTCTTTCTTTCTTTCTTTTACAGCGTCTTCAGGGCTATTTTAAATTCTTTTCGTTTATTTGTGTCTGTAGGCGATTTATCATCTATACATGACTGACATCTTCGGTCCACGTAAAAAAAGATTTGTCAGTGCATTCTGCAAATGCTAGGAGTTCTCTGACGAATTCCGCTGTTCCAGAACTGTATGTTTTCTATGTAAGTAAGCCTTAAAGCGTACTGTTTGCATTGTTCCACCTTTAATATACTGGGTGAAAATAAAAAAAAAAACTATAAACGGGAAGTGAAGAGTCGGTGTCCACATTGTAAGTGACCTCGTTTTGTCGCTTTTCTTTGTTAATTATTTTAAAACTATAAAAGCTAATTCTGTACCTAAAAATAAATAAGAAATTTTGGTCTTAATAAATTTGTTTCTTGATTACGGCGATTAAATTACCTCAGCATAAATAGTTTCCATGTTCTTGTAGACGAAATGTTCGCACGGAATGGTGTCATTATAGTGATAATCCTCCCTCCTGCAGGTAAGCTGATCGGGGTAAAGTGGGGTGTACCGGTGACACGTGTCTTCTGGGAGCAGCTGCTGTGCAGTGGAGTTAGCGAATAACACATTCGACGTCCCCTCGCATTCTTCCACTATGCATCTGTTGAGTGACTACTGCATTGGGTAAAATATATTGAGTAGATTATGCATTGGGCAAGGCGTCAATGATGTTGAAATGCATGTCAGGTAAAATACGAAATATTGTACCTATATACGAATAATAGGTGCTGTAATTGGCAATAATCATTGGTTTGCATCTGTGTGGAACAAAGATTTAATCAATATTTGATTTGTTTGAAACAACGTTTCCACCAGGGTTACCTTAAGGAAGGCGTGATCGGGGCATGATTACAACCGTCTGGATGATGCTTTAACCTATTTATGTCGCCATAGCGATATTGTTGGCCACTGTTTTAATGCATAAGGAGAAAAGTGTACTAAATTGTAAGGTAGCTCTTGAACTTACTTGAAAAGACTAAATATTGGAACCTTACTTTGGATACACTTTATTATATTTACATACATAACTACGGTGTACGCTCGCTATAGGCAACACGCATTCCAAAATCAGGAAATCCATTTACTTGTCCGTCTACAAGAAGAATTACAATAATTTAAGTAATTAAACCGTCACCGATGTCGATAATTACGTCATCTAAGTGCCTACACAAAGAAACAAGGACTTTCATCGATTATCCTGAATTTGTCGTTCATCGATTTCATACTCAAAGATTTAGTGACAAAAATGGGTCCATTTCGGAATTACACTCTTTCAAATGAATAAAAATATAAATATAATAAATTGATTTTGCTTAAGTACATAATATATATATGAGTCGAACATATTATTTATTACATCTTCCTTTTACAAAATCGGATTAAGAAAATGCGATTGTTGGGGGAAAATCAATCAATGAATAATGTATTATATATTATAAACAAAAAGTAACGTAGACCTTATTCGTATGCGTATTATTAAGATCTTTCACTCAATGAGCTCTTTTAACTAGTATAACAATGGATATTTATTATTTGATGATAGCAATAACTTAAAATTACGTTAGCAAACAAAAAAAAGATAATGCAATGAGCGAAGAACAACTGGAAATTAACTTCAAGTTAAAGATGTAAATTAGAACACTTAATAATTAAAAAAATTAACGGCTCTGTTTGGTGGGTTACCCGTTTCTATTAGAAAAACCAGATCTGAATTCGCGTTAACACTCGTAGCAATACTGTGTTATAAAATTATTCATTTTATGAAATTCTGATAACTGTTACTAAATCCAATTTAGAAATCGCTGAACTAGAGCAAGTCTTATTGTATTATTATAAATAAAATAAAGGTCAGTCAAATAAATAAGGAAATAAAAGTGTACTGACAAATTATGTACTTATCAAGCTTTTGATGCTAAAAAGTATAATAGAAAGGCCTACACCAAGGCTACGATGTCAATTTCCATTAAAGAAAATGATATTGTCTGTGGCATTGAATGAAGAAACTGAAGGTCTTTTGTGTGACAGCTGAGCACGCACGCAAAACGCATATGCTGTACTTAATGGATAACGAATAAAGACCAATAGAAATGCTCAAATTTGTGGCAGCCTTCACGATCGTTATATATTAGATAAACTGTAAGAGAGTCTATATGAAATATTAATTTTGGTTGGTACTGAAATGACTGCAGTCATTAAGCAGCTAGAAACAGGTAAAAGGGGTCAATTTAAAAATAGCTGCATAATGTGGAACTGTAAGTATGTGCCACTGAACTCAAAGATGCAGAAGACCGGGTAAAACGGAAAAGTAAGTGGAAGAAAACCTTCTTCCACCCAAAATGAGTTTGAACGAGATCTAAAAAGTTGTTTTTCAATACACCATAAATCGTAAGCCGGCACCACCGTTGAACTGAAAGACCTTTTATATTATGCTACTTGCTGCTACTAGACCATTTGTGGACGAGTCCGACCCGCACTTTACCTCTGTTTTTAAAGTTTAAAATCTGTTTTTATTTTTAGAGGTCCCATAGCAAATGGACCAATATCCGACTGATATTTTTTGAGTTATATTTGTTAACTAGCTGCCTCCCTCGCTTCGCTTCGGTTATTCAAGAATAAAAATCCTACTAATATTACAAATGCGAAAGTTTGTGAGTATGTCTGGATGTCAGGATGTCAGTATGGATGGATGCACTAAGCGCGCATGTCTTTGCTAAGCTACGCTTCAACGATATTTAATTTTGCGCCCGGAGATTTTAACTTTTTGATAACTCATTAGTTGTTTTTTTTTCTGATAGTGAAAAAGGAAATTTTGATCTAAATTACACGCATAACGTATCTAACAGATTTATTGATTAATGGTTAATAATAATAAGGGTACTGCATTGTTAAAAATATGTTCTAAAGTAACCCTTCATTTTGTTTTAAGTAAACGCAGAAAACGGTTATTGTGCGTTATTCTTTAAAGATAGACAGATACCACCGCTTACTTTTTTTGAGATCTATCGAAGAGAAAAAATCCTACCATACATTGTTTTGTTAAAACTCAAAGGTTTTGGCAGCGTTTTCGAGGAAAGCTCCCGATCGGCTTATTTTTGCCGACATATTGAACTAATATCGTTGTAATATCGTTGGTTTGGACAAAACATAAACTTACTATACATTAAAACCTTCCTCAAGAATTGTTCTATCTATTGTTGAAAACCGAATGAAAATCCGT
>NJDC01000339.1:300353-318623 GCA_002245475.1 Calephelis virginiensis | reverse complement strand
TTAAGTAAACGCAGAAAACGGTTATTGTGCGTTATTCTTTAAAGATAGACAGATACCACCGCTTATTTTTTTTGAGATCTATTAAAGAGAAAAAATCCCACCATACATTGTTTTGTTAAAACTCAAAAGGTTTTGGCAGCGTTTTCGAGGAAAGCTCCCGATCGGCTTATTTTTTGCCGACATATTGAACTAATATCGTTGTAATATCGTTGGTTTGGACAAAACATAAACTTACTATACACTAAAACCTTCCTCAAGAATTGTTCTATCTATTGTTGAAAACCGAATGAAAATCCATTCAGTACTTTTCGAGTAAATTGCGAACAGACAGACAGACAGACGCGGCGGGGGACTTTGTTTTATAATATGTATTGATGAGTATTTTTTTGTAAGCCTTTATTTTGCTAATTCCGCGGAAGCAGTGTAACTGTGGCAAATAATCCTCCAAACGACACAGAATGTGGCAAGCCTAAGTGGTGGGAACGTCAGTTAGGCTTGTCACATTCTGTGTCGTTTGGAGGATTATTTGCCACAACAGTTACGCTGCTTACGGGGAATTAGCAAAATAAAGGTTTATTTTACATCTGTTATAATGGATTTCCGCAAAGTAGCGCCTGATTCAATAGAAGTTTTTGTAGTTTTTGCAGTTAAATTATCAAAAATACTAGAGTTTAGAATTAAAGAGGCCAAAATATAGAATATGGTCTTACGTTTATCCAATTTTTATATATCCAATTCTTTATATAATGTTTAGATTATAAACATAGGGGCAGTATTTTTTTTACTGCTTTATTCCATTTTTAACCTTATGGTGGAAAAGAAAAATGTTATTAGTTTAACATGTCTCTGTGTGTTGTATGTGCGTGTGACGATGATTTTTTTGTTTGAAAACTAACGTGATTGGGATAGATCTTAGCTACATTACATGTAGGTTTCATGGAAGTTTATTTAATTTTTTTGTTGCATGATTATTGTAGAACCATAAAAAATGTAGGTATATTAATAATAAAATAATTAATCCAGCTTACCTAAAAGGAACTTGATCTGCCACAAAGACGTAATTTAGCGAGTACATAGCAGCAAATATGTTAGGAACACAAAGAAGGATGAGCATGTAACGTTGGTAGAATCCAAAAGGCCCGAGTTTTGTCAATGATATTTCTAAAGCTTCTTCAGAATCCAAGTCCTCACTATTTGACCTATTGTTGTTTGTATCATCCATCATGTCAACGAAACTAGATGAACTTGAAACCCTGGTGCGTGAGGAATTTCTTTTGTTTCCTGTTTCATTATCACTTACATGATTTTCGTCTGCGTTATTGTTTTGTTTATTTGTATTTGCTTCAATATCGTTATTTTCCATTACAGATATGTTACTGGTAGTTCCAGTTTGGTTGCTCTCCATTGTAATTATACCTCTCGATTTCTTTATTTAATAATTAAGCAAAATATATTAATAAATTAATAATCACAACACATTGATTATTTTATCACTTAGAATCGTATAAAATGTATGTAAATCGTTCATTGAAGTTATAGTAATGTCTCATTCACGTTGTTTTAATTTCTTCAACACTTCTAGTTTGTTATAACGTGTCTCTTTCTACAACAATACGTTTTCATGGTCTATGTCGTTATCTACGAAATGTTTTGTACAAATTAAAAAATAATGAAAATGTTCACTACACTACTATTAACTTATACCTATTATATTATATATACATATAATAAAATATAATATTATCGAACTACAATGTTTTAATTCACAAGTACATAACAGAAACAATTCAGTCTTAAGGCAGACATATTCAGATAATCACTGACGGGTGCGCAGGTGTGATACTCTGTTATCAGAGTCATTGCTCTAGATAAGCGTTACTTTAATTTATTTATTCTTTCTTAAAATTTCAGTGTAACATGTTTTACCATATCACATGAGATCTACGCAAAATTTGTGTAAATTTCAAAATATTGAAACAGACTAGAATGCTGAAGGTATATGCATTTTTAATCTAATATCTCAAGGGGCTCCACTGAAGAGGTAACATATCTAACAGGAAATAGCTAATACCCACACATTATATATGCCTTGTAATATAATCTTGCGTAGATTGGCAGCTTCACTTTACTGATTCCTGCCATGTAGCATAACGCTAGTGCTCGTCAATATCTTGTTCTTGTTTCTTGGATACGTTATTTCATTTATAGTGACTTTTAAAAAAATGGTATTTGAAATTGGTATTATTTAGTAGAAAGTATACCTAACTAAAATATTTTTCGATGTTTTGTTTGGCACTGGCTTTTTTTTCATACTGTTAAAAGTAACACAGTAAAAAATTAAATTAAAAAGCAAAAAATATTTCCCGCCTCTTTCCATTTGTCTTTCTGTCCACTAAAATGGGTTAAACCGTTAACGAAATTTGGTTTACTTTAAAGTTTTCCATTAAAAAAGGCGAAATCCGATTCAGTTTACTAGCGGTAGATTGTGAAAGTGCTGTTCTGGCAGGGATGTTGCAATTACATCATCATTATTCCAAATTTTGAAAATGTCAAAACATTTTATTATCAAGCATCCATAGTTCTGCAATTTTAATATCTTGCAAACTAAGTAAATAACATGTTTCAGTCTAAAAAAAGTATTAACATTATTTTGATGGTTACATGCATTGGTTATATGTATGTAAGAACGTAGAAAAGTTGGCTTCGGGATGATAATTGAAAACTTGTTCCCGCAAGACCGAGGTTTTGAGGAAATTTTCTTTAAATTATTTGAAAATCAAATGTAGCCAGAAGAGTACAGATCTCGAAAAAGATATTAAAATTTGAAAGAGACGTATCCAGAACGGATGTAAGAGTTTTAGCCGATGATGTATTGCTGGAACAAGTGAATGATAATGGATATCTTGGTAGTGTTTTAAACGTGTATGGAAGCGAGAATTGGGTATGTCAGAAAAATCATAAAAGAAGATAAAAGATAAAAGAAGAAGATGAAGATAAAAGAAGGATAAATGAAAACGAATTGGTAAAAGTGAGATCCGAAAAAAAGTGAGATTGAAAGAAAGTGTTGGTTTTAAAATGAATGTTCCGCTTGTTCGGTCATATGGAAAGTATGAAAAATGAGAGAACGACAAAGCAGATATACCATGCGAATGTGGATGGATATAAGTGCTCAGAGAGACCTATGTTGACATTAAATGACCAAATCGCTCAGGTATTGTCAAGGTGGAGGGTGATCTCAAAGAATCATCTTCAAAACCAGCGTTTTTGTATGAACATAAATATATAAATAAATGAATGTACCTGGACAAGTCACACAAATTGAATCTAACCCCAAAGTAAGTAAATTATATGCTGGTGGTATGGGTTTTAGTCAACGATACTAATACATTAAAATTTTAGATACTAGAATAAATTTAATAAACTTTCAGACTCGGAAATGCAGACATCTAAATGTTTATCACAGAAATGCCTGACTCCGTCGGGAATCGAACCCGAGCCTCGCGGTTGGTTAATGTAGTTAGGCGTGTACTCTACACACTCGATCAACGAGGCAAGTATGAATTAATGTTGAGGAAGTCAGGCAGGTCTGCCAGGATCATGAGATTTTGCACTCGATACTCTCTGCCTACTGCGTACGGGTCTTGGCGTGAAGATATGAATGTATATGTACATTTTTTTAAAAGATTTTTCTCTAATTACTAGAACAACATAAATGTAAGTATATTAAATTAAAAAAATTTAATAACCCCTGACACAACATACGTCATATACACACATGGCAAGTCAAATTTCAAACTTTTTTTTCAAGTGCTTTAAATGAACTGCAAAGGTTCGTCATCATCATCATCATCAGCCAGAAGACGTCCACTGCTGGACATCGGTCTCCCCCAAAAAAACACCACAATAACAAAAAATACGGAACATAAATTTTATATTGTGATTGATCAACCTTCCCCCAGTTCATTCATCAGAATCATAAAGTCCTTGTCATGGTAACATATGAACAGATTTAGTTAAAACAAATCGTTTTCCAGTAGGCATTCCAGGATTAAGTTTCTTATCTTAGAGCTCCATAATTAGACCAGCTCGGTTCTGTGTTAATGGTTAGGTCTCACATATGTTTAAAAGCGACATTAATATGCGTAATTAAATTGTGCTAGTCTGACGTTAGAATTAGAAGATAGGAGACATAACCCTGGAATGCCTACTGGTAAACGCAACAAGTTTGGACTTATTAGATTGGTCGATTCTTCACGATAATGATGACAAGGACCTGATGTTTAGACTTGGAAGTTGATGATGGACTTATAAAATACAGTACAAAGTTTCGAAATCTTTTGCAGTTTATCTAAAGCAGCGGTCGGTAACCTTTTGGCAGGCAACAAACTAAAGGTGATATTAATATCATAATATACGAAGTTATATTTTGCTTCTAAGGTTACCCTAGAAGCCAAATATAACTTCGTATAATTGGTCATATTACATAGAAAGAAAAGAAAATTGGGGGAGAGAAGTGAAGTGTTAAGGCTGAATTCACACTATATGTCGCATATTATACGCTCAACCGCGGATCGTTCATGCATTTATTTTAATATTTATTACTTATTTACAAAACATACACAGGCCCCAAGTGAGACGTCAGCGTGGTGCATGCGGCCCATGGGCCGAGGCTTGCCGACCGCTGATCTAAGGAGAGGTGTTGTAAGTGTGACTTTTCTTTATGTCCGGATAGACGGATTGAGGTGGAGATTCTTAGCTATCATTTATGGAGATCTGTCCAGAGGTTTTGTCAGGGGTAAATGATATTTTTTATTTAAATAGTTATATATAGATTAGTTTCTACCAGCGGGCAAGATCATGATATCAAATCTTTTTGTTAATAGCTCATGAGAATTAGGCAAGAAATTAAGAACAAGCAGCTAGAATTGATCATCAGAATAAATGTTATCTGCCATCACGACATCCCCTGGCCACATATATCTTTAGAAATTCACAAAAACGTATGAGATTGAAGTTAATGCATCCAACACACGGCTGCCTGTGATAATGTTATCCTAAATTTGTTCGGTTTCTAGGATTTTTTTGTATGTATGGTTTACTATTGTCATAACTGCTTGTCACGTTATTATTATTAGAAGGCACAAAGTGTCTACAATGACGACATTAACTCAGAATAATACCAAGGAGATGACAAAATATGCTGGCCCCATACATGGCTATTTGTATAATTAGTTAGTGTTTGATGTAACTGTTAAAATATTTGACGTACAGGCAAATAGGCAAAACAACCGTCCACACATGGAGGCAAATACGAAATCATTCTTTTTTTATACCAAAAATAAATTTGCAGTACCAAATCAAAGACTATGTTTATAACAAGCGAACTTTACACTTTAAGCTAAACTTTATAATTTGCATAGCTTAAAAAACGTGTGTGGCCAATGTTAATATAGTCTACGCTTTGTTGTCTCCTTAGTTTTGCTTTGAAAAACCAACAGACTTTCAATAAGCCGTATTTGTTATTTGCTGTATTTGCCAAATGAGGCAATGGCGGCGTGAATATTATCACGGCAAAATAGCAGCAAATACAAATAGTTATGTGGGGAGCTATTACAATTAAATGTAAACAAATTTTGAAAACTTTTACGTTGAGTTTTAATTTAAACTTTTCCTCGACCTAATAATAATAATTATATTTTTTTGCTGTTGGCATGTGATGGCCCCATCATCCGCTGATGAAAATATGTTAATTTGGAGTACTGGAATACTTGGAGTACTGCTATACTCGTGTTCCGTTCTGGAAGGTGAGGTGATCGGTGATTTGCTCTTAACCTAAGATCTTTGCTTTAAGGATGCGCCAACAACCATCAAGACTTTTGGCAACATTTATAGTTTCTGTGGTCGATAGTTGTTTCTTACCTGCAGAAGAGCCGCGTGTCTACTTGCAGCACAAAAACTATTTTTGATTTAATAATGATTCTCTTGTTTATTTCAACGATGAAATATGGAAAAATAATTCAGTTTTTTGTAGTTTTCCTGTTCAAATTAGTTGCGATAGATATGTTAAGCAGATAATACATTTTATCCCCGATTAGATGTAGGATAAGGATTCGAGTATTTTCCTCAAATTAATTTGATTTAATTCTGCTATTAGATTCCGATTACTGTCACAGTGATTATATTTATATTAGTTGTTGTCAGAGTGCCGCTCAAAGGGTTTGATTTTATGGTGTTTTTATGGCATTTTCAATTACGTAGATTCAGACAATGTGCATCTTGACTAGACTTCTGTTTAAACCAGTAGTTTTTCCCCGTGTTGGTCCGGCTCCTCTGTAGAATAGACCATCTGCCTTCCTTGTCAGGCAGCTCGTAAAAGGCGAGCATAGGCTCACCGTACTAACACCGTGACATCTGACTGGGTGGTAGAGTTTCACTTTCTCTTTAATCATGCATAAAATATGAAATTTTGTGGTTTAAATTATTAAATTTTTTTTTAGATTCCTAAAGATCGTAAAAGACAGCAACGATGTATTGATGAGAACTCAAGCACTGGAAAGAATAAATGTCAGAAACTTACCTGTTTCACTGCTACTGATCATGAATTAATCACTGGACAAACTGATAATAAAAATGCTAATAGTCATCAAGAAATTCAATTAAATATTGATTTAAGCTCTGAGCTCGAAAATTATAATAATTTTGGAACTCCAAATAATGCAAAGCTCGTCGTTGAACCACTTATGGAAACAGTTTCAACATGTGATGCTGGCAGTCAAACAGAAGATACGGAAGTTAAACAATTAAAAAAGTGCATTGAATGTCTGGAGAAAAGTTAGAGAGTGTAGCCTTCGATGTTGATTCATGTCGGAATAATGTCAAAAAAATTAAATATTACACTGGTTTAAAACCAGAAGATTTTGATACTCTATGGGAATTTCTAGAACCTCCTGCTGCTGAATCATTGGGAAAGTGGCTTACTACTGAACCTAAAACGAATCGTGAATCGTCACGGACACAAACAAAAGTTTCATTAAAAATCAACTTTTTCTAACGTTAATTCGATTACATTCTGGGTTATTACTTGCTGATATGAGCTATCGATTTAATGTTAGCATTGGATATCTCTCTAAAATTTTTAAAACGTTGATTCAATTCATGCATCAAGAGTTTAAAAAATTGGACATTTTTCCTTCTACTGAGACAATAAAAAATAATCTTCCTAAAGTATTCAGAAAATTTAAGAATATTTGTGTTATAATTGATTGTTTGAATGGAATATGCAAAAGTCAAAAATTTCAATTAACAAGGGAACACATACTCAAGTTACAAATCACACAACACTGTAAAATTTTTGGTCAGAATAATTCCAACTGGAGGATGCTGCTTTCTATGTGATGGTTTCGAGGGTCGTATTAGTGATAAAGAAATAACAGTAAAAAGTGGACTTCTTAATTATACAAAACAAGGAGATTTAATAATGGCAGATCGGGGATTTAATCTCGAAGAATTGTGTAATAAACAAAAGTGTTCATTAATAATTCCACCTTTTTTAAAAACAACGCAAGAGGTTCACTAAAGGAGAGATAAGAACAGCTAGAAAAATAGCTGCTGCTCGAATTCATGTCGAAAGATTCATAGGACGTATGAAGGAGTTTCGTATAATGCAACGAGTAATTTCTAAAATTATGCTTCTATTATATCTCAAATTACTATTGTAATTGCAATGCTTATTAATTTTCAAGAACCGTTAGTCATGTAAATGATCAAAACTGAACAAAAACATTGATTGAAAAATATTTTTTATTATTTTTTTTCTGTAATATTTTGTCACAACAAAAATAAAATTAGTATTATTTAAAATGTTTTAAAATATGTATATGTTCTGACTAAATCTCTTTCATGTGCTATTTTGGTTTCATTTACATTCAAATATAGATACGCCTTTTTCTTTCCAATCGTCATTCATTGGTTCATTACTGTTTGCAGCTCAGATGATTTGGATCCCAAAATTACATCATCGAATTTTTATAGCAGGCAGGTCACCACTAGGTCATACAATTTTTCTGTTTTTCGCATCCACAATATCTTAATTTTAGAATACACATTACACACATTTTAAAATCTTTAAAAGATTTTGTTAGATCTGCAGATAGATGTTAGATTTCACATCGAGAACGTCCATTTTACAAAAATGTTTAGTTTCCTTCAATTTTTTTTCCTAACTGTTTTTACCTATCGTGTTTCTCTTTCGTCCTTGATATGCTCTTTATCTTCATTATTTTCTAATGAAAACATCGTCATCCCGGATAGATCATGTGTCCGGTTGGCAATAGGTTTGCCATCTATTGCATTGTGGAACTAAGTATCTTAGGCTAATCGTGTGTGGCCTAGTTGCTCCTTTGTCAACTTCTTTGTCTTTGTGAAGTTAAAATTTATTATACAGCTGTTTTTGTATAAGTAGAAGAAGGCAGAAACAGTTTAACGCGCTTGTTCCCTTCCGGAGCGGTGGTGGGTACTAGTCCCGATGGGATTATACAATGCACTCTACCAGCTTCCACCTATCTATAACTGTTTGATTTAATTTTATAAAACAGTTACTTAAGCTTTAGTATTTAAATAAACAAGTGGACGCAAACTGGTATATAGTATAATCCGTCCATCCAGTTTGCGTCCAGGTAAATTTTGACATCTATGTCTTTTTTATTACCATAATTATGTGGATGTAAAGTGGCTATTTCAATAAGCATAATAATAATGGTAAAAACAAAATAAAACCCCATCCTTGTAGCATATTTCTTTATATTTAAATAAAGGAAGTTAGAAATAGTAAGATGAGTTCGCGTCCACCCTGGACGCAAACTGACTAATTCGTAATTTTTTTATACCAGTTCGCGTCCACCTCATTTTAACTTTAAAAAATACCATAATCAATCAAAATCATCATTATTTTTATTCTTTTATTCGTTTTCAAGGTCTAGAAACTAATACAATTTTTAATTAAAATTAAAACATTGAAAAAACACATATAATTCATTATTTTTTTTAAACAGGAAAAAATATGCGAACAGTTTTTTTACCTGTGTAGGTGTGTTTCTAATATATTATATTATAGGCAGAAACGACTTTTGATTTCCCTAGTTTGTTAGTACACTTATTTTTATGGGTGTTTTAAGCGGTGTCCGCGAAATGGACGTGAATTGGGGGTGGATGCGAACAGGCGAACATACCCTATGTTTTTGATATAAAAACTATCCTATGTGTTAATCCAAGTTACTCTTTAGGTGTGTTCTAAATTTAATGAAAATGGTTTCAGCAGTTTTTGCGTGAAGGAGTAACAAACAAACAAACATACAAACTTTCTCATTTACAATATTAGTAGGATACTAAGATGTATTTTCACATACTTTAACAACTTTATCACCGATAACAACGCTAGTGAGATGTTAATATTTTTTTTATGGCTCCATCTTGAAATAACTTCTACTTCTTCACTTAGGTATCTTATGATGAGGTCGTCAAGGTAAATAAAAAATATATGCATTATTATTATTATTAAAACCTACTAGCAGGACGTTGATAAAATTTATGTGGGACCGTTTCGGTTTCGGTTGGGACATTTGCTATAATACTTCGAAAAATAATTATCAAATCGCGAAGTGCTACAAAATGAATATTTCATTTTCAAAATAAAGGCTAATTTTACATCTTTTATCCATGATGTTTTCTCTCGAGTTTCGACACTGTTAAGTTAAGCCTACCTCTACCCTCCATTGTTAAGCTTAAGCGTTTTTGTCAAGCTTGGGGTTTTCCGTACCAACTTAGCAGTTCAGTTGTTGGACTTGACTGCACGAGGTCCCGTGTTCGATTCCCGGGTTGGGCAACAAAAAAAAGAAAATTAGGTTTTTCCAATTTTAAAAAAAATAAATAAATGTTGCTCGGGATTGGAAATGTGTCCGGTTGGCAATTTAGCCACCTATCACTTTGTGGGACTTATGCCCGATTTCACCAAGAGCCCCTATATTTAGGGGACCTTTTAATATGTTTTAGGGGACGGTTTTGTATTGAAACAGTCCCGTAAGTAACGTTAAAAGGTCCCCTAAAGTATAGGGGCTCTTGGTGAAATCGGGCATTAGTGTCTTCAGCTAGTCGTGGGTTGTGCCTACGTCTTCGGGGATATGGGCGTGAAGATACTTTTTTTGTTTAACTTAGCGTTTTCTTCAATTGCTTCAATTAAACCGTTAGGAATTGTAGAAAGATAATAAAAACGACATGTTTGGATTTTGGCTAAGCCTGTTAAGCGCTTTATAAATCACTGCGTCTTTTCTACGAAGTACTAGTACAGATCGTATTAGACAGCGAACAAGTTGACGGCTTTTCTGATGGTAAGATACAACCGCTGTAGACATTAAATATAAAGGGCAAAGTGTATAATTAAGTAATTTTGTTCTTTGTCCCCACAGACAAAACTAGAAAAATAAACTTAGTAATTATTTTACGTATATATAAAAACGTTACGAAGCTCGAAACTAAAATGACTTAATGATTTTTCTTCAGTAAAATAAAATCACTAACCTCTGTGGTCTAGCGGTCCGGGTGTTGGACTTGACTGCATGAGGTCCCGGGTTCGAATCCCGGGTCGGCCAACAAAAAGAAAATTGGATTTTTCCAATTTTCTAATAAAAAAAATGTTGGTCGGGATTGGAAATGTGCCCGGTTGGCGATAGGCTTGCCACCTATCACATTGTGGGACTTAGTGTCTTCGGCTAGTCGTGGGTGCCTTGGTTGTACCTCTGCCTACCTCTTCGGGGATATGGGCGTGAAGATACTAAAATGATTTAGTAAGGTTTTAAATTCAAGACTTACATAAATCACCCGAAAGCGAAAAACAACTAACTCGAATTAGTAATTGTTCACTCCTTACAGTGAAATGTTATTGTGAAATATTACCGAAGCGAAAAATCATCATTTCAACATGATTACTTCTTCTATAATAAAAATGAATCGTGAGAATAATTTTATTGTGAATAATACTTAAGATCTATTAGTGATTATTTCTAGAACTTTGACATACACCGTTACATTTAAGTACTTGTCACTCTCGAGTTGGTGATTTTATTTCAGCTGGGACAACGTGTGCGGTGCATGGTTATTTTAATTCGTTATGCATTTTTTCAGTTAGTGTCTTTCAACATACTTAAAAAAAACTTTACATAAAAAGATAAACGCTCAGCCTTTAGAAACTAAAAGAGTTGACAATCATAGCAAAAAAAATCGAACTATTGCATATGAGTATTATTTTGACAAAACTGACAACAATATATGAGTCTGCAAAGATTTTTTTCTGGAAACTTCATTTATTTCAAAATGATTTGTTTATAAAAATATTCGGCACTAAATTCAACCTGTTATTTTTTACCCCCAAAAAGAACTTGTGTATAACGTGCAATTTTAATGATAATTAATGCTATATGAATACCATAGCACCCCACATTTCCATTTCATTTTCACATTTTTTATAGTTTGAAATTTAATGGCCACGTGTTAAATGCCACCAAGTTAATTATTTATATTTTTCAAATGAGATACTATTTACAATGCTTATTTGGTACATCTAGCAGCTAGTCAGATATTAATCAACTCTAGTTGTTTTTCATAAAAATAACTCAGAATCGTGTGAAAAATCATTAACTAAGACAGAAAATTAACTAATTCAAAAATAAGGCAGCCATTCTGAATAGGACAAATCACCAATTCATTTTTTTTTTAATTTTTCTCAGTAATTGCGCCATTTTCATTTAGTATATGCGGTGTCATAAATAACGTATTTAATGTCCTTTAAAATAAAACTTAAATCAAAGATATATGTAAGGGTATGCTAAAGTTAGGAATATTTCAACATTTCAAAACTTTAACTGCGATTATTTCAAAACGGAATTTAATGATTTTTAGCTCTACGGGGACGATATATACTACGTAATAAGAGGCGGATCTTCCATAGATATATAGCAAACCCGAATTTTGTATGAAGTTTGCCTTAAATGACATAAGACACTTGACAGCAAGTATGGTATATCATTCTAGCCTTGTGCCCTTCATATGTTAGAGGTGCGTTGCTGTCCTGCGCCAATGTATTTTGTCTATATTGCTTACCTAATACCTTCAAGACCGGCACATGACAATGTAATGGCAATAGGTTAGGCGGTGGATTTTTATTTTAGCAAATTGCTTCTCAGTATTCTACCGCCAGTGGTCTCAAGTAACCAATGCTCACCACTAACCAGCTGTCGGGTAGGGAGGCAGATGATCTATTCTACTCAGAAGACCCAGACCAATATAGGAAAAACTGACAAATATAACGAACCCAAAAATAAAACAAAGTTAGTTATAATCATAATATTTACTTTACTAGACTATTTATTTTTAGTTCAGTTAGTGGCGGTACACTCTTCTAGTATCTGTCTTTCCAGCAGTAACCCGTTTATCAGTCCTGCTGTAATAAATATCTAAGGTCTGCTATATCTGTTTATACCTTCCAACCTATATAAATAATAGGCAACCCCCTTCTGCAAATTTTATACGTCAACTTAGTAAGAAAAAACTTTATTACTTTCTTAATATTGCACTATTTAATGAAAAAATCATTTTTTAAAATAATAAACAATCGGTTTAGGATTTTTTTCTGATATACCAAATTTGTATATATAAAAATCAATGCGACTTTTCGTTGTAATTTTATAACTCAAGAACGGACTTACCTATCCAAACCGAAGGCTCTGTTCGGACTATTTATTAGATGGTTAATGTGAAGTTTGCATAAAATCGGTCGAGCGGTTCTTCGTTAATTAAGTTTTTTGTAATAAATGAATTCAATAAATGGCGGATCATTTTGTTAATGGGGATTGTCCTGTCATATTCATAATTTTTTTTGGTTGTTTTTTTCCTTTTTTGTTTTGTTGTTTTATGTCATTCATGCGGTCATATACGTAGCGAAGCATGTACCGGACCGCTAGCTTATTATAATATATATTTTTTATTCTATTACCAGCTCTGTGTATGTCGATCTAGGTTCGGATCTTAGACCATATGAAAACAAGAGGCAGCGTCCCTACTAGTATCTAATTAAGAAAAGTAAATTTATAAATCAAAAGCGATTATATTCCGAGACCTAAATTACCGAATGTAATCTATAGCAAAAAGTAAGTATCTTCACGCCCATATACCTACCAGGTCTATACGTGCAACTTAGGCCCAAGAGTTTCCCTTAGAGAAAAATTCAAAGAAATTAATATTCTAATTGTTACTTCCCAGAAGAATTCAGAAGAATTTATATTCATTTAAAAGAAACTGTGATATACAGGAGAGGAGAGGAATAAAAACAATCTTGTTGTGCATGTGTCCCGTCTCCACAGAGTTAGTCATTCTTTCATGGGCCAATGCATACGCTTTTACAATAAACTTCCCGATATTATGAAAGACCTGTCATTAAATAAATTTAAAAAATGTGTCAAAGTGAAATTGTATAAAAAAAGGTTAGGTACTATACCGTTGCTGAATATCTGTTGGTTAAGAGTAATGGGGATTAATTGCTCCTCATACCAATCTCTTACTATTAATGATATGTGATGTAATACTAATAAATTTGTATAGAATAAGGAAAAAAAGACAGCCCGCTGAGTTTCTTGCCGGATCTTCTCAGTGTTTGGCCGCGTTCCGATCCAGTGGTAGTCTTAGTATTATATAGACTCGTCACAAGTGCCTCTTGTAAGGTGAATGTGAATAAAAATGTATTCTATTCCATTCTATCCCCGAAGAGGCACAACCATGTCCTGATCATACCATGTTCTACGACTAGCCGAAGACACTAAAGTCCCACAATGTGGTAGATGACAAGCCTATCGCCAACCGGGCACATATCCAATCCAATCAAATAATCTAAAGCAACTCATAGTAAAGGATCAGTTCTGAAAATAATTTACTTTTAATCATGTAAATTTATATATGTTGCTAATTATATATGTTACCTCGCGGTTTTATCAACTTTATTGGTGTTGCAGATTGCTGTACAGCTATTTGCCCGGGTAGGGATTCACCTCGTTGCTTTTTCCGGTGGTCATAATGACAATTTCATGTTCCAGTCCGAAGAGTAGGGTAGCTGGTAGACTTGCACAATTGGCCTAACACCCAGGCCACAGGTCATTTACATCTACAACAACTATGGCGTCCTGAAGATACCGATATCTCTTGCCTAGTGCTTTTTCGCTGTCTTTTGCTATCAAATGAAACTGGAGTCGTTCTTTTGCAAATTCATTCAATGACATTGGAAGACAAACAAACAGACGGATTTCCTGATGGTAAGAAATTCACGTCGCCTAGAGACACCAAAGGTGGTAATGGTGCGTTGCCAACCTGGAGCCGGGATGTTAGGCCTCGAGCAAAAGTAAGTTTACCGGCTACCTAACTGGCGGCAGGAATAGGTAAGGCGGTGGTACCAATCCGGGTGAGTCGCTGCGAAACTCTACCACCTAGTCAGATGTCAAGGTGTTAGTGACGGTAAGCCTATGCTCACCTTTTACGAGCTGCCTGGTAGGAAGGCAGATGGTCTACAAAGGAGCCCGGACCAACATGGGTTTTTTTATTAAAGATTTAATTATAAGGTTTTGTTGTACGCTCTTTCCTGCGAGCGTCAGACGCCTATATTAAAGGTGAGTTAGGGGCTGCCAGAGCCCTCATAAAGATTAGTATTTTGTCAATTTAAAACTTAGCTCATAAGCTTAAGTAAGTATTTATGTGCAATTAGTTTATATGGGCATGTAGACAAGTGCGAGGGCATGCTCATGTGTGTATGTGTGTGTGTTTGTGTGTGTGTGTGTGTGTGTGTGTGCGCGAGCGTATGTGTTTTGTGTTAGCGGCTGTGCGCATGCATGCGTGCGTGCAAGCGTAGAGTGTGTTTTGTACGTGTATGTACCCATGCTTATATTTGTATCAAATCGTTACTTAGTTTAAACTATTAGACATTTCCGTATTTTGATTTTCTACTACTTAATACTTACTTAGTAGGCACCAGTACCTACTATTATAAACTATACAAAATATCACTTATTAATTTTTTTTATAAGAGAGCATTTCTATACCCCCATTTTTTACCGATAAAAGGGAGGCAGTTATTAATTCTAAGCACGTATTCCATTTCATTTTTGATAGAAATAGATTTTTTTAAAATTTAGAATAGTATGCAGTGATTCGCTATCATTAAATAGAATTCATATTTGTGGAAAACAGGGAAAAATGGTAGGTAATTATGAAAACTTCAGTATAATTTATATCATCTATTCGGAGTTTTTATAGTCTAGAATGGTACACTGAGTTTCGCAATTATAAAGTCATGTTTGATTATAATCGGTGAAAATTTGTGTTGCAGAAACATTAGGTATTAGAAAATATAAGTTATAATGTTTATTCGGAGTTTTTATACTCTATGTAAGTAAGTAACTAAGATTACCAATCGTAAAGGTATCCTAAGGTATACCTAATCATAATATTATGTACCTAAATTTCGCAGTTATAAAACTTGACTCATTTCTAATCATAATCTTTAAAGACAGTTGGGAAAGTTTTGAAATAAATAACAATATTTATTTGGATATTTTTACAGTTTAAAAATTGAACCCTATGTACAGTGACTAGTGATAGGCACAGGTACGCTCTCACACAAAATAGTTTCACAAGTAAATTTAGTTATTTTATTTTTAAATTAGTTTAGTATCAGAATTGTTAACTAAACCTCTATGGGTTTTGTACTGCTTTATATAAGTATTTATGTCTATATCTGTCTTTTGTTTTGATAAATGAAATACAATTATATTAAAACAAATAAAATATTTCAAATTACAAAATTTCATGAAATATATCAGCATATGGAGTGCTAAAGAAAAATTATGATGACATATATACTTAATGTTCTTTAATGTAAGATAAAAATGTAACACGCTTTTAGTCATGAAAAATTAAAAACGCAAAAATTTAATACAAGATGTAAAGGTTTGATGGTATGGTGGCACGTAAAATTTCAGCTCTATCGGTAACTGGGGTGTGCATTAAACATGCCTTGCAAGATTATATTACTGGCAAACATCGAGATCAGTTCCCTTTTCTTACTGGAGGTTCAAAAAACAGAAAGTAGAGTCGTTTGATTAGCTTCCTTGACAATCGGCTTTAAAAATAATTAGCGATGTTTTAGTTGCGGCCGCTCAACTGTGATTATTACATTACATCATATTATGATTAGGTATACCTTAGGATACTTTTATGATTGGTAATGTTAGTATACCTACTTACATAGAGTATAAAAACTCCGAATAAACATTATAACTTATATTTTCTAATAATGTTTCTGTAACACAAGTTTTAGCACCGCTTTTAAGTTTCCACGACTTCCGCTGTTTTTTTTTGTCATAGAAGAATATAACTCGTATACGTTTTCCTAATTTGTCTCCTTAAACTTTTACCTTCGGACATAATGTTTCATTATCATATATTAATGTTTGTTTGTAAATTAAATTGCAATTTGAAATAATTTGAGTTACAAAATGTTTTGTATTCGTCTGTACCGCGGACCAAGCAATTGGGGACACTAGCGCTCGATGAAAAATGACAGATGAATACTGACTAGTAATTTATTAGCTTAGGCCAAATAACGTGATGTGTAGTCTCATCCAGTTTGGCGCAACTTTCGTATAAAAAATCAAAGAATTAAGTTTGCTATGTTTTTGTTTCACCTGAATCATATGACACTAGTTGCCTTATGTCTGAATGCCTTTAGACTTACTTTCAAATTATAGGGGTTATACCTTTTCACCATGTTATGTCAAGTGTCTTGTATCACTTAAGGCAAACTTCATACAAAATTCGGGTTTGCTATATATCTATGGAAGATCCGACTCTTATTACGTCGAATTTATATACTCTTTGGTCTCATCTTTCGTGACACGTGGTGACACTGTTTGTACCGAAATTCCAATTCAGAATATTCTAGATATATAACATTGTTATTATTTTTAACAAAATATTTCACGTACAAATTTAGTTTGATTACTGTTAAATTAAAATAAAAATTGTACCTGTAATTGTGTTTTTTTGTAAATTGTGTAATCGTAGGAGAATCCAAAACGAAAGTTATTGAAAATGTTATCTGCTTGTCTGTTTATCTTTATTCAACAACTAGTTACTCACCGGGTTTTTATCCAATGCTGTCCTATCCTAGCTTAAAAAAATATATTTTTGTTATAAAAGAGGAGGCAAACGAGCTAGTGGGTTACCTGATGGAAAGTGATCACCGCCCATAGGCATCCGCAACACTAGGAGTATCACAAATGCGTTGCCGACCTTTAAGGAATGAGTACGCTCTTTTCTCGAAGTCCCTAAGTCATAATTGTTTGGGAAAACCGCCCTCGGCAACTGATTCCACAAAGGTGTTGTGCGAGGTAAAAATGTCTTTGGAATCGCACAGTTGTAGATCGCCACGCATCAAGATGATGAGCATGATCCTTTAAACTCTGTCGCGAAGTTCGAAGGTAGAAATCAGCGGCTGGAATTAAACCAAACAACTCCTCAGAACATTCCCCATGATAGATGTTGAAATTTTGTATTACTTACATACATTTCAAAATTTCTAGATGTTCTTTAATTCTTGATACTACAGCGTCAGTGCTTGACTGTATTGTGTTCCTTGCTAAAGGGTAATGTAATCGGTAGACTGGCACCGGTGTCCTTCGATCTCGGATCCTGGGCCGATTCGGATGATACAATATGGTAAAGACTAAAGAGTTGCTCTACTATATTGTATCATCAGAAGAGACGTCTCTTTGTAACATCAATCGTTAATAAATATGGACTAACATACGAGTAAAATTAGGTTGATATTATAGTCTGTATAACATTGTAATAAAAACTATAGTTAAACCTTAAATTACTTTACTCCGTGTTTATAAATAGGACGACAAATGTTTGGCGAAAAATTTGAGGCTTGTACGAGTTTAAATATTTTTCGCGACGAGGCCTAAACTCCTGGTGATACCAGTATACAAATTAGTTTTAATTTGCATAAAACCAGTCCTTTATTCATTCTTGATTTAATGTATACGAATACTTTAAACACGTGACTTTAAACGACATCGTTAACGTTATCGTTATACCAATTCTATTTATTGCCATTAGTAACGTTTAAACTACTTTTGCTTTATAGGGGTTTAATATTTTTAAATTAGTCATGTG